>CM056958.1:24243383-24736353 GCA_029856935.1 Cyclocarya paliurus
ATGTAGTCTATATCCTTTGACGCCGAAAGGGTATCCAAGGAATGCACATCCTCTACTACGAGGATCAAATTTGTGGCGGTTTTGAGAAGTGGTGGAGGCAAAAGCAAGACAACCAAAGACCCAAAGGTGGGAGTATGATGGAGGTTTATGAAAAAGTATTTCATATGGAGTCTTGTTTTGGAGGAGAGGAGTGGGAATTCGATTAATTAAATAAGTTGCAGTAAGCACACAATCTGATCAAAATTGAAAGGGAATGCTAGATTGGAATTGAAGAGCACGAGCAACTTGGAGAAGGTGCCGATGCTTGCGCTCAACTAATCCCTTCTACTGGGGTGTTTCTACACAAGATTTTTGGTGAATAATGCCTTGGTCAGAGTAAAACTCATACATGAAAAATTCTAGACCATTGTCACTACGCAATATTTTTACTCGACAATTAAATTGAGTAGCAACTAAGTGACAAAAGGACTTGATACAAGGGCAGGCATCAGACTTCTTTTTCAATAAATAAACCCAAGTGCAGCGTGAGTGGTCATCAACAATGGTAAGGAAAAATCGACTGCCATCGTGGGCTATAATAGAGTGTGGCACCCCTAAGTCACAGTGCACATAGTCAAAACATGCAGTAGTATTATGAGTGCTGGAAGGGAAGGGCAATCTGGTTTGTTTGGCAAGAGGACATATTAAGCAAGGTAAAGGTATTCATTTGTGTAATTACATGAGAATCATGTATGAGTTGCATTTGGGAATGAGAGGGATGACCCAATTGACAGTGCCATAAATCAAAAACACTGTCAGTGGGTTGTACAGATGCAAAAATAAAATTTTGAGAATGAAAATTTTGAGACAATGTATCAACTAAGGCTTGAGGAGAGACTTTGTCTTGGAGGAGATGGTAAAGTTCGTGTGCCATGCTACCCTTCCCAATCGTTCTCCAAGGAGAAAGGCCTGTATGAAACATGAATTAGAAAGAAATATTAGGCAACAATTAAGATGTTATGAAATTTTACAAGCAAATAGTAAATTAAAGGTAAAAGAGGGTATGCAAAGAACATTGTGAAGGAGAATAGTTATTTTCACTTGTACTGTTCCAATGTGAGTGACAGGAGCTAACTCCCCATTAGGAAGCTTAACAAAGTAGGAAGTTGTGGCAGTGATGGTGGTGAAGTGGGAGGGGCTACAAATCATATGATCAGTAACCCCTGTGTCAATGATCCAAGAATTCGAAATTGTAGAAAAAGTAGATAAACAAAAAGGGATACCAACGGCACAAGAGGAGTGAGGGTGGGAAGATATAACTATCTAGAGTTGATTTGCTGATGGTGAAGAATTAGAATTCTTGTTCTGTAATAAGGCTATGAGATCGTGATATTGCTCTTTGGTCAACGACACATTTGGATCCGAATGTTCTTCAGAATCAGAGGAGCCAAGGGAGACCGCATTGACTTGTGGTTTTTGGGGTTTGTGGCTGGGGGGATAGCCATGAAGCTTGTAGTAGCGATCCACAGTGTGGCTATCAGAGTTACATATTTGCTGAAATGCTCGATGATTTTCATTATGATTTCAAGTGTTTATATACACATACTGTAGAGCTTCTAGAAGCTAAAAAGGGAATAAAAGTTTGTTACAAGCATTGGAGAGAATAACAGAAAAGATTTCCTACAGTTATTCCTGCACTCTACTCTGCTGTACAGTTCGTAATACATCTATGCTAATAGTGGCCAGTCATCTCACAGTGGGTGCAAAAGGGAGCAACAACATTTCCAGATTTAAAACAAGTGGCCAAAGTCTGACCCATGATTTTGCAATGTGTACAATATGGCTTCTCCCTTTTCCCCCAGAAATATGGGAAGGTGTAGGAGTGAATTTTTGGGCTGCTAGAGCAACTGAATCTATGCTTGAAGCTGAAGAAGCAAGCAACCGATGGCGTTCTTGTTGCTGGATGTAGGACAATACTTTGTTGACTAGAGGTAGAGGATCGATGAGCATGATCTGATCACGCACATTGTTGTAGGAATTGTTAAGGCCCATGAGGAACTGGATCACGCAGTCTCGTTGGTAGTGGTTAGAAAGAGTTTTCGTTGAGCCACAAGAACAAACAGGTAATGGGTCATAAACAGATAATTCATCCCAAAGTGATTTGAGTTTACCGTAATAGCCATTCACAGTGTTGTCATCTTGGGATAGATTGGCCAATGCCTTCTTGAGTTCATAGATGCGAGGTCCATTTTGTGGGGAAAAAAGCTCCTGTAATTCGGTCCAAATTTCATATGCATCATCAACAAAAGCGACCAAGGGTCGTAGAGGAAGGCTAATGGAATTTTGAATCCAAGATACAATCATATCATTGCATCTTTCCCAGAGGTCAAAAAGGGGGTCAGCAGTGGTGGATGGTTTGGTGAGGGTTCCATTTAGGAATCCTAGTTTGTTCTTGGCTCTAAGAACACATTGGATTGAGCGTGACCAGGTGGAGTAATTTTCGGCATGGAGAAGGTCTGTGACGAGCACAGTTCCTGGGTTATCAGAGGTTTCAAGTCTGTAAGGGTTGGTTGGGTCAGCAAGGTTTGTGTATCTCGTGGTGGTGGTGGTGGTGGTGTTGACAGGATCGTTGGTGGCCATTTTCACCTCTCTGATACCATGTCAGAGTTAGCAAAAATGGTGTTGACAAGCTCTGTGCTTAACGAAACAGGAGGAGAAACAGAGTAAAAACTCAGGAAATATTCTGTTATATTGATTCTAACCACTTGCTTTTTCTATATGTACAGTGACCAATATATAGAAAGAATAGAATATGCTATACAAGAATTATTGAACTAAAATGCCCCTATATATCTATTTATATTACAGACTAGAACTTTGTTGGGAATTCTGTTGCATGCTTCCTGATTCTTCCAGTTGTGTGTGAGTCGATGGGGCAGCTGGTGTAGTAGTCGGTAATATAATGAGAGAAGTAATTGTGGGAAAGCTGAAGAAAGGGAGTGTCCTCTTTGTTGGGGTAGACTTCTTTATGATTGGAAGAGCCATAGACGGATGTATACAGATCCTCAAGAACAAAAAAAGGAAGCTGGTTCTCGAGTACAATCAAGTCATGCAGTATACGGTTTCTCAGCCTGGGTTTGGTTAATATATAATCGTTTTTCCTCTCAGAAGTCCTCAAGATGAGCTCAATTATAAAGATACCGTCCATCAGAATCATGCTTACGAACTCTCTGCTTCTGAGTCTTGAGGACTCTGCATAAAAGTGACGGATTTTTGCTTCCTTCTCTACAATGACGAGTGCAAGATCCTCCCGGTTATTCCCTGTTCGATAACAGAATTCCTTCAAGTATCTCTCTTTCTGTCCATTTCCCTTAATTCTTTTTGGCCGTGATGGAGAGGGCCGATTGAAACCAGATTTTGAGTATAGGCTTCTTTGTTTACGTTGCGAAGTCTTTTGGGAACCCTGTAGATGTAGCACTCAGGCCACTCGGCAGGCTCCAGGTCTGAGGGGATGTCGATGAGGTATTCTTCGCATTCAATATCCTTTTCCAAAACACGACTTGCAACGGGGCAGGCCATCGTCTCAGATGACAGACAAACACTAAAACCAGAAAGAAAGAATAGATTCACTGTCTACAAAGCATATTTCTCAATAAAAGAGCATGCACAATTCTAAGTTTTTGCTAACTTCGCAAATCAATGGTTTGAATCAGAGTAATAATTAATAGCACCCTTTAAATACTCCTTAAATGGGATTAAAACTCATAAAAAGTAATGCAATTTCTCTCCCAGTACTTGTTGAAAGTCATATTTTTTGCCTTCTTTTGGCTGTAAAAAGTACTTAGAAACCCACTCCTACAACACAAAGTATGTTTCTGACAGCAAGCTATCTTGAATAATAGGAGTGAAAGAGAACAAGATCTGGGAAGAAATATATAATTCTATCACATATTCCAGTGAACATACCTTGTCGGCTGTGTGCTTGATTAAGAACCTACAAAATCTTGCTAGCAGGAAATGCCTGTGCGCTTGTTGCCACCATAGTTAGTTCTGTTAAATAATCCCAAACTCGAGAGCTGTATCTCACCCTCTTTCTCACTGATTATATCTGCTTTCTTCCTCTTTTGTTCGATTATTTTATCACATGTATGGGGTTAAATGCTCTCTCTTTCTCACACAAAAATAGAGATAAAAAGCACAAAGGACAATCAACTTTTGCAAAATCAAAGAGAAAGAGAAAGGGCTGCTCTGAATATCCCATTGTAATGAGCTTTATTGACATGAATTATGGAGATACGTACTCGTCTTCCCGGCTGTACTAGGAAATGATATTATGAATATTTCAATTGCATGCTGCTAACGTGAAATTATCACTTTTCTTAAAAAGGTATTGATGAAATGACAAAAAGAAATAGATTTTATTATTTAATTTATACTTTAATAAAAATTCGCCGTTCTCTATATTTTTCATATCCACGTCGAATTCATGCTCCAATTTCAATTCAGCAGTATTAGTTAAATAACAAGATAAGATTTCATTTGTGTTAGCCATAGCTGTTTGTTTTTGTAGAAATGATATTTACTGATGGATGATATTTTAAAAGCATGTCTCTATGACATAGACGTTTAGTTTTTAGTATTTTTCGAAAGTATTGGTTTTGGATTTTCTCCAAACACTACAACAAAGAAGCTTTTTTGCGATGACAAGTTTCGTCTAAAAAGACTAGATTTTCACCCTAAAATATATTTTGTGACAAAAATAAAGCGTCTCAAGGTCGCCCCAATATCACTATCCCAAAAGGTATTTTTGGACAAAAATCACAATTTCATCCCAAAAACTATCTTTTGGGATGAAATTTTGCTAGACTGTTCGATCACGCTCGAACAGAATTTTTTGGGACGATTAAATTTCATCTCAGGAAGTCATTCGAATGGCCAAAAACACTTTCGAACAATATGTCTATTCGAACGGGTACTTCATGGCTGGTCGATCGATACCAGTCCGTCTGACCAAATAGACATAAAGAAACGTTCAAACAAAAAAATTGATGATCGAACATAAATTATATTAATTTTTATAATTGAATAAGCCGTTCGAACATGTTTGGGATGGGTCACAACGTTTGTTTACCGTTCGAACTCTAACTTGTGAGGTACGATTGGTTGTGTCCAATGCATATATGTTCAAACGGTTAGTATTTTCATGGAGAATACTAATTTAAAATCAAATAAATATTTATATTTAAAAAATACATTACAAATTGTTCAATATAAAAAAAACTAATCTAATAAGTCAGAACTAAATAAATAAAATAGTAATAATACTAATAATTGTGTTTGAGTTTGCTGGTCATGCCATGTGGTTTGATTATGTTGTCATGTAAGGATGTTTATGAAATTGGAATGAAATTGTTCTGTTTATCAAACAAAAAATGATAAATCCTAAAATTTATGCAAAACACAAAAATCAATTGCTTGGAGGCTTGAATTGTTGCATAAGCGTCTGTATTTGGAGTTGCATCTCTCTTTGTTGATCTTCTTGCTGTTTTATGCGCATCCCCATGTCTGTTTGTTTCGTCAATTAAGCCTCTAACTCATGCTATTTTGCAATCAATTCTTCGATTCTAGAATTCGCATTCTCTAACGCAATGATAGTAATACTTGACGTTGATGAAAAGCGTGGAGGGTTTAGACAGCGACCCAAACCCCTCAGATATCCTAAAGGTTGACCCAGAACTTGTATAAAAATTTCAACATTATTTGTTGATGAAATTTGATCTGATGTAGCTTCAGAAAGGAGGGCAACCATTTTATCTTATACACAACATATAAACTTAATATTGACACAATAATTTAAATATCTTTAATGAAAACAAATTATAATACTTACATAATTCTCACGAGTATCGGGATGAGTCCACTCTCCATTACTATTAGTATGTGATGCAGCATATAATTTTGTCAGATCATAATTGGTGTCTGACTCTTGCTACAAAAGACATTGTTAAGATACAAAATCAATATTAAAAACAAACGCTCTGCTTGGGTTTTTTACGTTTTCACTGTGTTTGGATTTTTCACGTTGGTTTGCATGGCGGCCGCTGATGGCTCGCCGCCCATGGCAACTCCGGCTCGGTCCTTCGCTGACCTGGTCTCTGCGGCGCCTCAACCATTGCCGGAGATGGAGGTTTCGTTCCGTCAGTCGAAAACTTTAGATGGGGAACTGGTTTTTACTTTTTCAGCGGAGGAGATCGCAAAACTGGCCCAGCCATTCCGCTATTCCATTGTCCTGAAATTTCTCCGGAAGAGACCTTCTCTAGATGCGGTAAGATCTTTCATTCGTAGTCGGTGGGGGTTGTCTAGCATGCCTATGGTGTCTGCTATGCAGCGGCCACGCAATGTTTTCGTTCGGCTGGTTAATGAGATGGATTTCAACAAGGCCCTGTCCAGAGAGTCGTGTGAGGTTAATGGCGTTTTCTACAGGCCGTTTGCTTGGACACCAGATTTTGATGAAAATATCGAACCTCCGTGTGTCCCTGTATGGGTGTTTTTGCCGGGACTTCCTCCGAACTTTTACCAACAGTCGGTGTTGAAAATGCTCACTGCTCCTCTAGGCCGGTTCATACGCTGTGATAATTCTACGACCTGTGCGACGCGGACAGATGGGGTGCGGGTATGTTTAGAAGTTGATTCATCAAAGACGCATATTACTTCCTTTTGGATCGGTAAACCAGGGGTTCCAAGAAGCAGACGGCAGGAGATAGTGTATGAGACCTTACCGGCTTACTGCTCCTCGTGTAAGTGTCAGGGTCATAATTCTCGAACATGCCGTAAGGATACTGATCAGAAGAAACAGATGAAGGGAGAGAAACAATGGGTGAAACGGGTGGTTCAGTCTATGGAGGCAGGGGTGGTTTTACATTCTTCGGATCAGCCTGAGACAGTGGTAGTGCAACATGAACACGTTGATCACCAAGATGATGTTACAGAGGTTGAAAGGAATATAGATGCTGCTGGGAAGGCTCCTATGGAGGATAAAGACGGAATGGGTCAGAGTGAGAATTCGACTGGGCTGAGGGAGCTCTCTGGACCTCAAACTCAGGTGCTTGATGTTGGAGGACCGAGTTCCTCTACTGGGCCGCAGGGTCACGAGAAAGCATTGCCTAGTGAGCCGTGTGTGGAGCATTGTGAGGCCTCAAATATGGCTCTGGAAGCTATGGGTGAAAAGAGGTTGAATGTTAAGCCTTCGTTCGAAGTCACAGATTTAGATGAGGATGGGTCTAGTTTGAATGAAGAGATGTTACTTCCAGACATTGTTGGTGAACCTGTGGAACATTGTAATCCTAAAGGCTGTGATGGGCTGATGGTTGATGAAACTCAATCTGACTGTGAAGTTGAGAGAGACAATATGAAAGAAGACTTGCAAAAGGATTATTGTACTGATTCGGAAGGAAAAACCAGAATAGTTGGTAAGTTCACAAAAAGAAATTCCACACGGGCTATTATTCGTCCTAATAAGCTTAATTTATGATTAGTCCTATTCTTTTTTGGAATATAAGAGGAGTACGCTCTTCTAAGTCGCGTTTAAGAAATATTATAAAAAAGTTTAGGCCTAATATTATAGCTTTGGCCGAGCCTTTCTTGATGGAAGATAAAATTCCAGCTCTTTTGGCGAATTTTCATTGTGATCAATTTGCCACTAATGAAGTGCAAAACGGAAAAATTTGGTTGTTGTGGAATTCGGTGATCTCAGTTCAGTGGGTGGCTAGTTCTAATCAATTTATTTCTGTGAAAGTTGAAGAGAGTGGGTTTGGCTTTCTTCTTACGATTGTCTATGCTAAGTGCAATCCGGTCAAGCGGAAGAATCTTTGGGAGGATCTAGTTGCTACTAGTAATGGTAATCTTCCGTGGCTTCTTTGCGGAGACTTCAATATTATCAAAGATGATTGTGAGAGAAGGGGTGGTAATCCTCGTCCTTTTAGTGCCATGGAAGACTTTAATCTTTGCATTCAAAATTGTGGTGTGCTCGACATGTGTTCGAAAGGAGCGCTGATGACGTGGTGCAATGGTCAAAGCGGTTTGGCGCGTAGTTGGGCAAGGTTAGATCGATGTTTTATTGATTCTAATTTTCTTAATTATGCTCCTAACGTTTTTTCTCAGGTTTTGGCTCATTCCACCTCGGATCACTCCCCTTTAGTAATTCAAATGGGTGATGACCCCTTCAGGTATGGGTCTAGTCCTTTCCGTTTTCAATTTATGTGGACTGATCATGCAGATTTTTTGAGTTTTGTGGAAGGAATGTGGAATCAAGCTGGTCTTGGTTCTGGGCTTCTCAAGTTGTCCTTTAAGCTCAAAAGACTTAAGGTGGCGCTTCGAGAGTGGAACCAGCATGTTTTTGGGAGGACTACTATGGTTATTAATGAGCTTGAGCATCGTATTGGCAACCTGGAACTTCGCCTTCAAAACTCTTTTTCTATTGAGGATGACAATGATCTTGTGGCTTCTAAATTGGAGCTCTTAACTTGGAGGGGTCGTGAAGACACTCGCCTTTCTCATATGGCCAAGAAAAATTGGCTTAAAGATGGGGATCAAAATTCTAAATTCTACCATGCTTATTTGAATGCTAAAAAGAGTAAGAGGGTCACTGACATGCATCTTCCTGACGGTACATTTCTAAATACCCCTCTTGATATTCATAATGCTGCCGTTGAGTATTTCAAGAATTTCTTGAGTGAGAGTAGTATTTGTGAGTTTCCCGATTTAGGGGAGCTGATTACCCCGATGATTACTGAGGATGATAATTTGATGCTTTGTCATACTCCTTCTATTGGTGATATTAAGGATGCTCTGTTCAGTATTCCTATTGAAAGCAGTCCTGGTCCGGATGGTTTTGGTTCTAGTTTCTTCAGGTCTTGCTGGGATATTGTTAAAGAGGATTTATTGGAAGCTGTTTCTGAGTTTTTTCAACAGCATGTTCTTCCTAGATATTATACTGCGTCCTTTATTGTGTTGATTCCCAAGGTTGGTTCTCCTAATAGTTTTGATAAGTTTCGACCTATTAGCCTGTACTCGGTGGTTTATAAGATCTGTGCGAAGATTATTATGGGTCGTCTGACGAAATTGCTCTCTAAGATGATTTCCCAAGAACAATGGGCTTTTATTCCTGGGCGCAGCATTTTTGAAAATATCAGTATGACCAAGGAAATGGTTCATTCTATTAATAAAAAGTCTAATAGGGGTAATGTTTTGATTAAGCTTGATATGTCTAAGGCTTATGATAGAGTGAATTGGAGTTTCCTTATTCATGTTTTGGATTCTTTTGGGTTTTCTTCTCAGTTCTGTGCTCTGATCAAGTTATGCATCTCCTCTCCTTGGTACTCTATTATGATGAATGGTACTTCTCTGGGTTTCTTTAAAGGTGAGCATGGTCTGAGGCAAGGTGATCCGCTATCGCCTTATTTATTTATCATTATGCAAGAGGTGCTCTCTCGGTTATTGAAGACAGCTTTGGAGAATGGAAAAATTGGCCGGTTTACTCAAGCTAGAGGTACCCCTCTTATCTCTCACCTTATGTATGTGGATAATATTGTTATTTTTGCTAATGGTGGGAAGAAATCTATGAGAGGTATTATGGAGGTTTTACACCTGTATGAGAGTTGGACGGGTCAATCTCTTAATAATAATAAAAGTGCTATTTTTTTTATCTAAAAGCATCTCTGCTCCCAGAAAGTACTCTCTTCTTCGTATGACTGGTTTTTCAGAAGGGTCTTTTCCTTTTAAATATTTGGGTGTCCCTATTGTGGTGGGTCGCCTTAAGGTCGGTGATTTTGGTGAGTTGATTGGGAAAGTGATTAAGAAAATTGCAGGGTGGAAGATGAAAATGCTCTCGGCTGGTGGTCGTGTGATTCTCTTACGTCATGTATTATCTAGCATGGCCACTCATCTCCTTGCGGTTTTACATGTTCCTATTGGGGTGGTTAAGGCTTTGAATAGGATTATGAGTTCCTTTTTTTGGGGTGATTCTGAGGGGAAAGGAAAGCGAAAATGGGTGGCCTGGAAAAATATTTGTTATCCTATTGAGGAGGGCGGTTTGGGCATTCAGGATCTTGGGGATGTCCAGAGGGCGTTACATATGAAATTTGCTTGGCGTCTTCTGCAGGGTTAGTCCTTGTGGGCAGATTTCTTTAGAGGCAAATATGTGCAAGGTAGTCATTTATCTCTCTTGAATCCTAATAAGGGAACTCGGTTTTGGAAAGCTATTGTCTGTTGTATTCCGGAGGTTTTGAATCATTCTAAGTGGTTGGTGAGAGAAGGAAATGTCTCTTTCTGGCATGATAATTGGGTGGATGGAGGTCCTATCAGTGACTATTACCCGGTCTTGGAGAGACCTTTGCTTAAAATCAAAGAGTGTCGGATTGATAATGAGTGGGACATATCTCTTTTGGAACGGTTAGTGGGTCAACAAAAAGCTCTTGATTTGTACCACTTTTTGGCTACGAGGAAGGATGGGCAGGATGTTCTGGTTTGGTTGAAGGATAATAATGGAAAGTTTACTACTCATAGTGCTTGGGATTATATCCGTGTTAGAGCTCCTTCGTTACCTTGGGCCTAGTGGATTTGGCATAATAATCTTCCTAAGAAAATTTCTGTTATGTTGTGGAAGACTCTTCATAATTGTTTGAGTGTCGATGATAAGATTAAGAATATTGGCATTCCCATTGTTTCTAAGTGCAACTGTTGTGCCAAGGGTCATATGGAAGATTTAAATCACTTGCTTTGTAATGGAGATTTTGCTAGACAAATCTGGCGTTTGGCTGCGACTCACTTAGGTGTTCATATGGGTACTTTCCATACATGGAAGGAGCAAACTAATTTCTGGTTTCGACGTGCTGGTAAATCTTCTCAGTTAAGTATTATCTTTGGTCTTCTCCCTTCTATTGTCTCTTGGAAGCTTTGGGATAGACGTTGTAAAGCTCGGGTTGAAGATAGGGTGGAATCAGCTCAAGTTGTTTGGCATGTTATCAAGTTGTGGATTCGTAGGATTATTTCATTAGTTATGAAAGTTTCTAGGATCTCTTCCCATGATGTCGCTATTCTGCAGAGGTTGAACATTCCTATTTTACCTCCTAAACCCAAGTATGTTCGTGTGGTGAGGTGGACTCGACCTCCACAGGATTGGATGAAGCTTAATTCTGATGGGAGCAGTTTAGGGAACCCTGGGCCGGCTGGGGCTAGGGGGGTTATTCGTGATAATTTTGGTACGTTGCAATCTGCGTATTCGGTTTTTTTAGGTCCTGGGTCTAATAACTTTGCTGAGTTGAGAAGTTTGTTGGAAGGGGTTAGGAGATGTCATCAGTTAGGTTTTCATCGGATTGAGATTGAGATTGATTCTAATCTGATTGTCAGTTGGATTACTCAGGGTGAGTGTGATATCTGGTACTTAGAGGATTTCTGTGAGGAGTTGCAGGGTATCTTGAGTTCTCTTGAGTATCGTGTGAATCATGTTTTTCGTGAAGGTAACGCAATGGCAGATTATTTAGCTAAACGGGGAGCTGAGGGATTAAATATGGATTGGTCTTTTAATGATAATCTCCCCAGTTAGCTCAACGGCCTGCTTCGTATGGATAGAATTGGTCTCCCCTATTTGCGCATCTCGTAGTCCATGATATGTTTTCTCACCTTATTTGTATTTTGAGTTTATTATTTGTGTGTTCATTTTGCAGGTGCTTAGTGTCCTTGGTTTTGGTCCTGTTTTTTAGGCTTGTTAGATGGTGTTTTTGGTTTTGTTGGTTGCTTTTGACACTTGGTTTTTGGGTTAGTTTTAACGCTCATCTTGTAAACCCCCAAGTGTTTTGTTGTTACCACGGTATTCCTCCGCCATAAGTGAGGACTTATTAATAAATTTGGGACGGGGCCACTTTGTGTGTGGCTACCGGCTCTTTAATATATATATATATATAGAATAATAATAATAAAAAGTACATTACCAATTTCAGAGAGAAGCAATAGAAAGATCTTGAGCCTGCATGATGATGAATCTTTAACTTTGATCTATTTGTTTTATTTATAGAACTTCACTCCTGCATAGAAGTTGTAAAAATTAATAAGTGAAAATTATCAATAGGACACACAAAGAATTCATTTAATTTACCTTATATGATGGATCCTCAAACATGTCAAAATTTTTTTTCCAATCTTCAGGTCGAACATCTTGAAAAGGATGTTGGCATGCATCTTCCTTGTTATCCTACTTTTTGTAATGCTTGTGACACCTTGTCTTATACTTGTAGAATACATTACACATCAGTTCATCGACAATCTTACGCTCCTCTCTCTGACCAAAATTTAGTTCAAAGTTATCATTAAAAAAGTATATATACAAAAATATTATCATTTAGAATATTAAATAATATTAATATAAATGTATTATTTAAATATTACGTACAAAACAACGTTTCGTTATAAGCTCTTTGATATCTTGAGGGACTTTATGCCATAAACTCGTAGCCTAAGGTGCATAAGTCAGTGTAAGAGCACCTACATGCGATATTGTAAGCCAAGCTGCTTGTTGTCCATCGCCTCTATTATGTTTGTTGAAATGTTAACCTTAATCTTACCCAATTTACAATATTTCTCCAACGTCACGCCTCTAGTAGTGCCTCGTCCATGACGAGATTAGACTATTATCTCTATAAAATAATATTTAGTTATTTACCTCGTATCAATTATCTTAATTGAAAAAATGAGTATTAGCTATTTACCTTGTTCCGTAGAGTCAATCTCTAATGGTGAGTCAGACGGAGAGTTAAGAAAAGGTGGAGATGTGATGCGAACTTCCTTCTTCTTTGGTGGCATAATTGCGAGATAGTGTATAATGTGAACACAAAATCAGTCAATCATCTGTATCGGATTCATTTGTAAAGTCACTCTCATCATCTATAGATATTTCAGATGACTCAACACTTTGATCAATTATCGCATCAACTATTTCAGCCTCAATATCTTCTCTATGTAATGGGATCATCTCATACTGACTCAAATCCACAAATCATGACCACGCTGAGCACCAAGTGGATGTACTTTTGGGAAAATACAAAAAACCCATTCTGTTGTCATGCTTGGTCAACATCAAAGTTTCTTTCCGATCGATCAAACCTTGTGTCAATGCCGTGGAAGTATTTGGAACAGTATGTATGCCACTCATCATCAATATATGTTTATGCAATTGATCCTTCTGGGTGAGCCTTGTTACCTACTGTGCGTTTCAACTTTCTAAGAAACCGTTCAATGGGATACATCCATATATACTGGACTAGTCCTGCAAGTCAAGTCTCACGTGGCAAATGAACGGCTAACTGAAGCATGATGTCGAAGAATGACAATGGGTAAATAATCTCCAACTTACACAATATTATAGCAATTTCTCGTTCTATACGATCCAAAACTTCTATTTTCAACGTTCTAGCATATAAATTTTTAAAAAATACACTCAACTCAATTAACGCAACTTGCATATCTCTCATCAAGAACCCACGGATACTAACAAGCAAGATACGTTGTAAAAATACATAATAATCATGGCTTTTTAATCCAGTAATTTTTCAGTCATTTGTTTGTACACACCTTGTTAGATTCGAGAAATACCCGTCCAATAATTTAATCTTCTGTAACCACTCACAAAATGTAGCCCTTTCGTTCCTTGACAATGTATAACACCCAATTGGCATATAAACAGACGAACCACTTTGTTGCAAGTGCATTTCAGGTCTGATTCCCAACTGCTTTAAATCTTTCCGTAAGTTTATATTATCATTCGTTTTACCTTCAATTGACATCAATGTTCCTAATACGGACTCACATATATTTTACTTAATATGCATAACATCGAGACTATGCCGCAATTTTAACATCGACCAGTAGGGGAGTTCAAAAAATATACTCTCTTTATCCAATTCAACTCATTCACACTTTGTTTTCTCTTCCGTTATTTTTTACCAAAATCATTACTTTCGATATCCACAAATTGTGCAATAATATCTTCGAAGAATGGTGGAGCATGCCCCCATTCAACAGTGCCATCAAACATCCTACCATTTCCACGCCATCTATGGTCACCAGGTAAAAATTGAAGATTACCCATGAAGCATAGTTTCTTCTCATTCGTAAGCCATTCAGATTGGGTATATTTGTTATAAGTCGGGCATGCCAATTTCTCCATAGTGCTCCAACCTGACAAGTTTTCATAAGCAGTAAAATCATTTATTGTCCATAACACTGCAACATGCATCTTGAATGACTTGCTTGCTGATGAATCAAATGTTAAGACCCCATTCTCCCATAAATCTTTCAATTCAGCTATCAGTGGCTGTAAGTGTATGTCTATATCATTTCTCGGTGATCTTGGACCTGGAATGAGTAAACTCATCACGAAATATGGATATTTCATACACAAGTCAAACATAAGTACAACTGGCTAAGTACTATGGTTAGTACTCATGTTTCCAAATGGATTAAACCCATCTATTGCTAACCCAAATCGAACATTACAAGTTTTTTCAGCAAACCATGGGTATGCCAGGTCAAATTCCTTCCAAACTTGAGAGTTTGCAGGATATGACAAAACATTATCCTTCTTGACTCTAAATGATGAGGGTCATGTCATGTCCACAGCCGTTGAACATGATATAAATAACTATTGTAATCTAGGTATCAATGGAAAGTTATGTACGACCTTCTGTGGCACATCTGCTTCTCACTTATCCATCTTGATTCATGCCAAATGGGACACTCGTTCAGCTGCTCATTCTCTCGCCAAAATAACACACAATCATTCTTACATGCATGTATTACATTGCAATCAAACATGAGTCCTCTTTTCAACTATTTTGCTTCATAAAAGTTGTGGAGTAAAATATTGTCTGCGTTTGAATGGTTAATTGTGGTGTTCGAAAGTGAAAATTCAATAAGCACCAAAATTTCTCCACAACCAAAAATGTGGCGAAAGCATTCGAACAATTAATTGTGGTGTTTGAACGTGAAAATTTAATAAGTACCAAAATTTCCCTGCAACAAAAAATTTGGCGAAAGCATTCGAACTCTATTCTTTATGTATATTACCGTTCGAACTATATTACATATATCATGTTCAAACGTACTTGTGAATTTAAATAATTGTAATTTATCTCTTTTAATCGAATTGTATTATTATAATTATTTAATTCAACCACATTATTAAATTAGTTTATTAATTCACTATATATATTTTTTGATATATAAATATAGTATTAGTATAAGTATATTAGTACATACTATAAGTATAATAACTATATATGAGTATTACTATATATTAGTATTAACCATACTGATATAAGTTATATAATAATATATAATATAGTTATTATATAGCTACTATAGTGTTACTATTATAACTTATATTATAGTTACTATTAGAAGTTATGATAACTATATTGGTATAAGTTATCTAATAATATAACACTAAATATAGTTAATAATATATAATATAGTTATTATATAGTTACTATAGTTACTATTATAAGTTATACTATAGTTACTATTAGAAGTTATACTATAGTTACTATTAGAAGTTATGATAACTATTATAAGTATAGTATACGTATAGCTATTATAAGGACTTTTTTTATATATATAAAATTGACGGTACCCCAAGTTTATTGATAACTCTCACTTATGGCAGAAGAAAACCGTAGTTATAGCCAGCACTTAGGGGCTACAAATAATCATAATTGCTCAAACCTAGGCATCAAAAGTCCACATATCAAAATAAACTAAAGAAAAATGATACAAGCCTACCAAAGGAAACACACCACCTGCAAAAACAATGTAAGCACCTCCAAAAAAGAACAAAACAAAACAAAACAAGAAATAAAATAAATCAGGAAGAAATGAGCAAAAAATCAGCATCAAAGCAAAGGAAGACCCAGCTTGTCCAATCTTATGATTCCTCTCAGCATCCTCGTCACGTCCCCAAGTATATGCCACTCCATATGTTGCCCCATCGCACCATACTTAGCAAGCCAATCTGCAACTTTGTTCCCCTTGCAAAAGACATGTCGTACTGAGCAAACCATAGAATCCATGAGGGCAAGAATTTCCTCCCAATAGTCTTCCAAATACCAAACCCCACATCTTCTTCTCTTCCACCATGAAACCACCACTTGAGAATCAAGCTCAATTTCCACAAAACCAATCCCCAAATTTTAAAAAACTTTAAGACCATGTAGAAGAGCTAATAACTCCACTCTATTATTCGAACCAATGCCAATTGGAGAAGCAAAAGCTTGAGCCAAATTGCCTTGATCATCTTTGATAATCTTGAGTTGGTTTTTTCCATGCCACCAGTTGAAGGTTACGCCTAGACGGAACTATATGCAAAATACCCAAAGAATGTAAAATTTGAGTCATACTTGTAACATTTAGAAACCTTATGAATGTCTTGGCTTGTCGAACAAATCCAATTTTTAATGTATTGCCAAACCCTAGTGAAAGACTCGTGACAACCCTCCATGCGAGCAACACATCCACAACTCCAAAGACGCCAAGAAAGAAAAGAAGGGAGAAGCCCCACAATAGTTCCCACTTGGGTAGAAAAAGAAGCACGTTGAAACCATGCCTCCACCGTCTCTTTCCAATTGCCACCGATAGGTAGACCAAAGCTAGCTCCACAATATCTCCACACCATTTTAGCAACATTCCCTTGGAACAACACATGGTTTTGATCTTCATAGTTACCCTCGTCACAACAATCACACTTAGAAACAATCGGGACACCAATACAACGAATATGATCATCAACACGAAGTAAATTATTCCAAGCCTTCCACATGGAGACTGAAACCTTAAGAGAGAGCATTTTATGCCACACCCAATTATGCCTTGCCATAATAGGGCCCCCTATATGGATACAATCCCTAACTGACTTCGTAGAAAAACAACCACTATCATGCCTCGTCCAGATCAACACATCTGATCCCCCTTTACAAACAGAGAGAGAGCCTCAATAATATCATTATCTTGCCCCACCAAGTGAACCAACAAATCAATGTCCCAAGAGTCCGACAGTTTACACTCCATAATTTTAAGCATATATATAAGATGACCCACAATCGGCAGATCATTAACTAAAGGACCCCGATCCTTCCATTTATCATACCAAAAGTAAAGATTGCCCTCTCGAATACACCATTTAGAATTATCAAGGACCAAAGGGATATATCTAACAATCATCTTCTAGAATTGCATACCCGTATTCATATTTATGAGAGTGTAAGGTTTCGAACCCACATATTTACCTTTAAAAAACTGAGCCCAAAGAGAATTACCTTGGATTAAATTCCAAGCGAACCTCATATGCAGAGCCTTTTGCAAGTCATTCAGGTTACGCAAACCCAGACCTCCTTCTTCCACTAGTTTACACATTTTGTTCCAAGCCACCCATTTTTTCTTCTCTTGTCTGTTAGCCTCTCCCCAAAAAAATGTACCAATCAAACGATGTATCTCTTTGATGATGGATTGAGGTACTTGTAAAACAGCAAATAAATGCAAAGCCATACTCGAGAGCATGCCGTAGTAAAATAAGGCGACCTCCTGAAGAAAGAAGCTTCATCTTTCAACCACCAATTTTCTTCTATACTTTATTAACCATCTCCTCCAAATGAATATGCTTAAGTCTACCTAAAATAATAGGCACCCCTAAATATTTGAAAGAAAAAAAACCTTTCGAAAACCCCGTCTTACACATAAGATCTCTCTTACAACCTAACGAAAATTTTTGTGAGAAGAAAATAACAATTTTTTATCTATTAATCCTCTAACTAGACCACTTCTTATACGTATCAAAGATAGACAAAAGTTCCTGAATAGATCTAGAGCTACCATTGGTAAAGATCACCACATCATCAGCATATATAAGATGAGATATTTGAATCGTACCTCGGGCTTGTGAGAATTGACCAAATCTATTCTCCACAACACTGTTCTGTATAAGTCTAGAGAGAACCTCAGAATAATAAAAAAGTAAGGCGAGAGGGGATCCCCCTGACGTAGACCACGACCTCTTTGAAAAAAACCTCTAGTGGTCCCATTCATCATAATCGAATACCAAGGTGACGAGAAGCAAACCCAAAGTAACTCACATACATGAAAGGAAAAACCAAAACAATGAAGGACCTCCAAAAAGAATTGTCAGTCAACCGGATCATACGCTTTAGCCATGTCCACTATAAGGATGATATTGTCACCATGAGACTTCTTATTAATAGAATGGACCATTTCCTGCGTAAGAGAAATAGTTTCAAATATATTGCACCCAGGGAAGAAGGCACCTTGCTCAAGAGAGATCATATTTGGGAGAAAGCTCGTCAGCCGATTAACAATAATTTTAGAGCATATTTTATAGAAAACTGTACACAGGCTGAACGACCTAAATTTATCAAAACCCGCAGGCACATCAATCTTCGAAATTAAGACAATGAAAGGGGCCAAATAGAATCTCGGCAATTGCTTAGTGAGGAAAAATTCTTCAATAGCTTCCTGCACATCGGCCTTCACTACCTCCCAACAACTCTTGAGGAAACCCGCACCAAAATCGTCAGGCCCCGGGGAACTATTAGTAGGAATAGAGGAAATAGCCATAGATATCTTCCATGGAAGGAATACAACAGATACAAGCATTCTCCTCACCTAATATAATAGGCAATATTAAGTAAGAAAGATCTAGAATATCTGTCAAAGGATTCGCTTGAAGAAAACTACAAAAATAATCCACTACACCTCGATGGATGGCTTTCGGTGAATCAACAACAACCCCATCCGCAGCTCTCATGTCTAAAATGTGTTTACATCTCTTATTAGCCAAACAAGCATGAAAAAAAGCAGAATTTCTATCCCCATCCACCAGCTAATCAATTTTGGTCGTAGTCCTACCAAACACTCCCTTATTCCATGCACGGTGAGCCACCCAGACTTGTTTTAATTTCTTAGCAAGCTTCCATAACCCCATACCATCCAATGGAACCATCCAAGCTCTCTAAACACAATCCAAAAATTCAAGATGATCAACCCATATCTACTGGAACCGAAACGAAGGAGGGTCATAAGAAAAAATATCTTTGTTTAGCTCAATGTGCATCAGACAATGATCAGATGTCGATCTCGGTAAATATGAACAGATAGCATTGGCAAATCTAGAAATAAGAGAGGCATCTAGGAACACACAATCAAACTTAGCCCAGCTTCTGGCTAACCCACGCTGACCATTGCACCAAGAAAACCTTCTACCCTTTGTTTTCATTTTAAACAAACCACCTTGATGAATCCAGCTATTGAAATCTTCCATAGCAACCCGAGGTCTAGGATGACCACCACTTCGTTCCAAATCATCTTGAATAATATTGAAGTCACCTACAAATAAACAGGGCTTAACTCCTAGGTTATTTGAGCTAAGGTCATCCCATAACTCCTGCCTTTCCAGCCTAGAACACTTGGCATAAATGAAATTGCATAAGAACTGTTGAGTCCCTGCCCCTACACGAATATAAATAAATTGAGAACTGTTGCAAACCACCTGAACCTCCATAAATTTATTCCAGAAAACCCAAACTTTCCCGCCAACGTCTTCATTAGAAATACCATTCTCAAATTGCAAATAACTCATCAGACTTTGAGCTCTATCAAAACTGTGAAATGGTTCCATTAAACAATAATATCAAGCTTAAGAGAAAAAATTAACTTCTTCAGGCGACCTTTAGAGGTTCCTATCCCTCTAATATTCCATACAAAGATGGATCCAGTCATAGAGATAATTTAGTGGCTCGAGTGTGAACCCGAGAAGAACTCCTAAATTTTTCAAACTATTTTTTGTTATATTTCCTCTTAGCCATACCACCCCCCCCCCCCATTCTCTATGTAGTACTCTTGCTCCTAAGCAAGGACCTCCGATGGGAACTCATGCTCAGGATCCGAAACTGCCTTCTTTTCCAGGCAAAGATCATCCTCACTCGGCAAGGCTTCTTCTACATGCACCACGTTTTCCTGCTAAAAGACCTCTGTTGCCACTCCCACGGTCTTTGTTTTCGTAGCAGACACCCCAGTCACAAAATTATCTTTGATCAATTCATTTGAAACCTTATTAACAACCTGTTGGTCCTGCACAAGAGCCATTTCTCCATCCTGAGTTACAACAATACCTGTATCCACAATAGACAACTGTTTTTTCCTGATTGGTGGTCGACGGTTCCCCTGTTTCTCTCTTCTTCTCGTGAGTCTCCTTCTTGGGCACAACAAGTAGTACCGCTTCAACCAAAATTTTTTGTTTGTTCACAATAGTGTCTCTCAAGCCAAAGCCTTTCTTTCGAACCCATATTTTTTCTCCATTCCCCATTTTACCAGCATGGCATGTCCGAGAATTGTGCCCCTGGACTTTGCATCTACTGCAGAATGCTGGAAGTGTTTCATATATAATTTCTTGCTTATGGCTTGAAGCCATACCAGGTGGCCCAACCCAGAAATAAGGCAAAGGCTCTTTCAAGGCATCCATCTCCACAAATAGGCCTGCTCCATCAGTACGAGTAACGCATCGGGTTGGGTTATCACGCCTAATGAATTTTCCTAATGGAGCAGTGAGGATACGTAAAAAAGATTCATGGTAGAAGTTAGGGGGCAAACCTAGAAGCACGATCCATACTGGGACCAGCGATGGTTCCTCGTCTTCGTTAAAATCAGTCGTCCAGTGTTATTAACTATAATATAACACTAAATATATAACATTCCATTCATAATTTTCAAATGGGACTGTAAAAGTTGTTTTATATCGATCTTTTTCAACAATTTGAATTTGTCAGAATCTACTTTTCATATTAAATTTTGAAAATACTGTAGCGTCATGGAGTCTAGATAATAAATCTTTCTTATTAGGGATTGGATATCTAATCCATTGTAACACTTTATTTAAAGTTTTATAGTTAATAACTAATCGAAGAACTCCTATTTCTAATTCTGCCTGTTTTTGAACATAAAAGGCAGCACAGCTCCAGGGTGATTTACTTTTTCTAATTAATCTTTTTGTTAATAAATCATTAATTTCCTTTTTGCAAAATTCTAATAATTCATTATTCATTTGAATTGGTTTGGCTTTAGTTGGAATAGTTTTCTCAGAAAAGTCTTTCTCATAAGGTAATTCAACTATATGTTGTTTTCTATTCCAAAAAACATTAGGTAGGTTAGAACATACTTCTTTTTCAATCATAATCTTAAAATTATCAATTTTTTGAGTTAATAATGGATCTTTTAATTGTTCTTTAATTCTTTTATATTTTAATTTTTGTTTTAAAAAACTTATCTGTTTTTCTTTTCTTTCAATTCTGTTTTTTGTTAAAAAATTAATCTCTTTAGTTAATGAAACTTCTTTTAAAGAGTTAATTTCCTTTGATACAGGAGGAAATATAAATTTAAATTGGACTTCTTGTCCAAGTATTTTAGTAAAAACTCATTCCTATGTTACAGAGAAATAGTAAAGTAATGTAAGGAATGGATTTCCTAATATTACTTTGGTGTTAATATTTTTTACCAGAATAAATGTTGTCTTAAAACAAATTCTATTATTACAAATATGTGCATTAGATAATTTATAATTTATGTTTAATTTTGTTCCATTAGCTTGAGATAATGTTTCTTTTGTTTTTTCAAAATATTTAGAAGGTATTAATCCTTCTTGTATACAATTTAAGTCTGCTCTTATGTCTAATAGAGCAATTGTAATAAAAGAAAATTCTTGATTAATTGAAACCGTTACTTCCGTATACTATTTTTGAAAATTTATTTTATTAAGGTTATTAATGAAGTTGTCTGTTTCGTCTTTAATAACAATTGTTGAACACTCACATTGTTCTTTATTTTGAGAATTATTTAAGTTATTTTTATCTATTTTTAATAATATAATTTCTTGTAGTAATTGTTCATTTGAAACTTCTAATTTAAGATTGGATGTTTTTAGATTTTTAATTTCTTGTTTTCTTTCATTAATTTCTTGTTGTAGGTCTTGTAATGTGATTTTTTATTTTTCTGTTTTAAATCTCCCTACTATTTTTGAGAAATTGTAAGGAGTTGAAAAAGTTACTGAAGTGGTTTGATTATTAAAAGTATCTTTTAGCTTTTCTAAATAATATTTTCTTTCCTGTGGATCCTTGATTTTATCTATTAATTCTAGTATAATATCCTCTTGTCTTAAAAGTACATTAATAGTTTTATTACAAAAGCAACTATTTTTATCTAAACAATTACAAACTTGTATCTCATCTTCTTCGGATTCGCTTTCAGAAAATTGTTCCGAAAGACTCGATTCTTTTAATTGATAGATTTCTTCATCAGAAGAGCTTTCCTCTTCTTCACTTGAATGTATTATAAAAATATTTAAGAATTTTTCTTTTAATGTTTCAGGTACATCTAATTCATTAATCTGTTGTTTAACTTTACAATTTGATTTATAATGCCCAACTTTTCCACATTTATAGCAAACAATCTGTTTTTTCTTTTTATTAGTCTTTTTTAGAGGTTTTATTGGTTTATTATATATCTGTTTGTCTTTTATTCTTTTATAAGGTTTTTTATATTTTTATTTTTTGTTAGTATAATTCTTATAAATTCTTTTTCCTCTTTTGTGTCTTCTTGAAGGAGCTAATAATGGAGTATAGCCAAATTGTTCACAAAAGGTTCCTAATTCTTTTCTAGCAAATTTCTTTTCTTTTTCTATTTGCTTTTTTAATCTTAAGTAATTACACATAGTTAAACCAGTTCTATTAATAGTAGTTATTATATCACCATATGTAAGACTATGAAAATCAATAGTACCATTTGATCTTATTAATGATTCTCGTACCTTTTGGGCGAAGTAATATGGAAGTCCGGCTATTAACTTTTCCTTCTAGTATGGTTGTTGGCAGTCATTTCTGATCATAACTTTAGTTAGAAATACATATTTATACCAACGAAAATCAGATAATTGAGAACATTTTAGATTATTCAATAAATCACTAGTTCTTTAATTGAACATAATCACCAACAAGTGTTTGGTTAATACATATATTAATGTATTTACAGCATCTTCTAATGGTAATCCATTTTCTATTTTAATAACTTGCATATTTTCATCGTGTTTGTAAATAGTTAATATTTGTGTTTTTTGTTCATTTGAAAAATAATGATCCACCAGCCTTTTAGTTGGCCAGTAAATCCTGTGACAATAATATGTGCTACTTGGTGGTTAGTTTTTCTATTACTTTTATAGACATTAGCTACCATAATGATTTCTTGGAAATGGTTTAATATTTCATACTCAGATAGTCCATCTATATTCCATTCATACAATACATCTGATGCAAAAGCAGATCTTACTATATGTTCTCGTTCCTCGAATTGCATATCTGAAGGAGTAGGCCTTGGATACCAATTATGAGTAATAGAGACATATTTTTTAGAATCTCTGGCTGTATATTCATTAGTATGATCTCCTCTAATCTTATTTATTTGTAAGTCTAAATTTTTAAAGTGATTTTCAATATTGCTTATTTTAGAATCAGATATTTCGGGAGAATCTGTTTTACTTAATACATTAATATGGGGTTATTTTGAAGTAGATGTAGTATTATTAATAGTTAATTTTTCTAATTTGTTAGAGATTTGTTCTCATAGATCATTTTTGTTTTTAGAAAAAATAGTTTTTAAATGAGATGGGATTTCATGGGGAATGAATAAAGGGGTTTCTTTTGCTTCTTTTATAGTAAGATTGACAGGAGATATTTGGATTTCAATTCTTTCTAATTGTTTGCTCATGGTTTTTAAATATAAATTGGTGTAATTATTTTGTTGGATTATGTTATCAGTGTTTTTAGCTTCTATTGAACTATTATGTTTTTTTATTGGTGAGGCCAGTATTTGGGTATTTCTTTGATTGAATTTAATAGTTTCAAATTGAGGGTATTCTTCATAAACAATTTGATTGTTTTCTTCTTTAATCCATTGGTTAGTAGTTCTGTTTATGGTTGATAATTGATTTGATTTATAAATTTTGAACCATGTAAAGAAAGGTATATTAATTTGTATTTCTTCTAAATACTAGTAATATTTTTCTTGAATATAATCTCTTTCTATTTTTGTAAAAGTTGAGAAAAATATTAATCTTTTATGACTATTTTCTTATTTCATATAATCTTGTTTGAGATATTCCTTATTAATTTTAAATTCTTCCTTATTCAGGGTGGGGCATCGTCTCCAATCACTTGGGAATATGTTGGAGAAGAAGGTTCATTTTCAGGATTATGAGAGGTGGATGCCCTATCTGGATGACTAGCAGGATAACTAACAGTATAAACTGGTGTATCGATAATATTTCCTGGAATAATTCCCCTAACTTGTGTATCTATACTCTGGGATCTGTTGTAAAAAATTTGAGGTATATTAATATTTAATAATATTTAACTACTATAAGTTAAATATTATATTATACTAACTATATAACTACTATAAGTTATAATAACTATACTCATATATGTTATATAATAATAATATAACACTAAGTATATTAGTATATATAGTTACTATAATTATATATAGTTACTATATAAGTTACTAGTATATAGATACTATACTTATATATAAGTACTATATATATAGTCAACATGATTATATAGCTACTATAGTATAAGTAATATATATAGTTACTATATAGCTATTAGTAACATATATTATACTATATAGTAATATGTAATAATATAGTAGCCATTGAGTCGACTCAGCCATTGCTGAGCTCGATCCAGTTATCGTTCGAACGTTTTCATCACGTTCAAACTTTAAGAACCGAAGGACTTTATTGGGAACGGTGTCTCAACCGTTCGACTGCCTATATACAACACCGTTCGAACGGGTGTATATTGTTCAAATGATTAGAACCTGAAAGACTTTCTTGAAAAATGTGTCTCAACCGTTCGACTGCCTATATACAATATCGTTCAAACAGTTTGATGTCGGTCGAACAAGTAGAACCCAAAAGACTTTATTGGGAATGGCGTCTCAATTGTTCAACTGTTTATATACAACACCATTCGAACTCTTTGTCAACATTCGAACGTCTATAACCCAAAAGCAAAACCTTTCGAACACTATTTGCAGTGTTCGAATGGTTGAGCACAGAAAACTTATTTATATTGTTTCATTAATTATATAATTTTATGATTGTTTTGTATATTATATTTTGTAACTAATTTTTTTAAATTTTATTATTGAAATTTCAGGTTGAAATATCTGCTAGGAGAAGGTCAGTGCCTGACCAAGGGAACTTGGTTCTTCAAGTAGTACGGTTGATACATTGTTAGGCCGTAAAGTTTTACTGGAGCATCAAGTGAAGATCAACGATTTAAGGATCTTCTCTTCGAGGGTCGCTCCTTGACATCGGTATTCATGGAGCGCGATTCGTCACCGATTTTAGACCACAGGGACTAGGCGTTCCAAATCGTGGCATATATTGATCTTGTCACCGACTTTTATCGGCATGCGAGGTATTTCATTCCCATTCTCGGCAGACATACTTGCCGATTTTATCGGTATCGCACGTTTGGAGACTGCATATCCAAACGTGGTGCCCAGGGAGTCTATAGTTGGTGAGGAGATAACTGAGGATGAGGGCATTGATCCCGATAGACTGGATGGCCACTCGGATGCAGAGGTGAGGCAGTTGATTGTTGGTCCAGATGCTCCTGCTTATGATGGGATGAAGAGCATCAAACAGGTTCATTAATCAAATTTTTCAAGATTCTGAACTTAATCATCGCCCACAATATTGACCCTCGGCAGCACAAGACGAAAGTTGGCATGGATAGGGCGAGATTTATAATACGTGTCGCTTGTATGATGCCTATTGACCTAGTGGATTATATATTCACTAAGATGCGATCAGACGTTTCATAAGTTACGACAGATATTTTTCCGTTCGGCCTCCTAATCACACGATTCATATTATCGGTTGAGGTCTTACTTGATGTTGTTAAGCATATTCGGGAGCCGATTGGCCTGATCAACGCCTCCACCCTGTCACGGAGCATGGGGCACTCGAGACTTCGTCTTTGTGCTCCTACTATAGAGCCGGTCGATACTCAAACCAGAGATGCACACCCAACTAATCATAGAGCAACGGCCGGTCAGACATCCATGCAACCCGAGGCATTACGCATTGTCACTGCTAATTAGATTGCTGATATAGTGCGTACGGAGATCCATATTGCCTTTGGAGGCTTACGTACAGAGTTCATGGGTGCCATTGATCGCGTGTCTCGGACTCAGGAGACAATATCTACTTGATTGACACAGATAGAGGCAAAAGTAGATTCAATCGAGGATGTCCTCAAAGAGTTGGAGACATAGTATTTTATATCTTTTATTTTGTATTTTGTTTTATTTTTTTGTATGGACAATATTTGATGTTTTCTAACTTTAATTAATTATACATTATATCTTTCTTTTATAAATTAATTGTTGATTACTATTATTAATTCTTTAATTGATTAATTTTTTTATTAAATTAGTGTCACCGTTCGAACGTTAACTGACTGTTCGAAAATGGTGCTTTACATGTTCGAAAGCTTTCAATGGACGTTCGAATGGCAAATCACTTTCCCGCGAACGACCCTCCAATTTTTCCCCGCAACCGCGAATGATTATTTCACTAGAGATGAAATTTATCGTCCCTAAATATAGCGTTCGAATCTGTTCGAATGAGAAGCATGTTTCATAATTTTTTTGGAACAAAATTAGAATTTCATCCTTAAATCTTACATTTTGGGACGATTTTCATTTTGTTCCAAAGAAAAAATTGTCCCAAAAGCTCAAAATTGTTGTAGTGATTGAAGTTCATCCACACTGAACCCTACTGCAAGTCGGCACCACTACAAGAAATATTGGTTTTTCCCAAGAACAGGTTTTGTGGCAAAAAGCAAGCGTTTTGTGGGGAAAAGCTTATACCCACAAAATTTTGTCGTGGGAAGCTCGTGGGATAAAACTCGCCGGAAAAAGTATTATAACACATGAAAAGTTTAAATCGTGGCTAATATGTATCTTTTTCCACGACACTTCTTGCGGCAAGAGCCAATAAAGTTCGCTGCAAAAGCACAACTATTTTTGTTTATGCTCGTGAGAATAGGAGCAATTGCCACGAGAGATATTGGTGGGTATTAGTATTTGTCACTAGAACATTCGGTGGAAAAAGCTTCTTCCGGCAAAAAAAAAGTATTTGGCACTACAACATTTGGTGGAAAAAGCTTCTTCCAGCAAAAAAAAGGTATTTGCCGCGAGTTGTTTTCGCAGCAAATACTAAAAGAATTCAGAAAAAAAAATAAAATTCTACAAGCAAAAAAAGATGAGAATGAGCCAAAAATGATCATAAAAAATTGTCTAAAATAAGATGGAAAATAATATACAAACCTTGGATATTCAAATTAACACTAATAACAATTTCAAAAAAAGAACTAAAATTGTGCTAACATGTTTTAAAGAAAAACTCCCAATGAAAACCTAAGAGCAATAAAGAGTTTAGTATTTTGGCACTAATAAGAACATTCATGTGGAAAAGGAAATATTTTAGATTTCAATTTCTAGAACTATTTACCTCAGTTCTTCCATCACGAAAACACCCACAAGTGGCTAACCAAAAATACAACAAAATCACAAATCAAAATAGAGATAGAACTTGATATTAGACTAGAAAATAGAAAACTCACAATGCATGCAGGTTCTTCTTGCTTTTTCAAAAGGAGTAACCAAGTACAAAAAATGTATACAAGAAAGTGACCAAACTCTTCTTACCTACATGCATGCAGGTTCTTGCTTTTTCAGGTTCTAACAGTCCGCTTCTGGACAGCAAGGGAAACTGCTTGGCATGTCAAGAAAGGAAGAGAGGGAATGCATTTTACGAGTATGCAAGACATAAGAGTGAAACCAGATATGCATGATGACCAGTAAAGACAATAATAAAAGTAATAAACAACAAAAAAAGGTAACGAGAAGGATCTCCATGATTTCCCATGCATCCCAAATTAGAAGAAGTCTAGAAGAAAATATCATAGCTATGCTTCTATTCAACTTGCATTATTTTTATCACTTCCTGTAAACAAATATCGGTTCCCAAAAAGTCTAAACATTTAAATACAGACAAGATTGAATTTCAGTTTATGAGCACCGGCTACTTTGGATTGTTTCTAGTCAGGTATCTTGTACATGAGGAGAACCTCAAGACAGAAAATACAACCACCAAAGAAGATCAGAGACCCAAGGTTGCACATTGAAGTGATTTATTCAAGCATCATCTCAATGTAAGTCATGATGTAAGCATTACATGCCTCTTAAAGCACAGTGGTGAAATCCACATATGCCATAAATAATGAGAATTCAAGTAGCAGAGCAAAGGCTAGGCCAAGTAAATGTACCTTGTGCAGATGGAAGGTCCTCTCTCCAACTTCAAGAATGACATCACTAGGAAGCCCTATTGAGCAAAGCCTGCAAAAGTGTCTGGCTTAAAAGAACTCTTAAACAGAGGAGAAAATATTACTCAAAGAGACATCAATCAAATTAATCCACTAGTCCTTTTAGCAACTTTCGTCCTGATCATTGCAGGAACCATTGCAAACACATACAACACTTTAATTTATTACATCTAATAGATTTTTAACATATCTTTCTTAAGAAATAAAAAAGAAAGCTCCAGTAGCTGTTTGTTGGATGGAATTGTACATTCATCCTACAACTGAACTGCTATCACATTGCAAAGTGCAAACAATACAAACAAACCAATGTAGGTAAATGCCACTATAGTCCACTATAACAAACAATCTATAACAACCCACTATAACATACACTATCTGCTAAAGCATTATAAAATCAAGTGAGGTTTTATGGAAAGATGTGACTTGATAGGGATTAATGCTAAGTCTGGTACCAAGTGTTTTTAATCCAAGCATATTCATTCCAACCCCTAGCATATCAAGCTATTTACACATGATGACCAAACTATTGATTTCATTTTAAAAACACTTCCATATCAAAACATATAATATATGAAAAATATCAAATCAAGGTTCTACTTCAGAGTTGTAAAATGTTCGTAACTTACCCTTGTCCAAATATACTTTTGTAATGGTTGAAGTATGCACAGGAATAGGCATAAGCCCAAGTTCGTAACTCTAAACCTGTTCCTGGTGGCCAAAAGTTAGTGGTTGTCTTTATCACATAAGCCGAAACAAAACAAGAAAATAAATGGAACCTAGATGTTCGAATTTTGAGAATAATGTCATGACTGTGAAAATTCATGGGCTACAAAGTAACGGGAAGATCTCTGCAAAATGCCACATATAATATACAGATGAAAACCGACCAAATGCAATGTGAATCACACAAATAGGTGGTGGAGGCCGTGACACACGTATGAGAGGGAGAGAGAGGTATACACAGATCTGAGAAGAGAGGGGACTCGGGCTGGCCATGGGGGAGCAGGGGGTGCCGGTGGATGGCTGGTAGCCTCGAGGAGGTGGTGCGGCAGCCACTGGTGGCAAATCTGGGCCGTGCGACAGCATAGAACACGTGTAGGGAGGGGGCTTGATTCGGTGAGTAGGAGAGGGAGGGAGGCGTGCGGGAAGGCGTATCGGAGGTGCGGGTGGTCCGGCGAGGTGGTGGTGGTGGTCTGGGACGGTGGGAGGCTGCGGCGGTGCTGGGCTAAAGAGGAGAGCAGATCGGGTGAGGGAGGGGTTGTTTCAGGATGGAGGGAGGAGGCCAGCGACTTGGGGGCTGGGGGAGGTTGGCGCCGGCGAGGGGAGGCTGACGCCAGTGACTGCGTGGCTGCACTGCTGCGGCACCGCTGTGGCTGAAGGAGAAGAGAGGAAATAGGAGAGGGGGCTGTCGGCTGAAACAGAGAAAGGGAGGAGAGAGAGAGAGAGAAATGAGAGGGAAAAGAGAAAAGGGATTTATGAGTAAGCTTTTAAACTTTTTTGCGGCGAGTACCAATCGCCATAATAAAAGGACATATCGCCGCTAAACCAAATAACCCATAATAGAATAGCTAATTTAAGTAAGTTAATTTGCGGCGACAACATATCGCCACGAAAAGTCAATAACTTCGTCACAATAAGTTTATAACCCATGAACCTACAGAATTTCGGGCCAGACTATTTGCAGCGATAAAAATTCACCGCAATAAGTCATATTTTGCCGCAAAAACAACTTTTTCCCACAAAGTTTTACTTGCCGAAAATATTTCGTGGGAAAAACTTGTTTTATTTTCCACAAACAGTTTTCGTGTCATTCGGTAATTATTTGCCACGACGATGCGTCTTGGAAAAAGAATTCATGGCAAAAAGCCATAATTCTTGTAGTGCACGTACAATGGAATTTGCAAGCTGTTTGGGCTGTACAAACTATAGATTATACAAAAGGATAATATAAAAATAAGTTATAAAATAATGTAGTTTTATATCATTTGTTAAATTTATTTTATAATAAAAATAATTTAATAATCTGATAAATCAAATTACGTCACATTAATTTATGAGATTACTTTTATAAATTATGTTTTGGCTAAACTATTTTTCTTTTTAAAAATATCATCAATTTAATACTTTTTCGCTTGAAGAAAACTTGGCCGGACTCTTTAAGATAATTTCTACATTAATACCATGCAGCAGCTTCTGGCTTTATAATTTGCTGGTAATAGTAACAGACGAAGAATTTAATTTGCTGCAATACAGACAGACAGACTCTCCACTGATCGATCGATGCTAAAACAAAGCCATAAACTTCCAAAATAAAAATGTTTAGAAAAACATATGAATAAGCTAGCTAGATGGGATCCACTGCGCAGTCTGCGCTTATCTAATAGCTAACAATTAAAGCACTCCAACAAACACTACAGATGCTTCAAATCTAGTATTTGCCAAGACTCCATCTAAGGAGCCTCTGGAAATTCCACAAAGTGAAACCCAGTACAATAATTCCAGCAACAGTAGCAGTGCCTTTAAAAAAGTCTGAGAAATACACCTTAGTCAAAGTACCAACCAGACGATTCCAATTGCTCTCGTAGTACTCATTAAGCTTTTCACAGAGCTCTTCGTAATGGTTTCCACTTTCTTCAATCTCCAGGCCGAGGTTGTTAACCAGTTTCGTCACTGCAGCGCTGGAACCTAACTCGTTAACAATGATCTTCTTTTCAACAAGCAACGTTACATCTGCTTTAGTTGTGATAAGATCATCCAACAACACAATGTAATCGCAAATGTAAGTTTCAGATGGATAATGGCACTGCTCCAAGGCCATCAGGTTTCGGAAAAGACCTTCAGTTTTGTCGTCTACCCGAAGGGGTGGGAGTTCCAAGAAACGTTGCATATGCACCAAGCAAGTGCTTTTCAGGCATGGTAAGCATGACAAGAGCCATGAGAGATTGAGCACCGGGCAGCGTTTTATTAAGCATTCGCAATTGTTCTCCCGAAATTGTATTTGAAGTAAATGTCTTTCTGAATCTGGCCTAGCGATTTTCAACCCTGCCTCGTCAAGCTTCGTTGCAGTACATAGGGGTTTAGTTCTTTTCTTTTCTGGTTTTGGCCCTTCTTGTTTCCGGTTTGATGGACGGAAAATACGCCTCACCAAATCTGTGCAATGCTTGGGTTCGGGTGGACGGAAAAACTCATGTCTCACCGAATCTGTGAAATGCATGGGTACTTTGGGCTCTGTTGAGCTTGGTTTTGGGTCTTCTTGTCGAGGGCAACAACGTCCCGTCGGAGCTGTGAAACACTGCTTTACATGATCATAATTCTTGGGCTCTGGTGAGCTTGGGTTATGGTACTGTGGATGGCAACAACATCCCACCCAATCTGGGAAACACTGCTTTACATGACCACACTTATTGGAATTTTGCCCTTCTTTTGTTGGTGGACAGAAAAAATATCTCACCAAATCTGTGAAATGCTTTACTTCAATGAAATTTGGTGATCTTGGTTCCCGTCGAAAACAGTTCACCAAATCTGTGATATGATTTACTTTATCGTTCTTGGGCTCTGGTGAGCTTGGGCTTGGGTTTTGTAGAAGGCGAAAACATCCCACCGAATCATTAAAACACTTCTTGGACTCTGGCAGCTTCCAATCGTAATAGAGATCACCAAAAAACCAACAAGAGAGCTCAAGAAGAGTCTCTTTTTTTGTATTGGGTTCCACGTATTCGTATAACTTTCCAAGAACAAAGAAGGGGAGCTGATTCTCAAGTAGAAGCAGGTCATGCTGTATGCCGCGTTTCATGCACGGTCGGCTTAATATATAATCTTTTTGAGCATGAGCCTGATCACCTTTTTCAGATTCCATGCGGAAGAGCTCAAGTATAAAGATAGCATCCAGTACAATCATGTTTACAAACCCTTCATCGCCGAGTGGAAAGGGCTCTGAATAGCATTTGCGGATTTTCCATACGAAGGGCTTGATAATACGTGCAAGATCCTCCGTGCTCTTCTCAGTACGATTCAGGAAATCCCTCATATATCTCTGTTTTTGTCTCTCCATTTCCTTTAACTCTTTTCTCAGGCAGTAATGAAAAGGGCCGATAGAAACCAGCCGAGGGGTGTAGGCCATATTATTGACCTCGCGAAGTCTCTTGGGAACCCTGTAGATACAGCACTGATCAGGCCAAGGAAAATCCAGTTCTTCCGGTGGAATGTCAAGAATCACCTCTTCGCATTGAAGTTGTTCTTTTTTAGTGGAATCATTGTCTGCAGTTGCACGGCAGTCTGTCTTTTCCATCCCTCAAGTTCCTTTTCCTAGTGACAATTAGGAGATATATAGGAACATCATGAGTTTTAACGAATAATCGGATCTGAGTTTGAACTCTTGAAAAAAAAAAAAAAAAGTGAACATGGAAATTAATTTAGAACATGCTAACTTCTGGGTTCAAAGGCTTTGGTCTTTTTGTTAGCAATTAAAGGTTGAAATAGCTCTAGCTACTAATCCGAAAATTTCAACTTTGCATAACAAATCAGTACTGAAAGAATGGAAGAATAAAAGGAGAACCTACAAATTTTGGTTGCAAGAAATGCTTGAAAGTACGTACTTGAAGAAGTCGGATCACTCTACTCGACCAACGTTAACGTACGCTATCTTTTAATCCCTTGCTCAATGCTGATTGTGTATCCTTCGTTATTCCCTCAGACGCATCTATATAAGAGTTGTTAATTTTCTCACCACACACCAAGATGGCTTGATCCAAAGACCATGAAGAAAAGTCAATACACATTTATCTTATTTAATAAAAGAAGTTTAGTACCTGTCTGATCAAGCTCATTTCAAATTTTGATCTAAATTTATGGCGTTAATAAAAGAGAAATAGATAAATAAAATAAATCTTATGAAATTTATTACTATCAATAAAAATATTTTGAGCATAATTAAATGAGTAATCACTAGTACAAAGAGCTATTTTTTTTATTTATCTCTCTTTCGAAGTTGGCGAGTTCGAATAATCACTTAAATAAATAATTTTTTATATTATTTTTTGATGAATAAAGTTAAATATAATTTTAAAATGCGTAAGCAAGCATATCCTATTTAAAATAGAGTAAAGTTTATTATTAAAAAAATTAATTTTTTATATGAATATCTTATTTATTTATTTAAAATATATATATACGAGATTTAAATACCATAAAATTAAAAATATTAATTTTCATTCATAGCATTTAATGTTGTGTAGTCCCTCTTTCATTTTCAAGTTAAAAAAGTTAGTAAAAAAGTTACGAGGATCTTGATATGATAGCTATCATTACGTATTTGACTAATTACCTAATCCTAATCTGCTCTAAATTATCAACAATACGACAGGTCGCTTTTAATGTAGTAAGTTATTTAAGTGAAAATTGATTCACATGATATATAATATATTTATATATCTATATATAATATATATCTCTTTTTTCATGATAAGATGGCAATCCATATTGACCAATAATGTTAGAGAGCGCGTTCTTGATCATCTTTATCAATCAACCTGAATAGATCAGTGGCAGATGCGCAATGTTCATGGTTACTGATAAAAAGTTGCTCTTCTTTTCGTGTCGGAATGGACGTCACTAATCAATCATCACGTCGATTTTTGCACCTACAATAATTTGCATATACGACAAACTTCGCCACTAATAATTGATACACATAAAACTTTTCAACACGAGGTGGAATGAGAATAAAAAAGTGGTTGCTCTTATATAGTATTTTATAATAATATTTTTATTATAAAATATATTAAAAAAAGTATTATGTATTTAGATATCTAAGGAAAAAATTATTCTGCCGCTTTATTGGTACCGTTCGGAAAAAAATAAATTTAATAATTAAAGAAATAATTTTAAATATATTGATATATTTTTTAATTTTTTAAAAATATTTAAAAATATTAAAAAAATATAAAATAAAATAAAAACAACTGGACGGTACACCAACAGTAAACGCTGGCCGGCATAGTAGTCCGGTAATTTGAAAAGAGCACAACATTGTTAATGTAATAATTTATCATAATTTAATTTTTAAAAACAAAATTTAAATATTACCATTAAAATAATTTAGATAATATGTTGTACCCATTAAAATAAAATAATTTATTTAAAAAAGTATTTAAGATTCAATTTAGATATAAAAAATATTTCATCTCATCTTATTTCATGTCATAATTTTTTAAATTCTCACATTAAATATAATAAATAATTCAAAATTTTTAAATCTAAAAATAATAATATTATTAAAAAATAATATTTTATACAATTTTCAATTTTTATCTCAATTTATCTCATATCTTGCCATCAAATTGCTCCTAAATGATAAAAAAGAAAAAACATAAATCTTCTACTAAAATCATGTGGATTTAATGATGTTTGGTTTGTGAAGATTGGAACTCTCAGGAAAGTATTCTGAACACGTTATAGGCATTATATTTGATGGAGTATTATTACAGAGGATATTCAAACTTTATTAGCTGAAAATACAGACTCTCCATTGCCCGATATTGCGGTAGTACAACTTACTAGGGTTGAAAAGGAGATCACAACCAAAACATGACGATGATTTCACATGCTACCTCCACCAATACAAAGCAAAGCAAAGCAAACTTCAATCAATACTAAAGGAGCTAGCGAGAGAATTAGGTCCGAGGCATTTTGACGAAATGCCTAAGGAAGATATTCCAGACAGTCAAAAACAGGATTACAATTCCAACAACCGTTGCTGTGCCTCTCCAAATATCCCGGAAATAGACCGTCGTCAAGGTTGCCATGTTTCGATTCCAGAAATCTTCGTAATGCTCGTTTAGCTTTCGACTGAGTTTGTAATGACAGGAATTAACTTCCACAATTTGATGGCCAAGTTTGTTAACTAGTGTCGCCACTGCTTCGTCGCTTCCAAGCTGATTAACGATAACTTTTTTCTCGACCAAAAGATCGACATCTTTTTCTGTGTTGATGAGATAATCCAGGAGAAGAATATAATTGCAGATGTAAGCCTGCGTTGGATAGTGACACTGTTCCAAGGCCATCAGGTTTCGGAAAACACATTCAGTCGTGTCGTCTACTATAAGGGCAGGGAGTTCCAGGAAAGGTTGCATGCTTTTCAAGCAGACTAAGCATTTCATGCATGGCAAGCAATTCAGGAGCCAGGAGCAGTTCAGGTACGGGCAGTGTTCCAAGCAGTTACCCTTGTGGAATTGAATGTCAGTTAAATGTCTTTTTTCAACTGCTTCGAATTGCACTCCTGCCTCGTCAAGCTTTGTGGCACTGTATAAATGATCGATTCTTTCACCTTCATTTTCCCCTTCTTTACTTCTCAGGTTTGGTGGAAAGAAGAGATATCTCAACAAATCTGTGAAATGTTTCACTTCCTCACCAATGATGGGCTCTGTCTTCGGATCATAATAAGAGAAGTAATTGCGGGAAAGCTGAAGAAAGGGAGTGTCCTCTTTGTTGGGGTAGACTTCTTTATGTTTGGAAGAGCCATTGACGGATGTATACAGATCCTCAAGAACAAAAAAAGGAATCTGATTCTCGAGTAGAATCAAGTCATGCTGTATACTGTTTCTCAGCCAGGGTTTGCTTAATATATAATCGCTTTTCCTCTCCGAAGCCCTCAAGAAGAGCTCAATTATAAAGATACCATCCATCAGAATCATGTTTACGAACTCTCGACTTCTGAGTCTTGAGGGCTCTGCATAACAGTGACGGATTTTTGCTTCCTTCTCTTCAATGATGCGTGCAAGATACTCCCGGTTCTTCCCTGTTCGATAACAGAATTCCTTGAAGTATCTCAGTTTCTGCTTTTCCATGTCCCTCAATTCTCTTTTGCAGTGATGGAGAGGGCCGATTGCAACCAGCTTTGGAGTATAGGCTTCTTTGTTTACCTTGCGAAGTTTTTTGGGAATCCTGTAGATGCAGCACTCAGGCCACTCAGCGGGCTCCAGGACTGACGGGATGTCAATGAGGAATTCTTCGCATTCAAGATCCTTTTCCGAAACACGACTTGCAACGCGGCAGGCCATCTTCTCAGATGACAGACAAACACTACAACCAGAAAGAAAGAATAGATTCACTGTCTACAAAGCATATTTCTCAATACAAGAGCATGCACAGTTCTAAGTTGTTGCTAACTTCTCAAATCAATGGTATGAATCAGAGTAGCACCCTTTAAATACTCCTGAAATGGGATTAAAACTCATAAAAAGTATGCAATTTCTCTCCCAGTACGTGTTGAAAGTCATCTTTTTTGCCTTTTTTTGGCTGTAAAAAGTACTTAGAAACCCACTTCTACAACACAAAGTATGTTTCTGACAGCAACCTATCATGAATAATAGGAGTGAAAGAGAAAAAGATCTGGGAAGAAATATATAATTCTATCACATATTCCAGTGAACATAACAGAGTTAGTTCTGTGCCACCAGAACCTACAAAATCTTGCTAGCAGGAAATGCCTGTGCGCTTGATGCCACTAGAGTTAGTTCTGTTAAACGCCAAACTCAAGTGCTGTATCTGACCCTCTTTCTCACTGATTATATCCGCTTTCTTCCTCTTTTGCTCGATTATTTTATCACAAATATGGGGTTAAGTGCTCTCTCTTTCTCACGCAAAAAGAGAGATAAAAAGCAGAAAGGACACCCAACTTTTGCTAAAGCAAAGACAAATAGAAAGGGCTGCTCTGAATATCCCACTGTAATAAGCTTTATTTTTTTTTTTTTGAAGTAAGTAATAAGCTTTATTGACCACTATACCATTGCATAAATTGACATGAATAATGGAGATACTCGTCTTCCCGGCTGTATTAGGAAATGACCTTATGAATATTTCAATTGCTGCCAAATTTTACTGAAACTGGTAACAAGATTTTAAGTACGCTGCTAAAGTGATTAGATTATTACTATTCTTAAAAGTTGAAAAATCATATTTTTATTATGTAATTTATATCTTAACAAAAACTAACGTTTTCTATTTACACATTCACCTCGAATTCATGCTCCAATTTCAATTCAGCATTATTAGTTTAATAACAAGCTATGAATTAGTTTGTGTTAGCCATAGCTGTTTGTTTTTGTAGAAATGATATTTACTGACCGATGATATTTTAAATGCATGTCTCTTTAATATAGTTTAGTTTTTAGTATTTTATAAAAGTAGAGATTGAACTACTAATAAAAAAAAAATGTTACAGTCACAAAATAATTATATGTACAAAAATAATTTTATAAATTGTCGTAGTTTTATGTAAACAACTAGATTTAGTATTTTATAATAAAAATAATTTTATAATTTGACAAATCATATAAAATAATATAGATTTATAAGATTATTTTTTATAATTTTTTTATGATTAACATATTTTTTCTAATAAAATAGAGTTACTCTGATCTGATCTAAAAATGGTTATAAAGAACTGTTTCTCAAGCACGTTGCAATTGTTCAACGAAAAGAACATGAAATGGGATAGTACTACCGAAGCTTTTCCTGGTCAATTCAGTGCGCGCGTGGAAGATTTGTTTTACTTTGAGAAACATCAACTAATAATTGTCATCATCTTCGCATATATAGCCGCCCTACGTAATTAACCCGCAGATCAAAGTAACTTTAATAAGTTGATTAGGTTGAAATACGTGCACATCCATCACATGCATATTGCTTTTCCAAAGCGAGAAAGGAAAGATTCCTTGTGTTCCCCGCTTTAATTATGAGCCTGCCTGCAGATTAAAATATTAAGATTAGATATAGTTATGAAATGGGTAGATATTGTATAATATTTTTAAAAATAAAACAAAAAATATTAATTTTTTATCTTGTAAATTTTGTATTTAGTCAGTTCTTTTTAAAAAAATTACATAATATTTATATATTCTATAACTATAAATATCATTTCTCTTAATAATAATATTACTCTTATAATAAATTAATAATGTATGGATCAATAAGGATGCATTGGAGGATGACGAAGCTCCCTTTAAATTGTTTGTCCGAATTTATTTTATTTTATATTTTCATTACGAAAGTGGTTTCGATAATATTGATTAATGACACCGCCTGTTGGTTTCGATAATATTGATTAATTGCATACAGATCACAATATGAATTTTCTAGATCTGCAACATTTTTTGGAGTCTACTTATGCAAGTCTTTTTCTCCTTAATAAAGACCTCTTGGCAACCGGCCTTATGTATGGACTGAATATCTCACCAAACCTTTTCTAGTTACAACTACTCCATTTTATAGATTATTATTTCTAACGTGTTCAATGAGGTTGCAAGGAGACGTCATTCTAATGACGTCCACTGCATGCGCAGATTAATTATTAAACCGAGTCTGATAGTTAAGTAAATTCGCGATTATGTGAAAAGGTAAAATCCCAATCATTGCATAGAAACGAAATATGTAATAAATTGGAATCTTCTAAGAAATCTGACTCAAATCAAAATAAACGTCATGTCTAAAAGTGAAAGTAAAATATTTTGATGAAAAATAAAAAATAACTTAAATTGACGATTGGAAAAGGAAAAATGCCTAATCTCGAGGTTGAAATGAGAAAGATCAGGCATAACGTGGTGATCATGACCTTCTTGTCGAAAAGAACATTTTAAATTGTGGTCATATGCACGATTCTAATATATGTAGTCAAATTTATAACTAAAATATTGACTCACGCACAATATTGTCTCAATTCGACATCATTATGACTCATGTGTTATTCTCTGCTAGGAATAAGACCAAAGAAATACTTCATTCACGAAATTTTTTTGCAAAAGTAACATAAAAACTAATGTAACTTGATGTACGTGATACACCAGATTGTAAAGTATGTAATGTCCCACATCATACTGTGTATATACATATATATATATATATATGATAGCACAGATAATATGATTAAGTGTAAGAAAAACTTTATTTGGAAGTCAGTGTGCAAAATATATCATTTTTTTTTTATTGATATGGCAAGACTTGATTTGCTAAAAAAATTTAAAATTAAATTTTTTTATAAATTACATATTGTCATATCAATAAAATAAAGGTGTAGTTTTAATAGAACAACTTGAGTGTAAATATCATACCATATACAGAACTCTTCTGAAATAGATACAGTCACGTACTTGATTACAACAAAGCTCTCCCGCAAACATTAATAATTAAACCACCGATGTTGCTTCAATGTTGCTGGACAAAAATGTTAGAAATGCAGGTTGAAGAAGGAAAAGAATGAAGGCAAGAATGAGAGCAAACTGAGGCTCAACAAGTGAGAAAAACTCACTGTATCTTTCTCATTTCATTTACTACACTTATATATACAAAATCCTTTATATGTTCTATGTACAACTATATACTAGGATAGTAATACAAGGAGCACTTTTGTTAACGTGGCCTAGGTTTTTTTTCTCTCTGTTTTTGCAATTCCTTTGGTGTGGTCTTTCTTTGCCTCGTCGCATGGCTTCTCTGGAGGCCTCGCCGGAACCTCAGCCACTGGCGGGTCGCCTTTCCTTTGCCGATATTATTGTGGATTTCCCGAAACCTCTCCCTAAGGTAGCTATTCCTATGCATCGACCTGGGTTCAAGGATGGAGAAATGTATTTTCATTTCTCTCCAGAGGAAATCGAGCGCTCGGCTTCTCCATTCTGCTTCACAGTGATTTTGAAATTCTTGCGAAAACGTCCCTTTCTGGATTGGATTAGGAAGTTTATCAAAATGCGCTGGGGTTTGACGATGGAACTAATGGTGGGCAAGATGAGGAAATCGGCTATTTTGATGGTTCATTTGACGAATGAGGAGGATTTTTGCATGGCTATGGCGAGGGAATTTTTCGACTTTGAAGGTATTCCCTATCATATCTTTCATTGGTTTCCTGTTTCATTGAACCTGTGAATGTTCCGGTATGGGTGTTTTTGCTGGGGTTACCCTAAAATTTTTATCACATTTCCATGTTGAAAATTCTTCCTAGGGGTATGGTAGGTTTTTAAGGAGAGACAATGCCACCGCATGTGTTTCTCGTTCGGAAGGTGCTAGATGTTGTATTGAAATGGACATTAAACAACCTTTACGAAAGGGATTCTAGATTGGTTCTCCTAGTGAACCTGGTAGTTGATACCAAGAGGTTATTTTTTAGACTCTGCCTGCGTTTTGTCATCATTGTCATACTTAGGGGCACTCTGATTCTAATTGTATGAAAAAACCTAAGGGAGGTGTGGAACCTTAGAAAGTAAAACCAAAAGTTTCCAAACAAGTGTGGTCTCAGGTTGAGTACCATGAAATGGATCAGCAAGAGCACAAAAAAAATGAAGAGAAGAAATTTTGAATAAAATCAGGTCGAGGCAGGCTGTCAATGTAAAAAGCAGTAAAATTCTTTTTGCTTCCAGTGAAGGTATATTGAGAGATGCAGAGGAGTTTCATAAACCGAGTCCTGTTGTTCTTTCTGTAAATTTAGTCGAGAATTCTGTGGAGAATTCTGAAGGGACTAATACTTGTCGTGAAGCTTATTTGAATTTGGCTATAAATTTGCATTCTCCATGTAGCTCTTTAAAAATAGTGGATGAAATTTTGAAGTATGAATTGGGTCGTTTAGCACAACATGTTATTGATAATATGGATGGGGATCATGCTGAGGAGTTGAATGTGATTTTGAGGCAGAGTGTTACTGCTATGTCAAATTCTGAAAGCTTGTTAAGGCCAAAAATAATGCTCGAAAGGATTATGAATCTGATTCAGAGATGGGTGTCACAATACGTGAAATTTTAGATTCTGAGAAGATGAAATCTGTGGTAATTCAGAGAGTCACCACTCGTTCCAAAAAACAACGTTAATTATGTTTAACATACTTACATGAAATATAAGGGGTATGCATACTTCACGTAGTCGTTTATCTCGCATTATGCAACGGTTTAAACCACGTATTGTCGCGATTATGGAACCTTTTTTGGATGTTAACAATATGGAGTTTTGGGCACGACGGTTGAAGCTTTATAATTTTGTCTCAAATATCGTTGAGAGTGGTAAAATTTGGCTTTTTTGGGGTGATGACATTCAGTTTACTTCAAGTTTGTTTACAAGCCAACTTTTATCTTGTTGGTTCTCGTGTGGGGATGACCATATATTGGTTACTTTTGTATAAGCCAACTGTTTTAGGAGACTGGGGTTGGATCTAAATTCTCTTGGTGTAATGGTTAATCTGGTCGTCGTCATATATGGGCTAGACTAGATCAAATTCTAATTAATCCAGCATTTTTGTGCAGATTTTAGAATGCAACTATGAAATATCTTCCTCGCACTTCTTAAGATCATAGTCCTATGTGTTTTGAGTTATTGCAGGATAGGAGTTTTTTGGGCCCTAGTCAGTTTCGTTTCCAAAGAATGTGGACATCTCATGCTAATTTTCTCCCTTTAGTAAGTAGAGTTTGGGATTCTAATTTGAATTGTAATGCGTTGAATCATGTGACAAAAAATTTATTTAAGCTTAAATCAGCCCTAAAAATGTGGAACATTTCCACTTTTGGATGGGTGGAAAAGGAGTTACGAACGATTGAGGATCAATTAGTTGGGTTGGAGAATGGAGTGGCCGATAATTATTCTGAGGCTGTCAAAAATCAGATGGTTCAATTGAAAGCGAAGCATCAGTTATGGCTGGACAGAGAGGAGATTTTGTGGAAACAAAAATTGCGGATTAAATGGTTGAAGGTGGGTGATGCGAATACTCGATTCTTCCATGTGAGTGTTATGTAGAAGAAAAAAAGAACCTTTATAACTTCTTAAAATTTACAGGATAGATCTTTTCTACAGTCTCCTGGGGAGATTCATGATGGTGCTATTAATTTTTATCAGAAGCTTTTGTCCTCCGAATCAGTTGTTACTAATGAGGCTGTATATTCTCTTATTCCTAACTGGTTTCGGAAGAGGATAATATGGCTCTTATTCAGCCTTCTTCTTTGAAGGAAGTTAGAGAGGTGCTTGATTCCAATCTGGATGATAGTTGTCCTAGACTGGATGGTTTTTCGGTAATCTTTTCAAAGTAGCTTGGAATATTGTTCAGAACGATGTGTAGAAGGCAGCGATGGAATTCTTTAATGGTTGTCATTTGCCCACTTTTTATAGTGCTACTAATTTAGTTCTTATTCCTAAAATGAATAAACCGGATAGTTTCACTAAATTCTGGTCTATAAGCTTGTGTTGTGTAGTGTATAAGATCTTCTCCAAGTTTATGGTTAATAGGATGTCTTCTATCTTAAGTAAGTTGATCTCTCATGCACAATCAGCTTTCTTAAGTAATCGTAGTATTTTTTATAATATTTACATTGTTCAAGAATTGGTCACTAGTTTGGATAAGAAAGTTCATAGAGAGAATGTGATTTGTAAGTATTGCTGATAGAAATAATCTTCCCAACCTCCTACTATTCACCACACTCCACACTCCACCTTTTTTTTTAATTTTTTTTTATCAAATATTTTTATATAAATAGTGAATAAAAAATTTGAAATATTTTAAAAAAAAAATTCAAAATTTTTTTTTTTTAAAATATTAAAAAATATTAAAAAGTATGGAGTGTGGAGTGTGGATGAATAGTAAGAGGTTGTGTAGCAAATCCCAATAATTTTTATATGAATAGTAAATAAAAAATTTGAAATATTTTAAAAAAAATAAATTCAAATGCATGATATGTTTATGCAAAAATAAGATAAGATATGAAAATAAACTTGTATTCAAACTATTATAAACAAGATACAATTTGAATCACAAGATTACAAAATTATAAGATCACAAGTAGGGGAGAGAAATGGAAGAAGAAGAGAAGGAAGGTCGGGATGCAGGTTCATTCTTGATAAGTCTCTTATCAGAAATGGGAGGTAGAGCAGGTAATGTAGTAAGGGAGGCAAGGGTGGAGTGTTTATTTCTGGGTCCTTTTTTCTTTTCCATGATTGGGTGTCTGCAAAAATTCACGAGTAAGAAAATCAGGAATAGAATTTTGAGAACCTTTAATAAATTCGATATCAAAATCGAAAACACTTAAAATAGCTTGCCATCGTGCAAAAATATGTTTGGATGCAATGTTTTGAACATCTTGTTCTAATACATATTTAGCACTTTTGCAATCAATCCTTAGTAGGAATTTCTTATTAAGAAGATCACTTTGGAATTTAGAAATGCAAAGTACAATAGAGAGTATTTCTTTTTTAATAGTACTATAATTAATCTGTGCAGGATTCCATACTCCAGAATGGAAACGAACAATTTGTTCAGAAGAGCCTGGTAAAATGGATTTTTGTTTCAGAATGCCACCGTAACCAATTTCAGAGGCATCAGTTTCAACAATTTTGAAGGATTCAGAGGTAGGAATCCCAAGGCATGGTAGAGTTTTGACATGTGCCTTGATTTTTCTTACCAGAGCAGTATGAATATCTGACCAAGGTGGAGGATTTTGTTGGAGTCGTTTATAAAAGGGACGACACTGTTTCCTCATATCTTGGTAGAATTCAGCAACATAGTTAAGAGATCCAAGAAATCTCTGTAACTGTTTTTTATCAGTAATAACATCAGGAAATTTTTCAGCAAATTCAATAGCCCGATTGATAGGCTTGATTTTGCCTTCAGAAATATCATAACCCAAGAATCGGATCTTGGTTTGGAATAATTTGATTTTTTTAGCAGAAACAACAAGACCATTAAATCTGATGATATCTAGAAACGAATTCAAGTGTTTCCAGTGCTCATCAATAGATTTAGAAAATATGAGTACATCATCAATGTACACAATAGTGAATTTAGAGAATGAATTAAAAATATCATTCATGATATTTTGGAATTCACTCGGAGCATTTTTGAGACCAAATGGCATTACATTCCATTCGAAATGCCCAAAGGGAGTAGTGAAAGCAGTTTTGTATTTGTCTAACTCATTAATCTGGATTTGCCAAAATCCTGATTTAAGGTCAAACTTAGAGAATACTACAGCATCAGAAATCCTATGAATTAAGTCATTTTTGTTGGGAATAGGGTACCTAATCCATTCTAAGACTTTATTCAAAGGTTTGTAATTAATAACAAGACGAGGGGTTCCTCTCTCTATTTCAGCATTTTTCTGGACATAAAAAGCAGCACAAGACCAGGGTGACTTACTATGCCTGATAATGTTTTTTCGAAGAAGATCATTGATTTCATTTTTGCAAAATTCTAAAGTCTCACTATTCATTTGAATAGGTCGAGCTTTAGTTGGAATATTTGTTTCATTAAAACCTTTGATGTAAGGTAATGAAACAACATGTTGTTTCCTATGCCAGAAGGCATTAGGAAGATCAGAGCAAATCTCAAAAATCAATTTTTTGTTAAAATTCTCAATTTTTGATTGAAGCAGTGTGCTTGACAATTGTTCAGAAATCTTTTTGTATCTGATTTCTTGTTGAAGAAAACAGAGATGTTTATTTTTTGCAGATAATAAAGATTTCAAACTTTTGTCAGTATCAATTTCAAATTTTGAAGCAAATTTAAATTTGACTTTTTGTCCGAAAGGATCTGTGGTAATACCATCTTTCTCAGACAAAAAAGGGTATAAAGAGGAAATAAAAGGAATTCCTAATATGACTTTGTCAGACATATTTCGGACTAAAACAGAAGGAATTTTAAAACAAACATTGTTTTGGCAAACATGAGCAGTATTTAGTTCATAATTAATTTGCATTCTAGAACCATTTGCAGAAAGAAGTCGTTCAGTAGATTTTTCAAAATATCTACTAGGAATTAAACCTTCTTGAATGCAATTCAAATCAGAATCAGAATCAATCGTAGCAACAACAGAGAATGAAAATTCATGGCAAACAATAATAGTAACACGTGAAAACCATTTTGGAGGAATAGTATGATGAATCAAACATATTTGGTTATCAGAAGATTTCTCTTCTTTTTGATCATTATCTGAATCATTTGTTTGCTCATTATCAGAAGGAATGTCCTGATCAAGTTATTTTTCAACTTTTAAAATTAAAACTTCTTGTTTTAAAACATCATTATCAGTTTTGAGATTATTGATCTCAGATTTGAGTTCATTAATCTCTTTTTTAATAAAATTGATTTCATGTTGTAGATCACTAATTGAAATGTCTTTGGATTTTTTCTTTTGAAAACGTTCCAAAGTTTCTTGAAAATTAATTCTTTGTTTAGAAGTTTCTGGTTCTTGACGAACCATCGTCTTCTTAAGTTTAAGAAGATATTCTTCTTTAAGCTCAGGATTTGTAATTTGAGATATTAAGTTTAATAAAAGATTTTCTTGTTCTTCAGCTTTGGTTAAAACATTAATTGTTTTACTCAAAAATTTACAACAAGAATCATTACAATTACAACCGAGCTTTATTTCAGGAGAATCAAATGAGTTAACTTCTGAGTGATATTCTGAATCACTAGAGCTAAAATCATTATTATCAGATGATGAAGAAGTCTGTGTTTCCAGGAGTCGAAACAAAGTTTCCTGATCATCGTCATTGATTTTCAACTGATTAAGCTTCTTTTTCAGTTTATTGGGTTTTTCAGGACATTTGTTAGCAAAATGTCCAGTTTTTCCACAATTAAAACAAGTTCCTTTTACAAATTTCTTTTTCTCAGGAAATTGTTTAAAAAATTTGGAAGGTTTTTTAGGACGAGATTTTGAATAAGGTTTTTTATAAAAATCATCACGAGGTTTTCTCCTTGATTCTCCACGAGGTTTAAAATGTTTAATAGGTTGTTTATGCTTTCGTCTTGATGGAGGAATAGACTGAAGGCCGAATTGTTCACAAAAATTTCCCATTTCATATTTGGCCTGTTTGCTATTTTTCAATTGTTCACGAAGCATTCTTTGATCATTACACATACTAATACCAAGTTTCTTAATTATACTGAAAATATCACCATAGGTGTAATTTTCATAATTAATGAAACCCGAGATATCAGTAAGTTGTTCCTTAACTTTAAGAGCAAATAAACGAGGTAATCCATCAATAAATTTTTCTTTCCAGTAAGGCTTATGACTGTCGTCACGAAGCATTACTCGAGAAATAAAAACATCTTGATACCATCTATAATCAGACATTTGACGGCATCGCAAATTATTCAAATAATCAGAAATTCGATTAGTAATATTTGAAGGAGTGCCAACAAAATGTTTAATAATTGTATAGATCAAAGTATTGATGCCATCAGGGTAAGCCCTTCCTATGGCTTCATCAAAAATAGGTAAACCTTCATCATTACACTTAACAGCATTCTGAATGGTTTTCCTGGTATCTTCAGTGAAATGTTTATCCCACCAGCTTCTTAAAACACCGGAAAAACCATTGGCTAAAATCATAACAATATCAGGTTGTTGAATATTGTTGTTAATGTAAGCATTTGCAATCAAAGACATTTTACTCATGGTATTAATGATTTCTTGTTCAGATAATCCATCAATATTCCATTCGTAAACTTTATCAGCAGAATATGAAGATTGAGTTTGAAAAACTTTTTCTTCAAATTGTAAATCAGGAGGAGTAGGCCTGGAATACCAATTCTTCGTTAAACTCATAGGTTTGGGTTCTTTTGAAGTAATTCTGGTAATTTCAGGTTTAAAATCATGAAAATTCTTTTCAAGCATATCAATTTCTTTGGCTTCAGAGGAGTCATCGTTAGATGATTCATCTGTAGTTTCAACAAGAACAGTTTCTTTTTTGTTGAGAGTACTGGTAGAAGGCTGTTCTTTTTTAAGATCAGCGAGCATTTGATTAATTTTATCCAAAGTCTTGGCCTGTGGTTCGGTAAATTGGATTTTTGGCCGAGCTTGTGGTAAAATAATCAAAGGTTTTTCAACTATTTTTGAGGTATTCTGTGACTGTTCTTTGGGGAAAACCAAAGGATTTTCAATTTTTTGTAAAACAGGAGTGGAAGCAAAAATGGGTTTTTCTGCTTTCTCTTCAATTCGATCAAGCTGTTGTCCAATAGTATGCAAGGCAAGATTTACAAAATTGTTTTGTAAAATAATCTTTTTTGTTTCTTTATTGGACCCTATTTCAGGAAGCTTGAAAGGAGAAGCAGTAACTTCTGCTCCTTTATGATTGAAAATCACATTATCAAGAGGTGGATGGCTGGATTTAGTGACAGCTTTTCCATCTTCTGTGACAAAATCAGTTTTAACAACATTTAAACTATTTTTTGAAGTATAATAATTTTCAATGAAATCAAAGAAAAGAATGTGCTTTTGAAGCTCATTCATTTTTTCTTTCCATTTTCTTTTAACACGGAGTTTTTCTAAATCAGAGAAAGTCGCATGATAAGTTTTTCGCTTATCATGGTTTTCTTTTGATTTGTATTCATCAACAAGAGCAATTAAATCATAAGAAAATGGTTTGTTTAAAACAGTAAGACTATGATGAATAGGAGGAATGGAAGGAGCCATATCAGAAGCTGTAGGAGACAAAGATGAATTGTCTTCAACTTCTTCCCTTACGGACTTATCCTTGGATGTTTGGGCATCCTTAGCAGAATAGTAAGCAGAGGTAATTTGAGAGGACGTAGTTAGTCCTTTCAGTTTTAACTTAGGATTAATAGGTAAATCAAAATTTGGCTGGGCTGTTTTGGCTGAATCTTCCAGAAATTGTTGGAGTTTTTGGTCTCTCCTTACTGGAATATCAGATGTAGAGCCAGCAAAAGAAGATCTAGACCCGGCAAAAGAATTTCTTCTTAAATCTGGGGTACTAATTTGATCAAAACTGATTTTAATAGTTCCATCCAAATATTGCTGAATATAATCAAGATTACAATCAGTTGGAATATTTATGGGAGGAACTTCATTTTGTAAAATCCATTCTTTAGGTAAAGTAATATCTTTCCATAAAATCAAAGAAGGGACTTGAATTTTAGCATCAGGAGTAGAACTCTGGATTAAGAGAGTTTTACCCGAAGTGGGTTTTTGAATAACTTTTGCATTTAAATTCGTTTTTAAAAGACGATAATAAATGCGATAAACAAGAGCAAGAGGTTTGCTTCCTTCAAGCATGTCATAGCCCTTAGTAGAAATCATCAAAGTTAAAGCTTTAATAATATGAGGATCATCCAAAGCAAGAGGAATATCAGGAAAGCAATTAAAATGAACCGGTCCTCCGAACGTGGAGGATTGGATTATACCAAGGATACTTGTTTCAAAATTATTAAAACGAGCATCTCTTAAACACAATAGAACAGAAGCGTCAATGCCTAACCTAGTTAAAGGTTTGACAGCAACTTGAACAGAACCAATATGTAAAAATTTGTATCCTTTTGCCAGGAAATCTTGGATAAGTTTCTTGGTAAAAAGATAGCATTTTTCATCTGATCTTGAAATAGCATAAGTTTGTTCGACTGTTCTAACATTAAAAGCAATTTTAAAAGTATTCTGAATCCAAGAGGTTTTATAAATATCATCTGGAGCAATTTTTGGAATATTCCAGTTTCGAAAATCACTGGGAGTTTCTTCAAAAGAACAATCTTCTTCGTTAATGATATCAGGTGGTAAGGACGACCTGGAGCTAATTGCTGAATTAGATCTAAACATTTTATTTATCTTGTTTTAAGACAAACTGGTTCTTCGCACCTCAGGGTCCTGCGAGTACTCTCATCTCACCCCTATGCCTAATTGCCCTAACGCCTTCCTAACTTGACGGGTCTTACAAGGCTATGGGTCTCTTGACTCAAATGGTCTCCAGACAAAGTAGAAACTTAGAGATCAGGTTGTCAAAGAACAAGGTAAATGAAATGAAGAGAAGTAAGACAAGACAAGAAGCAACCAAGAGCCAAATGGCTCTGATACCAAAAAAGACAAGAGCAGAAGCAGAATGAAGAAGATGAAAAGAAAAGAAGCAGAAGATCAAAGAAGGAAACAAGCAACAGGCGGCAGAGCCGACCTTAGAAGCAAGGAATAAGAAATTAAGACAGATGCACAGTTAATAAGTTCCTGCGGCAGAGCCATCCTGGAACATGCATGAGTATGAACAAATATGAGGCGGCATGGCCGACCGATGCATGATATGTTTATGCAAAAATAAGATAAGATATGAAAATAAACTTGTATTCAAACTATTATAAACAAGATACAATTTGAATTACAAGATTACAGAATTATAAGATCACAAGTAGGGGAGAGAAATGGAAGAAGAAGAGAAGGAAGGTCGGGAGTACCGAGAGGGAGAGAGAAGTGCAAGTGCAAGGAAGATCACAAGTAATATTTTTTTTTAAAAATATTAAAAAATATGGAGTGTAGAGTGTGGATGAATAGTAGGAAGTTGTGTAGCAAAACTCCGATAAAATATAATTTGATGATCTCACCCTTATCCTGGTGATGCGGTGTTATCCATCCACCTTGTCATTTTCGTGCATATGACATGAAGACAGCTCTGTATCTTAACTCACCGCACAACATGATGGCTTTGATTCCCAGAGACCACAAACAAAAGTCAATGCACATTTATCTTATTTAATACTCAGGTTCACCCTGTCAGATAAAGTTTTTTTAAAATTTTGATCTAAATTTAGGGCGCTAATAAAAAAAGAAATAGATAAATAAAATAAATCTTATAAAATTTATTACTATCAACAAAAATATTTTTGAGTAAAATTAAATGAGTAATCAATAGTACAAAGAACTATTTTTTATTTATTTATCTCTCTCATATAATATATGAGGCTTTCAATTAGTTCGAATAATCACTTAAACAAATCATTTTTTATATTATTTCTTGATAAGTAAGACTAGATACAATTTTAGAGTGTATAAATTTAGCGTATTCTATTCGAAATAGAGTGAAGTCCATAATTAAAAAATTAATTTTTTTTATATAAATATCATATTTACTTATTTTTTTAAAAAAATGTAGTAGATTTATATACTTTAAATCTGATTAATATTTAATAATGTTGTGTAGTCTTTCTATTTTCAAATTCAAAAAAAAAATGTTAGTCAAAAAGTTATAAGGATCTTGACAGCTGTTTTTTTTTTTTTTTTGCTAAGAGGATCTTGAAGGCTATTATTCGTATTTGATTACCTAATCCTAATCTACTCTAAATTATCAACATTTACTACAGGTAAATATTTAATGTAGTAAGATATTTAAGTGAAAATTGATTCACATAATTATATGATATTCATACCAACACCCGATATGGATTTGAATATGCAATCGTTGACGGCTATAATTACAGACCACGGGGGGACCTTTGTTGGCAACATTTGTATATGCAAAGTGTTTGCAAGCAGAACGCAAGGATATTTGGGACCATGTGAAAGGAATTTCGATTTCTGTAGAGGCATGGGTGGTTATGGGGGACTTTAATATCATTCGATCCGATGAGGAAAGAGCGGGGGGCAGGGCTAGACCTCATTCAGCAATTGAAGAATTTAATGAATGTATCAACAGCTGTGGTTTAATGGATTTACCATTGGTAGGAAGACAACTATCATGGTGCAATGGGTAGCAAGGTTTGGCTAGAAGGTGGGCGAAACTCAACAAGATTTTAATTCATTCAGATTTTGGTCGTATGCATGGTCAAGCTACTGCAAGGTTGCTAAGTAGAAGCATGTCGGATCACTCACCAATTTTATTAAATCTTGCGTCGGAGGGGGGGAGGTATGGGCTGGCCCCTTTCCGATTTCAAACTATGTGGATTTCACATGACATATTCTTAAAAATGGTGAAGGAATCATGGAATGAACCGGTGAGGTGGGATTCGGGGCTATGCAGACTGGTTGGGAAACTAAAATGGCTCAAGCAGAAACTGAGGCAATGGAATAAAGAGGTTTTTGGCCGGATGGATGGAGTGATCAAGGAGTTGGAAGAGAGGTTGGAACAATATGAGGAGGCGCTGCAAGCGTCTTACTCGGAGGCTATTGAGGAAGAGTTTCTAATCACCAAGGTGGAACTGGAAATTTGGTATAAAATGGAAGACATAAGATTGGCCCAACAAGCACAAAAATCCTGGATAGAAGAGGGAGATCAGAATACAAAATTTTTCAACACAGTCATTCCCAACGTAGAAGGAATGCATGTGTAAAAAGTATGAACCTCCCGGATTATTCAGTTTTGGGGTCAATGGAACAAATCCATAAGGGGTTGTTCGGTGCTTTGAAGAGTTCCTATCCCATGAAGATGCAAGAGAGCTTCTTTTTTTGGATGAACTAATACAACCAGCTATGTCGGAGAGCATGAAGTGTAAACTAAAGGTAGAGCCAACAGAGAAAGAGATATATGAGGCTTTCTCGTCAATAAGAGTGGATAGAAGTCCAAGACCGGATGGCTTTGGATCCATGTTTTACATGTCGTGCTGAAATATTATTGAAGAAGATGTCAAAGAGGCAGTTAAGGAGTTTTACACAAGTCAAACTCTCCCAAGATTTTATTCCTCTTCATTTTTAGTTCTCATTCTGAAAATTAAAAATCCTTAGAGTTTTGACAAATTCCATCCTATAAGCCTGTGTAATGTGATCTACAAAGTTTTCTCCAAAAGTTTAGTGGATAAGGTGTCCATGGTACTCGAAAATTTGGAGACGTTTGAATTGGGAGATGAGTTGAGATAGTTTGTGAATAGTAAAATAAAATATTTTTAGAATATTATTTTTTAATATTATTATTATTTTAAGATTTAAAAAAGTTGAATTGTTTATTATATTTTGTGTAGGAATTTGAAAAAGTTGTTTTAGGATTTGAAAAAGTTGAATTGTTTATTAAATTTTGATGTGAGAATTTGGGAAAGTTATTTTGGGATTTGAAACAAAAAAAAATTATTATATTTTTGTATAGGAATTTGAAAAAGTTGTAATGATGAAGTTAAGATGAGTTGAGATGGGTTGAGGAGAGTTACAAATACAAACAACCCTTAATCTCTTTGGAACAAGGGGCTTTTGTGAAAGAAAGAAATATTTTGAAAAACATCACACTTTCGCAGGAGATGGTAAAGCTATTACATCATAAGAGTAGAGGTGGAAACTTAATGGTTAAAATAGACATGAGCAAGACATATAACAGGGTGGATTGGAGATTTTTGGAACATATTCTAAGAACCTTTGGATTCCCAGAGTTCTTTTGTAGTTTGATAAAACAATTGTGTAACATCGCAGCGGTTCTCATTTATGATGCATGATACGTATAAAGGTTATTTTAAAGTGAAAAATGGACTCTGACAGGGGGACCCTTTATCCCCATATTTATTTATTATCATGGAAGAGGTACTCTCAAAATTGATCAAGAAGAAGATGTTGGAGAAGAGGATATTGCCTTTTTCTCAACCAAGCAGGACTCCTCCCATTACACACCTATTATATGCTGACAACATTATGGTATTTGCTAATGCTAGTAAGGGTTATATTCGGGCTCTAATGGAGGTGTTAAAAACATATGAAAGAGGGACTGGACAAAGGGTAAACCATAAAAAGTTAGCAATATATTTTTCTAAGCAGCTGAACAGAAAAAGGAGGGGAGAGATATTGGTAGATACTGGTTTCAAGGAGGGCCACCTTCCAATCTCTTATTTGGGAGTACCAATCGTGGTGGGCAAACTAAAGGTCAGGAATTTTGATACATTGATTATGAGCATCGACAAGAAACTAGCAAGGTGGAAGAGTGCCTATCACAAGGGAGACGCAAAAAGAAAATAGAGAGCAAAAAGAAAATAGAGAGCTTGGAGGAAACTTTGTGCTTCAATGGAGGAGGGAGGCATAGGGGTGCAAGATGTTTCAGAAGTGCAGAGTTCCTTATTTATGAAATTTGGATGGTAGATACTAACTAAAGAATCCTCATGGGCAAATTTCTTTCGAACCAAGTATGTAAAAAATGGGCATATCGTAAAAAGCTTAGATAACAGATCAGGGTCGATGTTCTGGAAGAAAGTAGTGGAGGGACTTACGAAAATACTGTCTAACTCAAGATGGAAGGTGCAAGAAGGCAACATATTGCTATGGTATGATAATTTCCTAAGTACTGGCCCTTTGTTTGAATCAGTTATAAAGGTGGAAGAGCCAAACTTAAGACTGAAAGAACTTGTTGCTAATGACAGATGGGAAGTCGAACGGATATAGAGCTTGATGGGTAGACACGCAACGAGTGAAGTAATAGAGTTGATGGAAAATCTAAAAAATATTAAGGATATCCTGGTTTGGTTACCTAAGAAGAGTGAGATTTTTTCTACAAAGTCGGCATGGGAGGTTGTGAGAGTGAGGAGGTAGAATTTTGAATGGGCTAAATGGGTATGGCACAAGCTCCTACCAAGGAAGATAGCTATATGCATGTGCAAGGCAGTGTTTAATTGCCTAAGCGCAGATGAGCAAATTCGAAAAATCGCAATCCCTTTTGTTTCAGGTTGCAATTGTTGCAAGGAAAGACAAAGTGAAGACTTAGAACATTTATTTGGCGAAGCGGAATTTGCTGTAAGTGTGTGGAGGAAGGTATCAGCAGATGTGGGAGTTCCCTACTTCGCCAAATAGAGCTGGAAGGAAATAGTTCAATTTTGGTTTAACAGGGCATCTCGTAAATCTCAACTGGGATTTTTGCTTGGTTTAATTCCATGCATTGTAATCTGGAAGCTATGGAGTAGGAGGTGTGCAACTAGGATGGAGGGGAGAATCGAAAGTTCAATGGAGGTATGGGGATCAATTAAATTCTGGGTAGGTTCTATTGCAACTAGAATAAACAGAGTCCACAAATTATCCAGCTGGGGAGCATGCCTGTTGAGAAAAATAGAGATTCGTATAATGGATGTAAAGAAAACAAAAGTGCAAGTGATTAGATGGAAGAAGCCGAAGCCCGGTCGTTTGAAGCTAAACTTGGATAGAAGCAGTCTCGGCAATGCAGGCCCTGCTGGAGGTGGGGGAATCCTACGAGATGATGGGGGTCACTTAGTGTTTGTGTAACATACCAATCATAGATTTGGGGGTATATAAGTAAATTGTTAAGTTATTGTTGTTATTATTATTATTGTTATTATTATTATTATTATTATTATTATTATTATTATTATTATTATTATTATTATTATTATTATTATTATGTTATCAGATTTTATATTGTTAATAATATTATCATTTCTTTTACTTCTATTTTTGGTATTTTATTGTGATCTGATTTGTGCAACAACCACTAGAGTTCTTCTACATTTTTCTTCTTATCTCCACCCGTAAATTTTCAATGTTTATCTTCTAGATAGTTGAATAAATTCCTAATGAGAATCCAACTCTCAAATCCAAACTCTATTCCATCTCCTTAAGGCTCACGTTATTCCCCTCCCCCTCACCTATAAAACTACCTCGAGAACCTCAAAATTAAACACAAGAAAAAAAAAAAAAAAACTTAAAGCCCTCAAGCTACCAACCCGTAAGCCTTGTTCTTCAGAACCACTGCAACCTCTCTCTCGTTAACCAACAGCCACCTTGAAGGACCACCCTCCACGGCCATAAAAACTGCCGAACAGCTCAACCCTGTCGAGCCCACTCCTTTCCGGTTAGCCCACTGCCGTCCACCAGCCTCTTCTCTCTCTCGGTTGTTTCGGCTTGACAGTACTCTCTCTCCCTCTCTCGGCATCGCACCACCATTACCTAGAGAACCCAGTCGCGTCGCCAATCTTTCCCCAGCCACCCAGAGCCACTATCGTCTCACCCAACTCAGCCACGTGCTCCTCCTCCACTAGGTGAGTCCCCTGCCTCGCACGCCCCTCCCAAGCCCTCTGTTTCTCTCACACGGCATCTGCTTCTTTGTATGTTCCGTGTGTTTTCAATCAGCAAGTCTTTGTTTCACAAACGGGCCCTTAGGCCCTATGTATGATGGGCTTAGTTGATAAGCTTGTGTTTTAAAAAGTATATTGGGCTTAGTTTTAACTTGTTTGGTGTTTAAATCTGGTGGGCTAATTTCCTTGTGGGCTAAGCTTGAGGTTAATTAGACATGTACCATTATTTTAAGTTTTGTGTTTTTAAATTGGGCCGATTTTATTATGTTTCAATAATTGTTTTAGTGATTTTTATTAGACTTAATAGTTGGAAGTTGAGTTTATTTTTATTAAATAAATATATTAGTCATAGACCCATTTTTATAAGAAAATGTTTAAGGAATTGGAAATATATTTTAAAGTATACTACCGAGTCTAATATTTTGTTAATATTCCTTTGTATAGTTAGTAGAATTTTAATAAAATTATTATGTTAAGAATATTCAAATGATGTTAAAATTTATTAGATTTCTTATAAGATTGAATAATATGTTAAGAAAATAAACCTATTTTAAGAATTGAGGTTTTTATGACTTATTAAAATAGTCCAAGTATTCTACTAAATTATAATATGTTATTAGTATTGTTAAGTAGTTTAAAATATCAGGATTTATTAATTATGGTGTTAAACAAAAGATTTATTTGACTATCTTTTAGATTATGAATTTAATTAAGTAGGTTATTAGTACATGTTGTTTCTAGACAGATTTAGTGATAGTTAATATTGCGTATAAGTGACGAGCTACGAAGTGAGATTCAAGAAAAAATGGAGCGAGGTAAGTAATTTGATCACAAATTAGGATTATCACAGTTCAGCTTATATATATTATTAGCCAGTTCTTTGACAGCTATTTTTATGTACCACTCATGTCATATGCAAACATGTCATCCAACATAGCACACGATCATGTCATTCCGCATCATGTTTAGATTCAGAAATTATAATTATGTAAGTATTATATCATGCATCTCATGTGCATAAGACACGTAAGCTATCTTAAATTCAAGTACAAGATAAGATCAGATTAGTTAATCAGATGTCCATTCAGATGCATGGTACCAATCCAGTTCAGTTTCAGGGTAGATGTGCAAGCCACGGACTCAAGCGTGGTCCACCATAGTATGCCAGAATACTATCAGCGGCACCCCTTGCTACAGCGGGACGTAGGGCCGATGCACAACCTCACACACAGGGTTAAGTGTGTTGGCCAGTTAGTTCAGTCAGTTAAAACAAATCAATCGGTTAATTCAGATAAATCAGTTATGCATAGCATAAACATTAGTATGAACAGTCATGAATTTTAAACTCTCAGCATGAAAACTTTTTTGAAAACCTTATGTTTAGTATGTTAATGCTGTGATGGATTTCTTATTGAATATTCGACTCATTTTAGTTTGTTTTTTGTTTTTAACCACCCAGGTGAGGATGATGAATACGAGCAGGCAGACCAGGATTAGAAGGAGCAGTTAATTTAGTTTTAGACCTTCTAGAATAAAATTGATTTTTTTTATGACATAAATTTATTCAGTTATTCTTTTAAGTTTTTTTAGACATTTTATGAGACAAACCCTTTTTAAGAAATAAATAATAATTGCATATTATTAAATATGATATCTCTTACCGAGTTATTTTATGAAAAACACGTGACACTCCTAACCTACGGGAAGGGGTGTTACAGTTTGGTTTTTCAAAATTCTTTGGGTCTTGCTCAAGCACGGAAGCTGACCTAAAGGGGGTGCTAAAAGGAGTAAAACACTATCAGCAACTCAGGTAGACAGCTATAGACATAGGCTTCGTTTGGATCCTCAACTCAGTCCAACTCATCTCAACTCATCTCAACTCATCATAACACCTTTTTCAAATCCCAATACAAAATATAATAAACAATTCTACTTTTTCAAATCTCAAAATAACTTTAATATTAAAAAATAATATTCTAACAATATTTTATCATCTCAACTCAACTCAACTCAACTCACTTCAACACCTAGAGTGCGATTCCTCAGTGGTAGTAAATTGGTTCTTTACTCACAAATGTACGGTATGGTACCTTTGGGAATACTAGTATCAACTATAGTTTATATTACAGAATTTTGATTTTTTCATAGCACATTACTATAGAGAAGGAAACCAAGTGGCAGATTTGTTGGCTAGACGGGGTGCATTGGGTGAGACCAATCTTTTCTTGAATTGGTCACAGCTTCCAAGGATGACTAGAGGGCTAGTGAGATTGGATATAATGGGCACAACATACGTTAAAAGCAGACGATAATGTATAGTTTTTTTGGCAGGTTTATATAGTTTCTTGGAAAGTTTTAGGTAGGAAAAGATAGTTTTTGTGTTGTGTTTGACGGTTTTCTTCTGCCACAAGTGAGGGTTTCAATATAGTATTCGGAGGTTCTGTCCAAAAAAAATATATATATATCTACTCATAATCTTAATAAATAAAAAAATACCAACACCCAATATATATTGATTGTATCTGTCATAAACATAATTTTGGAGTCTACTGTGAATCTTTTCACTTTGATAAACGCCTGTTATCTATTCTTATATATGTAGGTTATATCTCACACAACCTTACCACATCAGGTAATAATAATAATATAAAACATTTCCTTTTTATATAATAATAATAATAATAATAATATATTCACATGCCTTTTTTTTTTTATTTAGACGGATTGTCTTACATGAACAATATTTATAAATATTCATGTTTCAATTTATTCGATGCAACTCGTATGAAACTGATCAGAAATTAATCAACTTCTTGACAATGATTTTCTCATTGGGTTGGGTTTTTTTTTTCACACACATAAAGATTGAAGAACATGGCATGATGCTCATAAGGTAGGTTTTGTGAATTAACATGATTTATAAGATTAGATAGTATACTCCACATAATTTGGTTGTTGGGGGGCTCAATGTATTGATCATGAAGGATGTTTTCAGGGTGATGTCATTCTAATGACGTCCTCTACTCAAATCAAATGAGATAGTGAAAAAGATAGGAAGCCCTGGCTGTCTCTCCTTTTGCTCCCTCTCTGTCGTAAAATAATAATAATAATAATAATAATAATAATGACTTCAGATCTAATTTTTGTCGGAAGACCCTTCTTCTCCCTCTCATTCCCCTCCTTCATTCATCCATCTGCCTTGTCTATTAAGATAATTTTTTCACTTAATTTTATTTTACTTCATTGAAGACCGAAAAAGATAGATCTACAGCTTTCCAACTACTCTCGAAAGACACGCACGATACAAAAAAACTCTTTCGTATCTATCTTACTACTTTCTTTTTTGGTTTCCTTATTATTAATTAAAATAATAAAAAAAAGTGTTCGCTCTCGAACTTTTGTCTGTAGAGGTTGAGTCATCTCCTTCTATAAAGGGTACTGGGGTTGAGCTGTTTTTGGATATTTGTTGTAGAGAGTATCAACAGTAGTGAAGACTAGACCAGTCATAAAAGAAAATAATATATTGATGGAGTTTCAAATCCCTCAGGGGATGATAACTAGACAGCAGGTAATGATCACAGGGGATGCCGAAGTCACGCAGGGAGCAGTTCTAGCCTCCAAAGGCCTCACGTTAAGTCCCTTTGTCCATGGCAAATCTACCAAGACCAGATCTTCCACCAATGGTACCAAATGCTCTCACTGTGGAAACTAGAAACACACTCGTGAAAACTGCTTTAAATTGCATTGGTACCTTGACTGGTGGCATGACCTACAAGCCTGGAAACGTCATGACGTCATTGACACTGATGGAGGTACCAGCAAGGCTGCTGTGGCTACTGCCGAACCACACCTTTCTCTCATTCTGCAAACCGCACAGTCCCAGGATACCTCTCCTTACTCAAACCCAAGTACAATTGGTTTTTCTCTTCTTAGTCCTCACAAAGATGCGGACAGCTTTGCTTGGCTTCTTGACTCTGGGGCCACCGACCATATGACCTTTGATGCCATGGGCTTCTCGAAGACTTCTCCTCCACAACACACTAGCATTGCCAATGCTAATGGCGTTATTTCTCCAGTAACTGGAGCAAGCTCAATGAATTTATCTCCCTCTCTACATTTATCCAACACTTTGCTTGTCCCGTCACTTTGCTTGTCCCGTCACTTTCCCATAAATTATTGTTTGTAGGTCAAATTACTGCAGACTTGGGGTGTGTTGTATTAATTTACCCTACTTTCTGTCTTCTTCAGGATATTCTTACCAAGGAGATAATTGGGCGTGGTACTAAGCGGGGGGGATTATATTATGTGGACGACTTCAGTACGGGAAGGGCACATCACATGCACCATTCGACCAGTTCTAAAGAGATATAGATTTGGCTTTGGCATCATCACTTGGGGAATCAATCCTTTACCTATTTAAAGCATATTTTTCCTGATTTGTTTATGCATTTACAACCTTCTACTTTGAAATGTGACACTTGTATTCTGGCCAAAAGCCACCGAACCACATTTCCGTTGAGCATAAATAAAAGTGACACTCCATTTGAGTTAATTCATTCTGATGTGTTGGGTCCCTCACCTATTACTACTTTGTTTGGATTTCGTTGGTTTGTCATATTTATATATGATTGTACCCGTATGACGTGGCTTTACTTAATGAAACACAAAGATGAAGTTGTTACTGTGATTGAAACCTTCCATTCTATGGTTCATACTTAGTACGGTGCAAACATTCAAGTTCTCCGCTCTGACAATGGTGGCGAATACATCAATCACTAACTTCAAACTTATTTCAATCAACATGGTCTTATTCATGAAACTTCATGCCCACAAACACCTCAGCAAAACGATGTTGCAGAGCTAAAGAACAGGCATCTTCTTGAGACTACTTGCCACTTCTCCTCAGTGCTCATATGCTTAACCGTTTTTGGCCCGATGCCGTATCTACTGCGGTTTATCTTGTCAACAGGATGCCCTCCAAGGTCTTGAATTTTAAGACCCCACTCCATGCACTATCCACCCGCATGTCACTCCCCATGGCACTGATGCTTCTTCCTCAGGTCTTTGGATGTGTGGCATTTGTACACCTCCATAAGAATCAACATAATAAGTTTGATCCGTGTGTACTTCAGGGCCTCTTCTTGGGCTATGGTACTCATAAAAAAGTGTACCGTTGCTACGATCCTACCACCCAACCACTTTATGTGACTATGGATGTACAATTCTGGGAGATCAATTAGCTTTTTTCTCCTTCAACATCAAATTCTCCTCTTTAGGGGGAGACAAATGGTGAAGAGTTGAATTGATTGAGACTTGATGGAAGTGCTTCTCATGATACTAAAGTGGGTGTTAGAGATGGATCAATGCATGAGCGTGATAATCTGAATGGGAAAAATGCTAAGCCAAGTTCTCATGAGCCGAATGAATCTTATGATTCGTATGAACCGCATGAGGGTGATGATTTGATTGGACCGAATGCTAAGTCACCACATGAGTGTGATGATTTGAATGGACTGAATGCTAAGTCACCACATGAGCGTGATGATTTGAATGGACCGAATGCTAAGTCACTGCATGAGTGTGATGATTTGAATGGACTGAATGTTAAGTCAGGTTCTTTGTCGAGTTTTGAAGACAGTTTATGCTCTAATATGGAGCTCGATATATGCTCTAGTGTTCCGGCACCATCTGTGATTGAAGATGAATCTCCCCCACTCTGAAGTATCAACTTGTTCATCTCCTGAGAATAATCCTGTGGTAAGTAATCTCACTACACCTTTACACTCTGATAACATAGACATGTCTGTGGGATATACCTTACCTTTCAGGCACAATCGTGGCATACCACCTAATAGATATTTACCAGACGTTGAAGAGTGAAGATCAAGATACCCAATTGCCAACTATGTCTCCACCAATGACCTCTTTGGACCTCTTAAAAATTTTGCACAAGAGCTCTCCTCGTGTAAGGTTCTCGCTAGCGTCCAGGAAGCATTAGAAAGCCCAAGGTGGACCTATGCTATAGAAGAAAAAATGAAGGCACTATTGAAAAATAATACATGGGCTCTCGTCCCATTACCTGAAGGGAAAAAAAATTAGGATGAAGATGGGTGTTCTCCATTAAACGCAAGCCATATGGATCTATTGAGTGGTACAAAGCAAGGCTAGTAACGAAATGATATACACAGACATATGGCGTTGACTACCAGGAGACTTTCTCACCGGTAGCCAAGTTGAATACAGTTAGAGTGATATTATCTCTTGCAACAAACTTCAACTGGCCTTTGCATCAATTTGATGTTATGAATGTGTTCCTCCACAGCGATCTTGAAGAGGAGGTTTACATGGATGTCCCTCCAAGATACATGGCACCCTCAAAAACTGAAGTGGTGTGTAAATTGAAGCGATCTTTGTACGGACCGAAACAATCACCGCGAGCATGGTTTGAGCGGCTTAGCTTGGCAATGAAGAAATATGGTTTCCAACAAAGCAATTCTGACCATACTTTGTTTCTAAAGCGTCAACTGGGCAAGGTAACAACTTTGATAATTTATGTAGATGATATGATTATCACAGGGAATGATGGAGAAGAAATATCTCGACTTGAGAAGCAATTGGCTACCGAGTTCGAGATGAAGAATTTGGGAGGACTCAAGTATTTTTTGAGAATTGAAGTGGCTAGGTCTAGACAGGGTATATTTCTTTCTCAACAAAAATATATACTAGACTTGCTAGCTGAGGTGGGAATGTTGGAGTGTAAGCTTGCAGACATCCCAATTGTCCAGAACCACGGACTTGGAGAATGCCCTAGCAAAGTACTAACTGAGAAAGGAAGATACCAAAGGTTAGTTGATAAGCTGATTTATCTCTCACACACTCGTCCAGATATTGCATATGTTGTGAGTGTTGTAAGTCAATTTATGCACAATCCAAGTAAGAGTTATATGGAAGCAATGATTCAAATACTTCGATATTTGAAGTCATCTTCAGGCAAAGGCCTTATGTTCTCAAAGCATAATATCAGCTGAAGGTTGAGGGCTATATGGATGCGGATTGGGCAGGTAATATCACTGACAGAAAATCAACCTCAGGGTACTTTATGTTTGTTGGAGGAAACCTTGTAACCTGGAGAAGTAAAAAACAAAAGGTGGTGGCATTGTCAAGCGCTGAAGCCGAATTTAGGGGGATGGCTAAAGGTCTTTGTGAGCTCCTTTGGTTGAGAAAGCTTCAAGCTGAAATCGGTTTTGCTCCTACTTCAAAGATGGCCCTGTTTTGAGACAATAAGGTGGCAATTGCTATTTCTCACAACCTTGTCCAACATGACTGCACTAAACACGTGGAGATAAACCGACACTTCGTCAAAGAGAATCTTGAAGCAAAAACAACTTACTTTCCATTTGTGAAGTTTGAATATCAATTGGCAGATATACTTACAAAGGCTGTATCTAGTCAGGTCTTCTATAACTCACTCGACAAGTTGAGCATTCAAGACCCCATGCATTAACTTGAGGGGGAGTGTAGGCGTGACTTATATTTGAAAATAGAGAAATTATAGGCAGCCCATATTAGCAAGATCCCGTATGATGTATATAAAAGAGTCAAGCGTGATTCTAGCCGAAATTGTTGTATAGATAAGTTTAGGTTTCAATTCTTGTTATTTATGTATATCATTCCTGCTGTAAACATGATGAATTGCGATATATGGAATTACCGAAGTTTGACAATTATATATTACTTTTTTAAAAATATTTATTTTATTTTTATTTTGATGCGTTTAAATTCAGAAAGTATTATATATTTTACTGTAAAATTGTAAAATAATTATATAAATTAATTTTAATTATATCCATCTCCTTTTAACAAATTATTAATGTTCGACGTACATACAATAAATACACAGATTTTGCAAAATTATATAATAAAATATTAGTTTTTTTAACTATCATTTGCATTATTAACAGATTTTGAAAAATTATATAGTAAAATATTACTTTTTTTAACTATCATTTGCATTATTAATTAATTATTTATCAACCACAAATTAATAGAAATCACTCGCCAACGAACGATCCCCGTAGTCAACGAACGATCGTGGAGTGAAACGGTAGGTTTATAAAAATATTTAATTATTTTATAAATTCAAATTTTTAATAAAATATATCATATTTATTTTATATGAAGAAAAATTTTACGATCTACGTATTTGTAATCTGTTATATATAATTCTTTTTCATGTATCAGGTATTTCCTTTTTAATATAATTAACTGTTTTTTTCAGGTCTCCCCACGTTTGGCTTTATGGTTCCCCACGATGGAGACATCCGGCTCCAACATTATTTTTTGTATGAAATAAAATATATGTCAAATATACAATTATTTCATGATATGATCATATAAATATATATATATATATATATATATATATATATATATATATATACACATATATGATCATAATAATTCTACAATCTTATTTAATTGGTTACCGTACTCTTCTTTTAAAAAAATCATATATATATAAATATTATATACTTGTATTGGAAATCTATAACTTATATTTAATAATTAATACTAGTATAAGCTGTGTTAATAATATCATAATATTTTATGGTATGACGCATTACTTCTAACGACGTTGTACGCGCTGACTCTGGCAACCCTTTTGGCAGCCCCATTGCGTCGTGTATTTAGATCCATTAGGAAGTAATCAATTACACCATTTTATTTTTATAATTTTTCTCAACTCATCATATTTTATTTAATTATTAAAATATTTTTAAATTTTTATACAAAATAAAATAAATAATTCAATATTTTCATATATCAAAATAAAAATAATATTAAAAATATATATTTAAATAATATTTAATTTAATTTTAACTTATTTTATCTTGCCTCATGATCTGCAAAAATAAAAGAAGAGAGAAAAGTAAATGTAGCAGGGCTGAATGCATGCATGGGTGTGAAATGAGATTATTCTATTGGATTTGGCTGTTAATTTATTTATTTTTCTACAATACGCCTTGAATTTTTGGCAATTATTGGTTCAACGTCAATGCTTTTGTAGCTGTCAAAGACTCAAATCATTTACATATTATATATATAACCAAATATTAAACAGCAATAAGCAAGTTGCTTATAAACTACTGTAATTCAGTTGTTGTGAGATGGCTACCGGACAGAAGTATTAATTAATCGAAGTTGCTATTAATCCATTGAATATTTAATATGATCTTGATTATAATAAAGAACTTCTTAATCATGCATGGATAGTATATATTTAATATAAAATATAGAGTATTTTAATCCTTTCACGTTATGTTAAAAAGTAAAATAATTCAAATAGAAAATTAATTAAAATATTTGTTAGTGGCAAACTACAAAATTCAGTTATTAATCTTGACTTTTGTTTCTGAAATTACCGCTTGCTTCAAATAAGTGAGCTTAACATTTGAAATTTTTAGTTGAATATGTGAAGTGTAGAATTATAGCTCGAATTTATAATACCTGCTTTGATATCATGTAAAATGATTACTATTTATTTCAAAAATTTAAAAGATAGATATAACAAATTCTTCCCGTAAGAATTTGTTATATCAAATTGGACTCCTAAGAACATTAGTACATTCAATGCCAGCACTGCTGGCATTATTTGCTGGTAATAACAGCACAAAACTTTATTTGCTGCAATACATAAGACTCTCCAGTACAAATGCTAAAACAATGCTATAAACTGACAAGATGAAAATGCTATAAAATTTACTTGCGAAGGAGCCTAGCGAAATTCCACAAAGTGAGACCCAGGACAATAATTCCAACCAGAGTAGCAGTGCCTCTCCAAAAATCTTGGAAATACACACTTGTTAAGGTTGCCACGAGACGGTTCCAAGTGTTCTCGTAGTACCCATTCAGCTCTTTACTGAGGTCCAAGTAAAAGATTCCATTGCTTTCAATCTCATGGCCGAGCTTGTTAAACAGATCCGTGACTGCAACGTTGGAACCCAACTCGTTAACAATGATCTTCTTGTCAACAAGCAACCTTACATCTGCTTTAGATGTAATAAGATCATCCAACAGCACAATATAATCGCAGATGTAAGTTTCGAATGGATAATGGCACTGCTCCAAGGCCATCAGGTTTCGGAAAAGACCTTCGGTTTTGTCGTCAACACGAAGAAGTGGGATTTCCAGGAAACGTTGCATACGCGTACTCAAGCAGGTGGATTTGAGGCATGGTAAGCAAGCCAAGAGCCATGAAAGGTTGAGGCACGGGAAGCTTTCTAAGCATTCATTCTCAAGAAATTGTATTTCGAGCAAACTCCTTCCTGAAGCTGGCCTGAATTTCAACCCTGCCTCTGCAAGTTTTGTTGCTGTATATAGCTGTTTAATATTCCTTTTTTTTTCTTTTGGTTTTGGCACTGGCTTAATGGGCGGAGGGAAAAAACATCTCACCAAATCTGTGAAATGCTTTACTTCACCGATCTTGGGCTCTGGCTGCTCATCGTGATAAAGGTCACGAAAGAACCTGCATGATAGCTTAAGAAGAATATCCTTTTTTGTCAGCAGTAGTACTTCATTCTGCTGATCACCACAGTATATAAGCTCCTCCAGAACAAAAAAAGGAATTTGATTCTCTAGAAGAAGCAAGTCGTACCGTATACCACGTTCCATATACGGTTGGCTTAATATATAATCTTTTTGAGCCATTGATTTTTCAGATTTCCTCCAGAAGAGCTCAAGTATAAAGATAGCATCAAGTAGAATCATGTTTACAAATTCTTTACTGCCGAGTAGAAAGTTCTCTGAATAGCTATGGCGGATTCTCACTTCGTTGCGCTCGATGATGCATGCAAGATCCTCGATGCTCTTCCGAGTACGACAACAGAAATCCCTCAAATATCTAAGTTTTTGTATCTCCATGTCCTTCAACTCTTTTCTCATGCAGTGATGAAAAGGGCCGATAGAAACCAGCCGAGGTGTGTAGGCCATATGTTTGATCTCGCGAAGTCTCTTGGGAACTCTGTAGATACAGCACTCAGGCCAACGAGGAGGTTCCAGGGCCAGTGGAATGTCAATGATCAGCTCTTTGCATTCAAATTCTTCTTCAAATTTAATGGAATCATTGGCTGCGGGGGCAGGGCAGACCATCTTATCCATTCCTCAAGTTCCTTTTCCTAGTGATCATCAAAAACAAGTAACATGAGTTTTGCCCCGTCAATTATATACTTTTCATTATTGAAAGGACCAAACAGCTTGGAAGCATATCATTATTATTTGATTAAAAGTGATACTTGGAAGATATATATAAATAGTGTATTAAATTTGATAGTTCGAATTAAAGCAAAGTGTAAAACATGTTTTATCCCAAAATCTTTCATATATATATATATATATATATATATGCATAACAAATTAAGTAAAATGAGAGAATAAGGAATTACCAAGTTACGTTTTTGCTTTGCAAGAAATGCTAATTTGTAGTGCTTTAAAGTTGAAACCACCGGACGTCTTACTCCTGGCCAGGTCGACCAAATTAGCGCTCTATATATCTTTGAATGCCTTGCGTGATTATAATGGATCATCCTCGGTTCTTCTCTCACACGTATATATAGGGTCAGTGCTCTGTCCCGGTAACTTCGACCTCATGAGGGGGTTAAGACAAACACTTTTGTCCAAAAGCAAACGACTGTCCTAAAAGTACTAGGTCAACAGTCAACTCTGAATGCTCCTTCCTGGTTGCTCTCTTCCACACGAGTCAATCACAAGAATAAAAATAAAATAACATGTTCAATTCCTACTCATTATGAGTCTATGTCACATTTTGCTTTGTAGTTGGCCTTCACACTAATTTATTCCCTCTTCTACAACACATAATTATTGCTAGGATCCTATCAAATTGCATCAAATCTTATATAGTTTTATTACTCATCAACCTCACACATTATATATCATTTTTTTTTTAATTTTATTCATCTTAAATTTATTGAATTCTTCAACTCATCATCTCATGCATATACCACACATTTAGTATGAGAAAAAAAAAGTATGGTGTGTGAGAATGATGAATAAAATTTTTTATTCTTAATATTTAGTGTGATATATATCCCATTCTAATTGATTAGGGTAATTAGTGTATGGGATCAGTTCCATATTGGTTGAAACTAAGAAATACTACTTATACTCTTTATAATGATTTCAACATGACTCCAATAGATGTTGAATTAAGGATAATCTCTTTAGGATCCCGCAGCCGGCCCTAGCATTTGCAGAGAGAGAACCTCCAACCTTTCTCTAACACCAAAATCGAAGCCAGCTAGGGGGATGGGAGCTTCGGCTCCTCCCCCCTCCCCCTTTCCAGTCCAATGTTTTGTCTCTTCTCATGTTTGCGTTTTTTGTCTTGTTTGATTTTTCAGGTCAAATGAAGGAGAAAAGTTGACCTGTGGTTTTCTAGTGGCCAACGTCCTACACAAGCCCCATCATGGGTTTTCTCAATCACTAATCTTCTAGACTACTGAATTAGGCAGCCAAAAAGAGTGGCGCATCACACACTCGTGGCTTCCACGTGCCACCGCAAGAAGGCTTATGTTGTTGCCACGAGTGGCGTTTTTGGGGCCAGCGACTCTAGTATCCTCAAGATCGATTGGCCGGCATACTTCCAGAGTAGTGCGTGTCCTTCACGCGCCACTATAGCCGCCTTGGCCAATATTTTTTGCTTTTCTGCAGTGTTTTTAAGTGTATGTAGTTTTGATCTTTATTTGTGTTAGAAAATAAAAAAATATATACTATTAGACTTTTGTCTATAGCAAGAGAATTCCCTCCTCTTTTGGAGGCGCGGGGTGGTCTTGTCATTCTCCTCCTTAGAGGATGGGAGTGGTTTGTCTTTCTCCTTTTTTGAAGGACGGGAGTTTGTCCTTCTCTTCCTTTGGAAGTGAGGGATGGTTACCTCTGTGTTTTCACAGAGAGTGGTACTCTCAGATAAACCGGTTTTGTCAAAAGAGAATTCCTTACAGTTAAGACAATATCTGTCGTAAATAAATTTGTATGCGGGGAAGCTTCCACATATGAGTAGTTTGGTTTATAATTTGAGTTTTTTTTTTCAGCTATAATTTCGATTTCATGAATAAAATGATGTTTATTTTCTATAAAAAATAAAAATGTGACTCCAATAGAAACTTTTTATATTTACTATTTGCCATAAATATATTTATATATATATTATTTTTCACTTCATATTCTTCTGCAGGCTTAATTCATCTGACCTTCTGTTCAAAAAAAAAAATCATCTGATCTTCGTACATATTTTCGCTAGAAAATGTCAAAATTCATTATATATATACGAATTTTTTTAACGAATAAAGTTGTACAATCAACAGGGAACTGCGGGGGTTGAAAATGAAATCTGTGCAGCATATAAATATATATACACACACACACATATATATATATATATATATATATATATATATATTTATATGTATATGTATAATGTGTGTGCGCGAGCACAAAAGAGTCAAGAGGTGGATGGTTGGTGTAAACAACCAGTAGTGATTGTTACATTTACTTGCTTAATTACAATATCTGACGAATTCTTGTGTCTGTGTTCAGCCCCTGCTGGATCTCCTCTTTGTGAATGCATGCATGCCTTATTAATTAATCATGCAGATCAGCTAGATCATAATTAATTAAGGAAATTTCGCATGCTTCCACACTTGGCCACTCCGTCAACGGAACGTCGTACAATATTTGCCAAGTGAAAAATATTTACAAAAGAGCAATGATACGGTGACAACCCATTTACAATTTATCTACTACTTTTTTTTTTCTCGGCATCTACTACTTTCTCATAAAATATAATTGTTTCAAATTTTTAGATACATCAAAATCAAAGAAAATTTCAAAAAAATATTATTTTTTATCATGAACAGTAGTTTAAGAGTGATAAATTAGTTGGTACTTCTACATTTCTCTTTATAAAATTATAAGACACTGACTCTTTTCATAAATTTTTTTTATTATTTTTAAAACTATATTTTAACTAAATATTTTTTTTATAAAATAAATGGTAAATAAACTTGCTTAATAATTATATAAAAATATCATTTATTTAAAATTTTTAACTTTACATAATTTATAACGTCCCAATGCCTCAAGACCTAAGTCACATGATCTATTCTATAAAAAGACAAGTCAATGATCAATATAATTAGAGTCTCATTTCGACATTATGAAGAGCATAAATTTTTTATTTTCAAGTAATATTATGGGATCTCATGCAACACCATAGATTCCATGCATATTTCTTGAAAATAATACTATCTTTTTTTGTGCATAATGTGGATACACATGCATGATCATGGTCACTCCTCCGAAAATAATTTAATAGATTACAGATCGTTTTGACAATTAATACATAAATTTCAAACGAATTAATCGAACTTATGTTAATAAGAGTTAATTTATAATTTATTACATCCTTGGATAAAAAATTAAAATAGCCAGATCACTAAATAAATTAATTAATGAATGTACCTGTAGATCGAACGGGGTTGAACGGGAAATGAAATAAATAAATAAATAAAAATAGTTTGGGGCCTTAGCAAGTCTTCGTCAACGTACGTCAAGGCTTTCACAGTTGTCATATATAATATATATATATATATATATATATATATATTATGCAACATGACATTAAATATCTAAACTTGGGTAGTTGAGAGTATATACTTCTTTTCTCATGATAAGATGGTAATCCATGTTGAACAATAATGTTACAGAGCGCGTCCCTGATCATCTTTATCAATCTGAATATATATAATACAAAGTTGTTTGTATTATTGTAATCTACATGAATAGAACGTTCGTCCGGCCTTGAAAGTTGTGATCTGCTGAGTAATAAAACTAAAAGCGGTGCTCTGTCGTTGAGGAGCACCGCTCCATTATATCGCTAGGTCAATTGATTTTTTTTTTTAATTATTAAGTAAAGAAAAAATTAAAAAAAATACATCAGAGAATAAATTAAGTAGATAAAATAATATTTTCCTAAAATTAAGGTGAGGTTCGATGGGGGTTAATACAATTTGGGATGGCCAAGCTGAACAATTGTAAAAGAGTGGTCTACCGAAATTGTCTTATCGAACATGGCAGGTTTGGAGGCGTGACAAAATATAAAATTTTTATTTTTATCTCATCATTACATATTTTTTAAATTTTTATATAAAATATAATAAATAATTCAAATTTTTTAAATCTTAATTCAATAATAATATTAAAAAATAATATTTTAAACTTTAATCTAAAACATAAAATCCTCATATCCCTCCCAAACCTATCTTAAACTCTTTTTTTTTAATTTTTTACTTTTTCTTTCACCAGTTTTTAAAACTATTTAGATATTTTTTTAAAATTTAAACTCTTTTTTTTAATATTTTTTACTTTTTCTTTCATCATTTTTTAAAACTATTTAGATATTTTTTAAAAATAAAAAAAAATCACATATTCATTTAAAAAATTTTATTTAATCATTAATTAAAAAATTAAAATAAATAAAAAATTTCAATAAAAATCTTCTTTAGATATAATATTTTTTTTTATTTTAATGAACGGTGAATAGCATTTTTTTTTTTTAATGAGTAGAGTTGGGGGGTGTTAAGAGATCAATTATTAGCAGAAAGCATCGGAAATCAATAGTTCAGTGGCAGATGCGGCATGCGCTCCTATCATTGTTACTGATAAAAAGTTGCTCTTCTTTTCGTGTTGGAATGGACGTCACTAATCAATCATCACGTCGATTTTTGCACCTACAATAATTTGCATATACGACAAAGTTCGCCACTAATTATTGACACACAAGACTTTTCAACACGAGATGGAATGGCAATATTTTTTATAAAAAGTGGTTACTTTTATATAATATTTTATAATAATATTTTTATTATAAAATATATTATGAAAAATATTATGTTTTTATCATTTTTCTAATTAGTTGCCTTCTAATTTGAAAATAGCACAACATTGTTACTGTAATAACTTATCATAATTTAATTTAGAAAAAAAATTTAAATTTTGAATATTATAAATTATATATTACCATTTAAATAATTTAGATAATATATTCTAACCATTAAAATAAAATAATTCTTTTAAAAAAAATATTTAAGATTCAATTTAGATAAAAAAAAATATTTTATCTCATCTTATCTCATCATTATAATTTTTTAAATTTTCACATAAAATATAATAAATAATTTAATTTTTTTAAATTTAAAAATAATAATAATACTAAAAAATAATATTCAAATAATATTTTACTCTACTTTCAATTTTTATCTCAATTAATCTCATATATATCAAACTGCACCTAAATGACAAAAAAAAAACATAAATCTTCTACTAAAATCATGTGGATTTAATGATGCTTGGTTTGTGAAGATTGAAACTCTCAGCAAACTATTCTGAACACGTTATTAGCATTATATTTGATGGAGTATTATTACAGAGGATATGCAACCTTTATTAGCTGAAAATACAGACTCTCCATGGCCGATATTGCGGTAGTAGAACTTATTAGGGTTGAAAAGGAGATCACAACCAAAACATGACGATGATTTCACATGCAACCTCCACCAATACAATACAAAAGCAAAGCAAACTTCAATCAATACTAAAGGAGCTAGCGAGAGATTTAGGTCCGAGGCATTTTGACGAAATGCCTAATGAAGATATTCCAGACAGTCAAAAACAGGATTACAATTCCAACAACCGTTGCTGTGCCTCTCCAAATATCCCGGAAATAGACCGTCGTCAAGGTTGCCATGTTTCGGTTCCAGAAATCTTCGTAATGCTCGTTTAGCTTTCGACTGAGTTTGTAATGACAGGAATTAACTTCCACAATTTGATGGCCAAGTTTGTTAACCAGTGTCGCCACTGCTTCGTCGCTTCCAAGCTGATTAACGATAACTTTTTTCTCGACCAAAAGGTCGACATCTTTTTCTGTGTTGATGAGATAATCCAGGAGAAGAATATAATTGCAGATGTAAGCCTGCGTTGGATAATGACACTGTTCCAAGGCCATCAGGTTTCGGAAAACACATTCAGTCGTGTCGTCTACTATAAGGGCAGGGAGTTCCAGGAAAGGTTGCATGCTTTTCAAACAGACTAAGCATTTCATACATGGCAAGCAATTCAGGAGCCAGGAGCAGTTCAGGTACGGGCAGTGTTCCAAGCAGTTTCCCTTGTGGAATTGAATGTCAGTTAAATGTCTTTTTTCAACTGCTTCGAATTGCACTCCTGCCTCGTCAAGCTTTGTGGCACTGTATAAATGATCGATTCTTTCACTTTCATTTTCCCCTTCTTTACTTCTCAGGTTTGGTGGAAAGAAGAAATATCTCAACAAATCTGTGAAATGTTTCACTTCCTCACCAATGATGGGCTCTGTCTTCGGATCATAATAAGAGAAGTAATTGCGGGAAAGCTGAAGAAAGGGAGTGTCCTCTTTGTTGGGGTAGACTTCTTTATGATTGGAAGAGCCATTGACGGATGTATACAGATCCTCAAGAACAAAAAAAGGAATCTGATTCTCGAGTAGAATCAAGTCATGCTGTATACTGTTTCTCAGCCAGGGTTTGCTTAATATATAATCGCTTTTCCTCTCAGAAGCCCTCAAGAAGAGCTCAATTATAAAGATACCATCCATCAGAATCATGTTTACGAACTCTCTGCTTCTGAGTCTTGAGGGCTCTGCATAACAGTGACGGATTTTTGCTTCCTTCTCTTCAATGATGCGTGCAAGATACTCCCGGTTCTTCCCTGTTCGATAACAGAATTCCTTGAAGTATCTCAGTTTCTGCTTTTCCATGTCCCTCAATTCTCTTTTGCAGTGATGGAGAGGGCCGATTGAAACCAGCTTTGGAGTATAGGCTTCTTTGTTTACCTTGCGAAGTTTTTTGGGAATCCTGTAGATGCAGCACTCAGGCCACTCGGCAGGCTCCAGGACTGACGGGATGTCAATGAGGAATTCTTCGCATTCAAGATCCTTTTCCGAAACACGACTTGCAACGCGGCAGGCCATCTTCTCAGATGACAGACAAACACTACAACCAGAAAGAAGGAATAGATTCACTGTATACAAAGCATATTTCTCAATACAAGAGCATGCACAGTTCTAAGTTGTTGCTAACTTCTCAGATCAATGGTATGAATCAGAGTAATAATTAATAGCACCATTTAAATACTCCTTAAATGGAATTAAAACTCATAAAAAGTAATGCAATTTCTCTCCCAGTACTTGTTGAAAGTCATCTTTTTTGACTTTTTTTGCTGTAAAAAGTACTTACAAACCCACTCCTACAACACAAAGTATGTTTCTGACAGCAAGGTATCATGAATAATAGGAGTGAAAGAGAAAAAGATCTGGGAAGAAATATATAATTCTATCACATATTCCAGTGAACTTACCAGCTTGTCGGTTGTGTGTTTGATGAAGGACCTACAAAATCTTGCTAGCAGGAAATGCCTGTGTGCTTGATGCCACCAGAGTTGGTTCTGTTAAATGCCAAACTCAAGTGCTGTATCTGACCCTCTTTCTCACTGATTATATCTGATTTCTTCCTCTTTTGCTCGATTATTTTATCACGTATATGGGGTTAAGTGCTCTCTCTTTCTCACACAGAAAGAGAGATAAAAAGCACAAAGGACAGTCAACTTTTGCAAAAGCAAAGAGAAAAAGAAAGGGCTGCTCTGAATATCCCACTGTAATGAGCTTTATTGACCACTATACCCTGCAAAAATTGACATGAATAATGGTCCATGGAGATACAAGTCTTCCCGGCTGTATTAGGAAATGATGTTATGAATATTTCAATTGCATGCTGCTAACGTGAAATTATCACTTTTCTTAAAACGGTATTCTGATGAAAATAAATAGATTTTATTATTTAATTTATATTTTATTAAAAATTCGACGGTCTGTATTAATTTCATATCTATGTCGAATTCATGCTCCAATTTCAATTCAGCAGTATTAGTTTAATAACAAGATAACATTTAATTTGTGTTAGCCATAGCTGTTTGTTTTTGTAGAAATGGTATGATATTTACTGACGGATGATATTTTAAATGCATGTCTCTCTAATACAGACGTTTAGTTTTTAGTATTTTTCAAAAGTATTGGTTTTGGATTTTCTCCAAAGTTTTTCTTTGAAGAAGATATATATATATATATATATATATATACAGGATCTGTCAAAAGTGGAGCTTGAGCTATTAATAAAATAGGGTTACTCTGATCTGATCTAAAAATGGTTAAGAACTGTTTCTCAAGCACGTTGCAATTGTTCAACGAAAAGAACATGAAATCGGATAATACTACCGAAGCTTTTCCTGATCAATTCTGTGCGGGTGTGAAAGATTTGTTTTACTTTGAGAAACATCAACTTATAATAATTGTCATCATCTTCGCATATATAGCCGGCCTACGTAATTAACCCGCAGATAAAAGTAACTTTAATAAGTTGATTAGGGCGAAGTACTCATGCATCGCATGCATGTTGTTTTTCCAAAGCGAAAAAGGAAGAAAGATTCCTTGTGTTCCCCGCTTTAATTATGAGCCTGCCTGCGTAAAAGAATAAGAAGAGTAATGTTATACATAATTATGGAGTGTGTAAATATTGTATAATATTTTTTTTAAAAAGTAAAATTTACTATTAAAATATTAGTTTTTATCATATAGATTTTGTATTTACTCAATTTTTTAAAAAAATTACGCAGTTCTTGCACATTCTACAACGATAAATATCATTTCTATGTCTCCTAATAATATTACTCTTATAATAAATTAATAATATATAGATCAATAAGGATGCATTGGAGGATGAAGTTTCCTTTAAATTGCTTGTCCGAATTTGAGGATTTAATGTGAGTCTGAATGAGCAACAATAATTAATGTTATATAACTCACGCTATGTGTTGAACATCTCTTTAGCTAGCATATCATAAGACCCTCAAGTTCAAATAATAATCTAAACAGATCATTTTCTGATAAACTATGATAATGTTAACTTAGAAGCTCGGTACATATAATAGAATTTTATGAACTCATTGAAAGATCAGGACTCATCTGAATAGTGAGATGATTTTAGATTAATTGAATAAAATATTATTAAAATATTATTTTTTTAATTTTATTATTATTTTGGAATTTAAATAAATTAAATTATTTATTATATTTTACATAAAAATTTAATAAAATTATAATGATTATATGAGATGAGATTATTTTTTTATCCAAACAAACGATAAACTGTGCAGTCAAACAATATTTCATAAATGGAAGTTCTATATATGGATCTGGAAGGGAATATTTTTCCCCCTCATTGGGCTGAACCCATGTTCTCGGTTCTTCAAGGCCTAAGGGCCGGGCGTATCGAGTCCGGCCCACAGTTGTAGAGAGAAGGCCCAGGTCAGAATAAATATCCGCACATTCCTGACCGAATAACATAAAAAAGGCCACGTTACATTAAATGCCTCGGCAATTCCAACGGAAGATCTTGTACGTACTGACAAGTGACTGCCGTATTTATAACATTCTGAGTGGACAAGACCCAAACGTGAGGGTTATAAGTAGCCAAAAGCTGACAAGGAAAAATGTTAATCAGTCTTATTAAACTCTTAATTCTTTTTTTTTTGTGAGATTTATGTCTTTTGCAGATACTTGACGGTGGTCGAGCTGGATTATGAAACATGTCTTTAGCCCATCGATTTGGCTATATACTTAATTATTTAAGAACTTATGTAGTGTCCAAGTTAAATATATACTGTCCATATATTGTTGCATTAATTATATAATTTTATGATAATTTTGTATATTATATTTTATAACTAATCTTTTCAAGTTGAAATGTTTGTTAGAGGAAGGTTAAAGTATGCCAGACCAGGGGAATTAGGTTCTTCTAGTAGTACGGCTGATACATTATTAGGCTGTAAAATTTTACTGGAGCGTCAAGTGAAGATCGAAGATTTCCAAGATCTTCTCTTTGAGGACTGCTCCTTGACATCGGTATTCGTGGAGCGCGGTTCGTCATCGATTTTGGACCATAAGGATGAGGTGTTCTAGTTCGTGGCATATATTGATCTCGCCACCGACTTTTATAGAGGGCTTGGTGCCTCCAGTCTAGATGCTGAGGGTAAATATATTATCGGCATGCGAATTTCATTCTCGTTCTCGGTAGACATACTTGTCAATTTTATCGGTATTGGACGTTTGGAGATTGCATACCCAAACATGGTGTCCAAGGAGTCTACAACTGGTACCCATTGATCCTGATGGATTGGATGGGCCTCATGGATGTAGAGGTAAAGTAGTTGGTTGTTGGTTTAGATGCTCCTCCTTATAATGGGATGAAGAGCACCAATCATGTTCATTTATTAGATTTTTTCAAAATTCTAAATTAATCATCACCCACAACATTTACCCTCAGCAGCACAAGACGGAGGTTGTCATAGATAAGGCGAGATTTATAATACGTATCGCTCGTATAATGCTTATTGACCTAATGGGTTATATATTCACTAGGATGCGATTAGATGTTTCATACGTTACGATAGATATTTTGTTGCTCGGCCTCCTAATCACACGATTCCTATTGTCGATTGGGGTCTTACCTGATGTTGCTAAGCGTATTCGGGAGCCGATTGGACCGATCAATGCCTCCACCTTATCAGCACAGGGCTCTCGAGACTTCATTTTCATGCTCCTACTACAGAGCCGGTCGATACTCAGATCAGAGATGCACACCCGACTGATCATGGAGTATCGTCCGGTCAGACATCCAAGCAGCCCGAGGCATCATGCACTGTTACTGCCGATCAAATTGCTGATATAGTGCGTATGGAGATCCATATTGCCTTTGGAAGCTTACGTACAGAGTTCATGGGTGCCATTGATCTCGTGTCTCGGACTTAGGAGAGGATTCTACATGATTGTCACAGATAGAGGGAAAAGTAGATTCAATCAAGGATGTCCTCAAAAAGTTGGGGACATAGTATTTTATATCTTTTATTTTGTATTTTGTTTTTTTATTTTGTATGGACAATATTTGATATTTTCTAAGTTTAATTAATTATGCACTATATCTTTCTTTCATAAATTAATTGTTGATTACTATTATTAATTCTTTAATTGATTAATTTTTTTATTAAATTAAGATCACCGTTCAAATGTTAACTAACTATTCAAAAATGTTGATTTACATGTTCAAACAGTTTTAATGGACGTTCGAACGGCAAATTACTTTCCCGCAAACGACCAGCCAATTTTGTACGTAACCGTGAATGGTTATTTCACTAGGGACAAAATTTATCATCCCTAAGTATAGCAACAGGAAGCATGTTTTAGAATTTTTTTAAAACGAAATCAGAATTTCGTACTTAAATCTTACATTTTGGGATGATTTTTATTTCATTTTAAAAAAAAAAAATCGTCCCAAAATTCAAAATTGTTGTAGTGATTGAAGTTTGCAAGTACAATGGAATTTGCGAGCAGCAGTTTTGGAATGGAAGTTCAAACACTTCATTTTGCCGTTGGGCTGTACAAAGTATAGATTATACAAAAAGATTATAGAAAAATAATTTTATAAAATAATGTAGTTTTACATCATCTATTAAATTTATTTTATAATATGATAAATTATATCACACTACATTAATTTATGAGATTATTTTTCTAAATTACTTCTTGGCTAAACTATTTTTCTTTCTAAAACTATCATCAATTTAATACTTTTTCGCTTGAAGAAAAATTGGACACTTTAAGATAATTTCTACATTAATGCCATGCAGCAGCTTCTGGCTTTATAATTTGCTGGTAATAGTAACAGACGTAGAATTTAATTTGCTGCAATACAGACAGACAGACAGACTCTCCACTGATGGATCGATGCTAAAACAAAGCCATAATCTTCCAAAATAAAAATGTTTAGAAAAACCTATGAATAAGCTAGCATTTAAAGCACTCCATCAAACACTACATATGCTTCAAATCTAGTTCTTGCCACCAGGCCCAGCACTGATCCATCTAAGCCTAAGGAGCCTATGGAAATTCCACAAAGTCAAAACCAGTACAATAATTCCAGCAACAGTAGCAGTGCCTTTAAAAAAGTCTGAGAAATACACCTTAGTCAAGGTTCCCACCAGACGATTCCGATTGCTCTCGTAATACTCATTAAGCTTTTCACAGAGCTCTTCGTAATGGTTTCCACTTTCTTCAATCTCCAGGCCGAGGTTGTTAACCAGTTTCGTCACTGCAGCGCTGGAACCCAACTCGTTAACAATGATCTTCTTTTCAACAAGCAACCTTACATCTTCTTTAGTTGTGATAAGATCATCCAACAGCACAATGTAATCGCAAATGTAAGTTTTATCTGGATAATGGCACTGCTCCAAGGCCATCAGGTTTCGGAAAAGACCTTCAGTTTTGTCGTCTACCCGAAGGGGTGGGACTTCCAAGAAACGTTGCATATGCACCAAGCAAGTGCGTTTCAGGCATGGTAAGCATGACAAGAGCCATGAGAGATTGAGCACCGGGCAGCGTTTTAGAAAGCATTCGCAATTGTTCTTCCGAAATTGTATTTGAAGTAAATGTCTTTCTGAATCTGGCGTAGTAATTCTCAACCCTGCCTCGTCAAGCTTTGTTGCAGTATATAGGGGTTTTTTCTTTTCTTGTTTTCGGTTTGCTGGAGGGAAAATACGTCTCACCAAATCTGTGCAATGCTTGGGTTCGGGATCGGGTGGACGGAAAAACATATGTCTCACCAAATCTGTGAAATGCATGGCCGGTACTTTGGGCTCTGGTGAGCTTGGGATTGGGTCTTCTTGTCGAGGGCAACAACATCCCATCGGAGCTGTGAAACAGTACTGCTTTACATGATCACATGACTTCTTGGGCTTTGGCTTCCAACGTTCATAGAGATCACCAAAAAACCCATAAGAGAGGTCAAGAAGAGTCTGTTTTTTTCGTTTGGGTTCCCCATTTTGGTGGCCTACATTCAGCTCAACATTACGGTATAACTCCTCAAGAACAAAGAAAGGAAGCTGATTCTCAAGTAGAAGCAGGTCATGCTGTATGCCGCGTTCCATGCACGGTTGGCTAAATATATAATCATTTTCATGAGCCTTCGAGTTTTCAGAATCTTTTTCATCATGAGCCATTGATTTTTCATATTTCCTCCAAAAGAGTTCAAGTATAAAGATTGCATCCAGTAGAATCATCGTTACAAACTCTTTACTGCCGAGTTGAAAGTTCTCTGAATAGCAATGGCGGATTTTCATTTCATTGGGCATGATGATACTACATGCAAGATCCTCGGCCCTCTTCCGGGTACGATTACAGAAATCCGAAAGATATCTGAGTTTTTGGTTCTCCATGTCCTTCAACTCTTTTCTCATGCAGCGATGAAAAGGGCCAATAGAAACCAACCGAGGGGTGTAGGCCTTTTTTTTTACCTCGCGAAGTCTCTTGGGAACCCTGTAGATACAGCACCCAGGCCAACGAGGCTCTGGTGCCGGTGGAATGTTACGAATGTGGATGATCAGCTCTAATTTGCATCGATCAAGTTCTTCTTTTTTAGTGGAATCATTGTCTGCGATTGCAGGACTGTCCGTCTTTGCCATCCCTCAAGTTCCTTTTCCTAGACAATAAAGGAGAATATAGCAACATCACGAGTTTTGACATCATATAGTACCTTCAAATATGATCTCTTATTAGGGATTTCTTTTAAAACGATAATCGGATCTGAGTTTGAACTCTTAAAAAAAAAAAAAGTGATCAACGTGGAGATTAGTTTAGAACATGCTAACAGTGATCAACATGGGTCCAAAGGCTTTGGTCTTTTTGCTAGTAATTAAAGGTTGAAATAGCTTTAGCTACTAATCCGAAAATTTCAACTTTGCATAACAGATCAGTACTGAAAAAATGGAAGAATAAAAGGAGAACCTACAAATTTTGGTTGCAAGAAATGCTTGAAAGTACGTACTTGAAGAAGTCTGATCACTCTACTCGACCGATGCACGCTATCTTTTAATCCCTTGCTCAATGCCTGATTGTGTATCCTTCGTTCTTCCCTCAGACGCATATATATAGGGCTGGTCATGCAAAACAAGGGTATTTGATTCATTTACCTTTCAAAACGATAATCGGATCTGAGTTTGAACTCTTAAAAAAAAAAAAAGTGATCAACATGGAGATTAGTTTAGAACATGCTAACAGTGATCAACATGGGTCCAAAGGCTTTGGTCTTTTTGTTAGTAATTAAAGGTTGAAATAGCTTTAGCTACTAATCCGAAAATTTCAACTTTGCATAACAGATCAGTACTGAAAAAATGGAAGAATAAAAGGAGAACCTACAAATTTTGGTTGCAAGAAATACTTAAAAGTACGTACTTGAAGAAGTCGGGATCACTTTACTCGACCAACGTAAGCTATCTTTTAATCCCTTGCTCAATGCTGATTGTGTATCCTTCGTTCTTCCCTCAGACGCATATATATAGGGCTGGTAAGTGGTCATTTAAACAGGGGTATTTGATTCATTTACTTGCATGCCTACCTGTTTTGGTAGTTTCTTACTTGACATCATTTAAAGGCAAAAACATTTTCAAATTTAATTTTTCAAAATTTTCGTCTAATTATTATTTAAATACAAAATCAATATGATTTTTACAAAATTTTAAAATAGGCATAGTGTCTAAACATACCGTTAATGTTTGATTTAAATTTAATATAAATAGAGTTCTAAAAATAATTGAAAAAAAAAACAAATTGTTACTGTTAAAGTTGCCCTGCTTTTCGTGTTGGAATGGACGTCACCAATCATCACGTCGATTTTTGCAATTTTTTTATTTATATTTTTTTAATATATTTAAATATTTTTTTAAAAATAAAAAAAATGCATCAATATATTAAAAATTATTTTTTTAATCACTAAGTTAAAAAAAAAATTATCCGGTACATTTAAATGATACTATTATGGCGGCAAAATAAATTTTCTCTAATAATTAATTTTTGCATGCAGTGGACGTCATTACAATGACGTCTCCCTGCAACCTCATTGAAGGCGTACGAAATATTAATCTATAGAATGGAGTAGTTGAACTATTGAAAAGGTTTGGTGAGATAATTCAGTCCATACATAAGTGTTTATAAGAGGTCTTTATTAAAGAGAAAGAGACTCGCAGTAGACTCCAAAAAATGTTGCAGACCTAGAAAACTCATCATGTGATCTGCCTCAGGCTGTCAGCTACAATGCAATTACTCAATCAATATTATCGAAACCCACAGGCCGTGTCGTTTCTGTTGAAATGCTTTTCTACTTTCGTAATGAAAATAAAAAATAAAAAATATATGGAGAGTATATATTTAACTTGGACACTACATAAGTTCTTAAATAATTAAGTATATAGCCAAATCGATGGGCTCATACGTACAGTACTGATCCTGTTAAAGACTTGTTTCATGATACCAGCTCGACCACCGTCAAGCATCTGCGAAAGACATAAAACGGAGTGGTTGGTTGTGTCCGTACGTACACCTTCGATTTTAAAATTAAAAATAATCTCTCAAAAAATAAAAATTAAGAGTTTAATGAGAGTGATTAACATTTTTGCTTGCCAGCTTTAAGCACTGCATAATTTTAAAAAAATAAATATAAAATTTATATAATAAAAATTAATATTTTAATAATAAATTTTACTTTTTTTATTTTTAAAATAAAATTATACAACATTAACACCCACAATTATATATACCATTTCTCATCTTAATCTTTTATGCAGGCAGGCTCGTAATTAAAGCGGGGAACACAAGGAATCTTTCTTTCTTTTTCGCTTTGGAAAAACAACATGCATGCGATGGATGTGTACGTACGTATTTCGCCCTAATCAACTTATTAAAGTTACTTTAATCTGCGGGTTAATTACGTAGGCCGGCGATATATGCGAAGATGATGACAATTATTAGTTGATGTTTCTCAAAGTAAAACAAGTCTTCCACACGCGCACAGAATTGGTCAGGAAAAGCGTCGGTACTATACCATTTCATGTTCTTTTCGTTGAATAATTGCAACGTGCTTGAGAAACAGTTCTTAACCATTTTTAGATCCGATCAGAGTAACCCAATTTTATTTGAAAAAGTATCTTAACCTTGAAAAAATTATATAAAAATAATCTTATAAATTTTATTATTTTATAATAAATCTAACAGTTTATATAAAATTAAATTAATTTATACAATTATTTTTATACGTATAATTAGTTTATAACTGTAACATTTTTTTTTTTATTAATAGCTCAATCTCCACTTTTGCAAAATACTAAAAACTAAACTATATTAAAGAGATGCATTAAAAATATCATCTGTCAGTAAAGATCATTTCTACAAAAACAAATAGCTATGGCTAACACAAATTAAATCTTATGATCTTGTTATTAAACTAATACTGCTGAATTGAAATTGGAGCATGAATTCGACGTGGACGTGTAAATAGAAAAAGTAAATTTTTATTAAGATATAAATTAAATAATGAAAATTTATTTTTTTAACTTTTAAGAATAGTAATAATCTCACGTTAGCAGTGTACTTAAAATCTTGTTACCAGTTTCGGTAAAATTTGGCAGCAATTGAAATATTCATAAGATCATTTCCCAATACAGCAGGGAAGACGAGTATCTCCATTATTCAGGGTATAGTGGTCAAGAAAGCTCATTTACAAGAGTGGGATATTCAGAGCAGACGTCCTTTCTTTTTCTCTTTGCTTTTGCAAAAGTTGATTGTCCTTTGTGCTTTTTATCCTTCTTTTTGTGTGAGACAAAGCACTTGAAGTCTTAACCCCGTACATGTGATAAAATAATCAAAATTGTTACGTACAATCGGAATACAACTGGATGTACGGACAAAACTTAAATGAAGAAAAAAATAAAACAAAAAATAAAATGACAAAAGCAAAGAAAAGGCCTTCTTCCATCGAGTTCTAGACCGATGCTTCTTTAAGCAAACAATACTTCGAATTTCAAGAAGCATTTCTCCACCAAGAAATAGAAAAATGAAACCAGTTCCAGTCTTCACAATTGATATAGTAAAAAATAAAAAAGGAAAACAAACGTGCTTGAAATTTCAACACGAGAAGTCTACCTGCAAATTGGGCCTCTCATAGATGCTTGGAAATTGACAGCTGCATGATTTTGAGGTTGAAGACTGAGGGAGATTCGGGGCTTCTGCATGACCAAATAACATAGCCTCTTTTACTTATAAATGAAAGAAGATCATGGATGAAGAAGAGAAACTAGTGAAGGTTTAAACCAAAAATATACAACGCATGTGACCCTAAACTTTGAATCCAACAAAATTTTTGCCTTCCACTTCTGTGCTACTATGGAATCCAACAAAATAGTTTCAATTTTCAGAGTTATTTGGCCATTTGTGTTTGAATTCGACCTCCTAACAAAGAGCCCCTACAAAATCCCAAGCAACATAGATAAGAGAAAGGGAGAGAGCAGCATTATTCAAAAGCTCATTCCTTTCCATTTTATGTATTATTGATCTAAATAATAGCTAGTACGAACTGGGTTTGAGAGAGTGCCGTCGCCGTGGGTCAGTCGTCATCGTCGTCATGGGTCTGCGCCGGTGGTCTTTGTCGTGGCTAGCCAGTCGTGGATCACCTTTTACAAATTTTCTTTCATTTTCCTTCACCTGTGTTTTTCCTTCATAGATAGTGGGAAATGCAAAATCTTGATGGTTGTCGCAAGATCAATGATGCTAGTTTAGTTGCAATTGCTGATAACTGCCTCTTGCTCACAGATCCTGTGATCTTAAAAGGAAAAACACAGATCCTCTCAATTTCGGAGTGCTCTTTGGTAACTGATTAAAGCTTGCTTGCCTTGGAAAAACTGGATCCTTCACCTTTTACAAATTTTCCTTCATTTTCTTGTGTTTTTCCTTCACCAATTGTGGGAAATAAAAATGCACCTAAATGCATCGTTTTGAATTTTTGTCCACGTGGGATGCGGTTACGCCGCGGTTTTCCCCCGCAGTTGTAACAAGAATTTTTTTGAAATAATTGAGCAAAAGAGGAAGAAAGCAGATATAATCAGTGAGAAAGAGGGTCAGATACAACACTTGAGTTTGGCATTTAAGAGCATTTATATTGGTCTATGCATATGCCTACGTAAAGTTATATTTGCATAATATGAGCTTAAATTCTTTTACATTGATTTATGCATATCCAAATATTTACCTAGCTATGAACAATACTTATCTAAATTTGGAAAGCTACTATTCACTCTTCAAATATTATTTTACTAATTATTTCTCTCTCCTCTCACTCTCTCTCTCACAATCCTTTTCTCTTCTTCCTCCCTCAACAACACTACAAACCTTCAACTGCACATTCATTTTATTATTAATTTATTTTAGAAAAAAATTGATTTTATTATTAATTTTATATAAAAAAATTGATTTTAGAAAAAAATTAATAATAATAAAAAAATAATATGCATAAGCCAATATATAAATTTTACTTGAATGACAAAATGGATATGTAAAATAGGTAATTTTATATATACATAGACCAATACTAATGCTCTTAATCAAGCGCACATGCATTTCCTGCTAGCAAGATTTTGTAGGTTCTTCGTCAAACACAGCCGACAAGCTGGTATGTTCAGTACTGGAATATGTGATAGAATTATATATTTCTTCACGGATCTTTTTCTTTTTCGCACTATAATACAATTATTTATTTGTGACCAGTTATTTCTAACGAAATAATTATTTTCAATTAAAATAGATCTGTTTTCGTCATAAATAATCATTTTCATTGTAAAAGAATAGTCACAAATATCATTTTTTTTTATAATGTCACTCATATTATTCATGATAGCTTGCTGTCAGAAACATACTTTGTGTTGTAGGAGTGGGTTTCTAAGTACTTTTTACAGGCAAAAAGATGACCTTCAACAAGTACAGGGAGAGAAATTGCATTACTTTTTATGAGTTTTAATCCCATTTAAGAAGTATTTAAAGGTTGCTATTAATTATCACTCTGATTCATACCATTGATTTGAGAAGTTAGCAACAACTTAGAACTGTGCATGCTCTTATATTGAGAAATATTATGCTTTGTAGACAGTGAATCTATTCTTTCTTTCTAGTTGTAGTGTTTGTCTGTCATCTGAGAAGATGGCCTGCTGCGAAGAATTCCTCATTGACATCCTGTCAGTCCTGGAGCCTGCCGAGTGGCCTGAGTGCTGCATCTACAGGATTCCCAAAAAACTTCGCAAGGTAAACGAAGAAACCTATACTCCAAAGCTGGTTTCAATCGGCCCTCTCCATCACTGCAAAAGAGAATTGAGGGCCATGGAAAAGCAGATCAAACTAAGATACTTCAAGGAATTCTGTTATCGAACAGGAAAGAACCGGGAGGATCTTGCACTCATCATTGAAGAGAAGGAGGCAAAAATCCGTCACTGTTATGCAGAGCCCTCAAGACTCAGAAGCAGAGAGTTTGTAAACATGATTCTGATGGATGGTATCTTTATAATTGAGCTCTTCTTGAGGACTTCTGAGGCGAAAAGCGATTATATATTAAGCAAACCCAGGTTGAGAAACAGTATACAGCATGACTTGATTCTACTCGAGAATCAGCTTCCTTTTTTTGTTCTCGAGGATCTGTATACATCCTTCAATGGCTCTTCCAATCATAAGGAAGTCTACCCCAACAAAGAGGACACAATTAACCAATCAATTCAAAATACAAAAGAGTCCAACATTATCCACTCCACTGAACAAGCCAACAATGTCTATAACAAGATCATCACATGGATAACTACTAAGATCATTGTATTTTATTCTAATAAGATGTAATCTAGTTTGTTATGTATTTGATTCCTTTCCAGTCTTGTAAACATTATATATACTAAATGAAACATATCATCTGGTATCAATTCGAACCAGACTTACAAACTCTGACTTGGTATCACAGCCACAACTAGGCTGACACCTTTTTTTCTCGATCCCAATGGCCCTACCCAGAGATCATGCTCCCTTTATCTTTCCCAACATCACTCATCTGGTTTCTGTCAGGCTTGATGGAACCAATTATTTGAATTGGATCACTCAATTCCTTCCTCTTCTACGAATCCATGATCTACTTGGCATTGTAGATGGCTCCGAGCCATGTCCTCCTCAATTTGCCACTGATGATGAAGGCAAAATTACCACTGCCATTGCTCCTGATTATATGCTATGGCAGAAAAAGGACCAATTCATTTTGGCATGGATCAATGCCACTCTCACAGAGAAAGTTTTGTCTACTCGACAGGTATGGACCACCTTGTCTAACAGATTTGCTCCACACTCTCGATCCCAAATTTCCCACCTCAAAAGATAGTTGCAAACTCTGCATCAAGGGTCTAAGTCATGCACTAACTATCTTATTAATGCCAAAAACTGGTCTGATCAACTTGCAGTTGTGGGAAAATTTGTTGATGATGAAGATCTGATTTCTTATGTTGTTGGAGGACTCAATCCCTCATATAATCCATTTATCACCTCTCTTAACTTTGCCACTCGAGAATCCTCTATTACCTTTGATGATTTTTAAACCGAGCTACTCAACTATGAGCAATTGCTAGAAAACCAACACCAATCTATCCCACTAGATAATACCAACATAGCCTTCTTTACTCAGAAAACTAAACCCAATTACCATCACAAAAGATCCAACAAACCATATTACTCCAATAAACCCTCTGGTTCTAGACCTTCCAATAACCCCAGTCCTCATGTGCTGTCAAATAAAAAAAATCAGAATTTCACCTTTAGTCCATTCTTTCAAAATACAAAACCTCCTTGTCAAATTTGTGGTAAAACAAGTCATCAAGCACTTGATTGTTACCATAGGATGTACTACTCTTACCAAGGAAGGCACCCACCTGCACAACTGGCTGCATGGCTACTCATACACATGACACACCCGAGGATGATTAACCTTGGTTCTTGGATAGTGGTGCTAATAACCATGTTACATATTCTTTGGAGAACCTCACCATCGATCAACAACCATACCAAGGTCCATCTCAAGTAACTGTTGGCAATGAGGGAGGTTTGCTCATCAACAACACTAGTTCTTCTATCCTTCAAAATAAAAATAGTTCCTTACTTTTATCTAATATTTTACATTGTCCTCAGGCCTCTTCTAATCTCCTTTAAATCCAGCAACTTTGCCAAGATAATAATTGTTATTTTGTACTAACAACTTCATATTTTGTTGTGAAGGATCTGCAGACCAACAAAATCCTCCTCCAAGGTCCAAGTAGAGCAGGCCTCTATCCAGTCCATTTCCAATCAAATAAGTGGTAGCAAAGACCCACCACCTCTTCATTTACTGCTTTCCTAGGATTCACAGCCCCTGCACAAACTTGGCATGCAAGATTGGGTCATCCATCAACCTCAATATTGCAACATCTTCACCATGATACTCTTATTTCAGTTTCTGGGTCTCATAAGCAAAAACAAGTTTGTGAATTTTGTCAAATGGCTAAAAGTCATAAACTTCCATTTCCTACCTCTGTTAACCAGTCAAGTCATACCTTAGAACTTATTCATTCTGATGTCTGGACTTCTCCAGTTATCTCAATAAGTGGCTATAAATTTTATGTTATATTTGTTGATGATTACTCTCGGTTCTCATGGATGTTTCCTTTAAAGCAAAAGTCAAATGTTGCCTTATGCTTCATTAAATTTAAATGTCTTGTTGAGAACCTATTCTCCTCCAAAATTAAACAACTTCAAACTGATAATGGAGGAGAATATCTCTCCAACTCATTTAAAGCTTTCCTAACAAACAATGGCATTTTGCATAGGCTAACATGCCTTTATACTTCTGAGCAAAATGGGATTTCTGAAAGAAAGCATCAACATCTAACAGAAAGAGGCCTTGCACTTTTAGCTCAGTCCCATCTTCCAACAGAACATTGGGTTGATGCTTTCCTTACAGCCATTTACCTTATCAATCGAATGCCATCATCTGTTCTTGATAAGCACTCACCATATTTTCTCCTATTTCACAAACAACCAGAATACATCCTCTTTAAGACATTTGGTTGTGCTTGTTATCCCCTTCTAAGACCTTATTCTAATCATAAACTGTCATATAGAAGCAAAAATAGCATCTTTCTTGGCTATACTGCAAATCAAAAAGGATATAGGTGTTATGATATTCAATCTGGCCGCATCTACATCTCTCGCCATGTAGTATTTGATGAAAATACTTTTCCTGCTGCAAACCCCATTACTAGCTCAAAATCTCCTGCAAGTACACTATCATTCATCAACAATTCCATTCCTACCCCTGTTTTACCTGTCGCTACTCAAATCTTGGAGGATCTTTCATTGGATACTGCTGCTTCAGTCACAACAGGTATGTCTCCATCTAACTCACCCACAAATATTTATGTTTTCTCTAACTCTGTTGACACAACTCCTACAAATATGTCCCCCATTGACAATGCTCACACACAAGACCTCTCAGCTCCACCCTCACCCTTACCTATGTCTAATCTGTCTCCCATTGACAATACTCGTACACAAGACCTCTCAGCCCACCCTCACCCTCATCCTTACCTATATATATTTCCTCTCCTCCAAGATAGATGGTGACCAGATCCCAAAGCAATTCCCTTAAGCCTAAACGATTTCCTGATTATCACCTCTATTCCTCCACTAAACATCTCATTCAAGTCCTCTCCTCAATTATGCTACATCTGAACCACGAACATATAATCAAGTCTCTAAAGATCCCAATTGGCAAGCAGCCATGCAACTTGAGTTTAATGCCCTCATTGCCAATAAAACTTGGACCTTATGTCCAAGACCCTCTGATAAGCATGTAATCTGAAATAAATGGGTCTTTAAACTCAAACAAAAGGCAGATGGCACCATTGACAGGTACAAAGCAAGGCTTGTAGCCAAAAGTTTTGAGCAAGAACATGGCATTGACTTTCATGAAACATTTAGTCTAGTCATAAAATCTGTCACTATTAGACTTGTGTTTGCTTTGGCAGTTCACCACAACTGGGTTATTTAGCAACTGGACATATCAAATGCATTCTTGCATGGCCACCCTGAGGAGGAGGTATTTATGGAGCAACCTAAGGGGTTTGAAGGTAGCACTTTTTCCTCACATATCTGTCGACTTCACAAGTCTCTATATGGTTTGAAACAAGCCCCAAGGGCTTGGTTTAGAAGGCTATCTCAAAGTCTCTTGGAACTTGGATTTACTGGATCATCTGTTGAAACTTATTTATTTTACCTCCATTGGTCTACTGTCACTATTCTGATTTTAATATATGTTGATGATATATTGGTGGTGAGTAATTCCTCTAATGCAGTTGCTGCTCTTCTACAAAAACTCAGCTAGGATTTTGCAGTTAAGAACTTGGGAGCTCTATCATATTTTCTTGGCATCTCGGTTTCTAGAACCACTGATTCTCTCCATCTCCATCAAGGCAAATATATTTTAGACCTGTTAAATGACACTAAAATGATGGGAGCTAAACTAGTTTTAACTCCTTGCATCTCTAGTGAAAAATTGTCCAAGCATACTGGTGAGCCTCTTTCGAATCCATCTAGTTACAGACATATTGTGGGAGCTCTCCAATACTGTACATTGACTCGGCCTGATATAGCCTACAATGTTAATCAATTATGTTAGTTTCTTCATTGTCCAACTACAGTCCATCTCACGGCAGCAAAGAGAGTACTTCGATATTTAAAAGGAACAATTGTCAATTAAGCATGGCCTTCATTACAACAAAGGGTCCTTATCTTTGCATGGCTTTTGTGACTCCGATTGGGCTGGTAGCCCTGATGATCGCAAGTCTACCATGGGCTATTCCATTTTTCTAGGTGCATGCTTAATTTCTTGGATGGCAAAGAAGCAACCTGTTATTGCTAGATCAAGCACTGAAGCGGAGTATCGATCAATGTCTCTCACTGTTACTGAGTTATATTGGATTTGAATGCTATTTAAGGAACTTAGTTTTCCTCTCCATTCACCTCCTTGCTTATAGGTTGACAACATTGGAGCACTTTCATTTTCCTTTAACCCTGTGTTTCATGCAAGGACCACACACATAGAGGTTGATAACCATTTCATTCGGGAGAAAATCTTTAATAGAGACATACTAGCTCGTTATATCTCAACCATCAGATATTTTCACTAAAGGACTTTCTACTAACAGATTTCATATGCTTAAAGACAAGCTTATGGTTCGACCTCTCGCCATAGCTTGAAGGGGGCAGTTAACCAATCAATTCAAAATACAAAAGAGTCCAACATTATCCACTCCACTGAAAATCTCTCTAACAGATCATCACATGGATAACTACAGAGATCATTGTATTTTATTCTGATAAGATGTACTCTAGTTTGTTATTTATTTGATTCCTTTACAGTCTTGTAAACATTATATATACTAAATGAAACATATCATCTGGTATCAATTCGAACCAGACTTACAAACTCTGACTGACACTCCCTTTCTTCAGCTTTCCCGCAATTACTTCTCTTATTATGATCCGAAGATAGAGCCCATCATCGGTGAGGAAGTGAAACATTTCACAGATTTGTTGAGATATTTCTTCTTTCCACCAAACCTGTTGAGAAGTAAAGAACGGGAAAATGAAAGCCAAAGAATCGATCATTTATATAGTGCCACAAAGCTTGACAAGGCAGGAGTGCAATTTGAAGCAGTTCATGAAAAAAGACATTTAACTGACATTCAATTCCACGAGGGAAACTGCTTGGAACACTGGCCGTACCTGAACTACTCCTGGCTCCTTAATTGCTTGCCATGTATGTATTGAACAAAGTTGCAGAAAAATGGTTTTGGCCAACACACCAAACCAGTATATTGTGTATTCATTATATAGGTAGTACAAGTCAATGAAAAATCAAATGATACAATCTTGAGAGATACATATTATATTCTGTACAAGATAGAAAAAGATACAATTAACATAAATAAGGTTGATTTGCTTAATCTATGGGATTACAGAATTATATAGCAGATATTGTAAGATCCATGATTGTTGCAAAGACTTTCCTTAAGTGTAAGCTTCCATATTTGTAAGGCTAGCTGTCTAGAGGCTTGCTGTCATGATCTTGGAAAGGTGCTCTTGCCATATTGGTAATGATACTTCTTGGGCACTCATTGTGTGCATGATCTGCAGAGCCGGAGCTTGAGGGGTCTAATGTGGTTGCACTAGATACTTTAACATCCTCCCGCAAGCGAATGGGAAGAGATTGAACCAAGAGCTTGGACTTGAGAAGAGAGAATCTAGCAGAGGAGAGACCTTTAGTGAAAATATCAGCCAATTGATCATTAGGTGAAATAAACTTTAGAAGAATGTCACCATTCAATACTTTTTCAAGAATAAAGTGATAGTCGACCTCTATGTGTTTAGTGCGAGCATGGAACACCGGATTAGAGGCAAGGGCCAGGGCACTAACATTGTCACACCAAAGTATAGGGGCTGTAGGAGAGGGATATGAAGATCCTTAACAAGCATGCGAAGCCAAAACAATTCAGCAGTGGTGATGGCCATAGCTCGGTACTCAGCTTCTGTGCTGGACCGAGACACCACCACCTGCTTCTTGGCACTCCAAGAGATTAAAGAGTTGCCAAGAAGAAAACCAAATCCAGAGGTAGAACGACAGTCATCTAGATTCCCTGCTGAGTCGGAGTCACAAAAGGCTTGAAGATAAAGACTGCCAGGAGAGTAAAATAGACCATGATCACTAAAGCTTTTCAAGTACCTTAGAACACGCTTAACAGCTGACCAATGGGTAGTTGAGGGGCAATGCATATGTTGACAAAGTTGGTTGACTGCAAAGGAAATGTAGGGTCATGTCAACGTGCAATATTGCAAGGATCCAACCACTTGACGATATTCAGATGGGTCAGGGAGCACATCCCCATCATATTTGGACAACTTGGAACTAGATGAGCAAGGAGAGTTGGCTGGTTTGGCTCCAATCATGCGAGTACGGTGCAAGAGATCTTGAATGTATTTAAATTGACAAAGGTGAAGGCCAGTGGCTGATCGTGTGGCCTGAATGCCAAGGAAGTAGCTAAGTGACCCCAAGTCCTTGAGGGGAAACCTTTGCTGCAACTGAGAAATCAGAGAGGAAATAATAGAGTTATGGGTACCAGTAACAATTATGTCATCCACATATATGAGCATGAAGACCTTAATGTCCCCTTGAATAAAGACAAACAAAGAGGTGTCAACCAAGGATGCTGTGAACCCGAGATCAAGCAATGAGGTAGATAAGCAGTGAAACCAGGCTCTTGGGGCCTGTTTTAGACCATAGATTGCTTTATGAAGTTTGCAAACATAAACTGGGTGTTGAGCATCAACAAACCCTTGAGGTTGTTCCATGAACACTTCTTCCATTAAGGTTCCCTGTAAGAAAGCATTAAACACATCAAGCTGTCTAATGGGCCAATGAAAATGTACTGCTAGTGCCAACACAATGCGAAGATAGATGCTTTAACAACTAGACTAAACGTATCTGTGTAGTCAATGCCATGTTGCTTAAAGCCCTTAGCAACTAAGCGTGCTTTGAACCTGTCTATGAACCCATCTGAGTGCTGTTTGATCCTGTAAGCCCACTTATTTCTGATAACATTTTGATGGGGTGGTCTTGGACAAAGTGTCCATGTTTCATTGGAGAGAAGAGCTACAAATTCTTGAGACATGGCATCTTTCCAGCATGGATCAACAATGGCCTTGGAGAAACAAGTAGGTTCAATTGGTGATGATTGAGCTTGTAAGGCAAGAAGAGGATATCTAGTGGAGTAATAAAGCTGGAAATCTGGGAAGGATCTGGGTTGAAGAGAACCAGTACGTGACCTGGTTTGCATTGGATGAGAACTTGGGATCTCAACTGCTCGTTCAGATAAGAGAGGAGCAGAATTGGTGGTAATAGGAGGTAATGGATCAAAAGTAGCATCTGTAGGGGCTAAGTTAGGTGGGAAAGGTTCAAAAGAAATGATCAGCAGCAGCATTAATCTTGGATGGCAGTTGCAATGTAGCATGTTCCTTTGCTGGAAAGCATCTTTCATAAAAAATGACATGTCTAGAGAGATAAACTCGACCTGAAAATGGATCAAGACAACGATAGCCAGTAGGACTGTAGCCAAGAAAAATACAGATTTTGGACCGATATTCTAACTTGTGAGTGGTGTAAGGCCGAAGTAGAGGGAAACATTTACAACCAAAGACCCTGAGTACAGAATAATTCGGTGCCATTTTGAAGAGTTTTTCATACGGGGATTTGTGAGTAAGGATAACAGTAGGCAACCTGTTGATGATGTAGACATAGGTGAGGAAGGCATCAACCCAATAGGTGTTTGAAAGACCTGAATGGGCAAGAAGAGTGAGGCCCGTTTCAAGGATATGATGGAGTTTTCTTTCAGCCAATCCATTTTGTTGTGAAGTGTGTGGGCAAGATTTATGATGCATAATGCCATTTTGGGTAAAAAATGATTGAAACTGAAGTGAATTGTACTCCCCTTCTCCATCAGTTTGCAACTTTTTGATTTTACAGGAGAATTGGGTTTCCATAAGAGTCTTGAACTTAACAAAATACTCATATGTTTATGCTTTATTTCGAAGAGGATAAAACCAAGTGCAGCGTGAAAAGTCATCCATAAATATTATGTAGTACTTGCAGCCACTAATAGAAGGGATATGCGATGTCCATAATCTGTACGAATAAGTTCTAAAGGAGCAGTAGAGATTCTGTGAGAGGCATAAAATGGAAGCTTTTTACTTTTAACAAGCTGACATGAATCACAGAAGGATTGCTCATTATCATTTGCATGAGAGAATGGTAAATGATAATCTTTTATTATTCAAGAGACTAGTACAAATGATGAATGCCCTAGTCTAAAATGCCACATAGGAAGAGTGGTCTTTATTCCAATAAAGGCAGTAAACACATGTTTATTTTTTAACGAAGATCCTTGAAATCGCAAGGGGTACAACCCATTCTCAACTTTGCCTTCCAAGAGTATGGCTCTGGTCTAATTGTCCTTCACAAAAAAATGAGAGGAGGTCAGGACAAAATAACAATTATTATCAGAATAGAATTTGTTAATAGAGAGCAAGTTGGCTGAGGCCTGTGGACAATATAACACATTTTTAAGATGAAAATGAGATGTAGATGAGTGAATGATGGAAGAACCAGTGTTTTGGATGTGAATTCCAGCTCCATCACCAACTGTAACTGTGTCATGTCCTTGAAAAGGTTGCGGGATGGTCAGGTTCTCCAAGTCATTGGTGATGTGCGCATTGGCACCATTATCAGCATACCAAGGTTGTTCCTCCAATGCGTGGTTGGTGTGAGCCACCATGGCAGCGAGCTGAGATGGAGGATGCCTTCCTTGATAGGAATAATCCATCCTATGGAAGCAATCAATTGCTGTATGGCTGGTTTTTCCACAAATTTGACACGATGGCCTGCTGATGTTGCTGAAGTTTTGGCCATTGTTTTGCTATGGTGGCTTAGGTACTGAACTTGCAGAGGGCTTAGAGGGCCCATTTCTTGGGGGGTAATTGTATGTGTGAGGATTTTTGCCTTTCTTGTGGAAGTGGGGTGCTCCATTATGTGAAGGAAATTTGTTTTGTTGTGGGGAGTTGGACTTTGGCATAAATAGAGCAAAGTTTGTTGGATCAGGAGAAGGAGTTTGTTGTTTGAGGAGCATTTCATGACTAAGTAACTCATCTTGAAAGTCAAGAAATGTTAAAGGGTTGTCTCTTGTTGCAAGAGAGAAAGAAGTGATAAATCCATTGAAGAAAGGATTAAGGCCACTAATAATAAAGGAAATTAAGTCCTCATCCTCAGTGGTTTGCCAACTGTAGCAAGTTGGTCTGCTAGGACTTTAGCACTTTGCAAATATTCAAAACATGATTTGGTGCCTTGAGAAAGGCACTGCAATTGCCTCTTTAGATGAGAGACACGAGATCTAGACTGTGATGCAAATTGACTGGCAAGGGCAGTCCACACTTGGTGAGAAGTTTGCAATCCATAAATTGTGGAAAGCACAGATTCAGATAGGGTCATATTGATCAATCCGAGAAGGAACTGATCCTTCTTTATCCATAGAGCATAAGCGGAATTAGGAACCTCTTTGCCTTGAGCATTAGAGATCAAAGTAGTAGGGCAAGGTTCAGAACCATCCACAATGCCCATCATGTCATGACTTCTCATAACAGGAACCAGTTGAGATAGCCATTGTAAGTAGTTATTTCCATCAAGTTTGACCCCAGTTAATTGGGTAAAGGATGGAATAACAAAAGGAGTAGCAGTATTAGAGAAGCCATTGAACCAGGATGTATGAGCGTGAGCTGAGTACAGCTCTGATACCATGAACAAAGTTGCAGAAAAATGGTTTTGGCCAACACACCAAACCAGTATATTGTGTATTCATTATATAGGTAGTACAAGTCAATGAAAAATCAAATGATACAATCTTGAGAGATATATATTATTTTCTGTACAAGATAGAAAAAGATACAATTACCATAAATAAGGTTGATTTGCTTAATCTATGGGATTACAGAATTATATAGCAGATATTGTAAGATCCATGATTGTTGCAAAGGCTTTCCTTAAGTGTGAGCTTCCATATTTGTAAGGCTAGCTGTCTAGAGGCTTGTTGTCATGATCTTGGAAAGGTGCTCTTGCCATATTGGTAATGATACTTCTTGGGCACTCATTGTGTGCACAATCTGCAGAGCCGGAGCTTGAGGGGTCTGATGTGGTTGCACTAGATACTTTAACATGTATCAATTCTTCTAGATACAAGCTAAACTGTGTACTGATTGCGAACCGAAGAGTGACATGGCAGATTGCAAGGGCATTTGCTTAATTATTAAAAATAGAAAGAATTCTCCGTCTCCCTCCCCAAATCAAAAGCCAGCTTCCTTCCCTCCCTCCCTAAATCTAACAGCCCGCTTCCCTCCATCTCTCCCAAATCTCTTCCTCTGCGCGCGACGGCGAGATTGATGTGAGCATACTCTGCCTGCGACGGTATTCTCTTCAGTTGAGTATACTTAAATCATGCTACCAATCAAAACTAGCTACCCATTCTAGCTTCAGTACAAAACTATGAATGATATCTAGAAAAAAAAAAGTTCGAGCTTTTTGAATCATCAGTTTTTGTAAGTTCCGTTGGGGCTGAAGGTTGATTATATGTGGTACTCTCTCATAAGGCTAGGTTTGGATTAATAGAAGCTACCCATTCTAGCTTCCTCAGTACAAAACTATGAATGTTATTTAGAAAAAAAAATGTGAGCTTTTTGAATCATCAGTTTTTGTAACTACTTGTGTAATTTGTAACCATTCTGAAACGCTTTGGGGCTCAAACCGGAGAACAAGAAGGCTCAATCACGCTGAGGGGCTTAAAACGGTGAGTTTTTTCATCAGTTTTGCTTTTAACTTCAATCCCACCCAATTCCTCCAGCCCAAACGGAACGTTTCATTAAAATTTTCCTTTAGTTATTCGCACCGTTTCACTTGCTACGTTGATACAAATCACCTGCATTAGGAGTTTTCTTGTATGAAATGCTTAGTCAGCTTGAAAAGCATGCAACCTTTCCTGGAACTCCCTGCCCTTATAGTAGACGACACGACTGAATGTGTTTTCCGAAACTTGATGGCCTTGGAACAGTGCCATTAAAGTTATCATTAATCAGCTTGGAAGCGACGAAGCAGTGGCGACACTAGTTAACAAACTTAGCCATCAAATTGTGGAAGTTAATTCCTGTCATTACAAACTGATCAATCGAAAGCTAAACGAGCATTACAAAGATTTCTAGAACCGAAGCATGGCATCCTTGACAACGGTCTATTTCCAGGATATTTGGAGAGGCACAACAACAGTTGTTGGAATTGTAATCTTGTTTTTTACTGTCTAGAATATCTTCCTTAGGCATTTCGTCAAAATGCCTCGGACCTAATTCTCTTGCTAGCTCCTTTAGTATTGATTGAAGTTTGCTTTGCTTTGCTTTGGATTGGTGGAGGTTGCATGTGAAATCATCATCATGTTTTGGTTGTGATCTCCTTTTCAACCCTAATAAGTTGTACTACCGCAATATTGGTAGTGGAGAGTCTGTATTTTCAGCTAATAAAGTTTGAATATCCTCTGTAATAATACTCCATCAAATATAATGCCTACAGCGTGTTCAGAATAGTTTCCTGAGAATCTTCACAAACCAAACATCATTATATCCACATGATTTTAGTAGAAGATTTATGTTTTTCTTTTTCATTTAAGTGCAGTTTGATAGCGAGTTGATATGAGATTAATTGAGATAAAAATTGAAAGTAGAATAAAATACTATTTGAATATTATTTTTAAATTTTAAAAAAATTGAATTGTTTATTATATTTTATGTGAGAATTTAAAAAATTATAATGATAAGATAAAACAGTTTTTGTATATAAATTAGATCTTAAATATTTTTTTAAAAGAAATATTTTATTTTAATGGGTAGAACATGTTATCTAAATTATTTAAATGGTAATATTTAAATTATAATATTTAAATTTAAAAAAAAATTTAAATTAAGTTATGATAAAGTATTACGGTAACAATGTTGTGCTCTTTTCAAATTAGAAGGTAAATAATTAGAAAAATGATAAATACATAATACTTTTTATAATATATTTTATAATAAAAATACTATTATAAAATACTATATGAAAGCAACCCAATCTGATAAAAAAAGAAGCCAAGGACTTTTACGCCGTCCAATCATTCAAAGAAAACCCCCAATATCAAGCCTAATGTTACCTCTAATGGAAGCAGGCAACTTAGATAACGTAGCCCAAGAGTCAGTTAAACCTTTCGCACCCATTTTAGCAACCATTAGCAATCGAGTTACTTTTTCTATAAGCAAAAGAAACTTAAAGTCCAGCTAGCTGACTTTGTATTTCTTCCCAATAATCTTTCATATACCATAAGCCACATCTTTGAATTTTCAACTAGTTAAGCACTAACAAGGAATCCAATTCAATTTCTACAAATAAAAGACCCAATTGATCAATGTGCCGAAGTCCATAGAGTAAACCCATCAACTCATCAAAGTTATTAGAATTGTGTCCAGTCGCAGCGGCAAACCCGCAAACCTGATCTTCTTTATAATCCCTAATGATTCCACCTGCACCCGAAGGACTGGGATTAGCAAGAGAACAACGATCTACATTTAACCCAACTTGACTTAGGATGCTTCCACGTCACCAAAATGGCAATCTCCTTTCTCAGGAAATTTAAAGGCAGAGTGAAACAACTAAAAAAGGTAATAATATTTTAAAAAAGCAACTATAGCAATTAATTGCTTTAAAGCACTAAAAAACTGAAGCATCGATATATATTTATATGTATATATATATATATATATATATATATATCTAACACTTTAATGTCTGGTCGCACCTATTTATCTCTTTCTTCTTGTTGTTTTCCATGTGAATTGAGTATTGGGTACACAATATTTGTGCGTGATTCACGGGGTGCGAAAGCTGATTGCTTTGCTGAAGTACTGGATTGGAATTTGCATTCGATGGTGAGCCAGAGACATAGATATAATATAATTTACAAAATTCTTTTTAGGCCACGACCCTTTGTCTAGCCATCATTTTGAACGTGGCTCTTTTCCTAAAGATTTCATCCACTCCTTGACAGACTGACGGCATATCTAAATAGAAAAGGTCATGCTCTCATTTCTTATGTGACTTATAAAAAAAGTTTCCTTGGTAATCAAGTACTACTTGAGAGCATGATAAAAGAAACGGTTAAAACAATGAGAGAAAATATATATGGTAGGATCCCCGCAATGGTGACTAAGAATGATGGCCATGATAATAATGTTCCTTTAACCAAGGGTGGACCATGCATATTATTGATCTATCATACTTTTGATCATGTATGAGATGATGAGAGACATCTTCATTTCTTTTGATCATGTATACATCATCATTAAAAGTTTCAGGAGGCACCAAAAGTATTGATCATAGAGATCTCATTACCACATGGAGACAAAACAAAGAAAAAAAATAACCCACTTTTTGGCTCAAGTGGCGAGTAATCATAGCATATTTAATTATTTAATTCTCTAATCGGGAGCTATCTTGATTCGTGTTTCCTAGCATATCATTCTCCACTCATACCATACTAATCATTAGGTAAGCAGATAAACATACATGCATATTTTTTCCTTCCCACAGGTTCCTTAATTTTAAATGTGAGCAAGATGGCCTGTTAGCTAGACTGATAAATAAAACAATTATAAATAAGAAAATAATTTATACAAGTTGAATTTTATTCACTGTTCTGCTTGTAAAAAAAAAAAAGTCAATCGTTTGAATTTTATCTTTGCTTTTTATGAAGTTTCATGTCTTGGTGGAAAAATAAATTGCGTAGAGTTACAACAATAATAAAAATAAAAATAAAAATAAAAAGAAGAAGAAGAAGAAGAAGAAGAAGAAGAAGAAGAAGAAGAAGATTTGTAAATAGAATGAAACTCAAAACTAATTTTATAGAGATAGAAATGAGAACAAAAAAAGGTAAGCCAAAAAAAAAAAAAATTAACTGCAAACTATCCTTATGTTTCTAAAAAATGCTGGACCTCTACTATTAACTGATGATCTGCCTTTGCTGTTGTGAGTAAAAAAGTCTATCTTAGAATTTTTGATATATTTACTACATTATCTATAAGTACATTGAGGTTTATATTAAAAAAAACTATTAAAAGCCAATTATAACAAAAAGCATTTAAATTGATTTTTATATACTTTTCTGTTATGCCAATTTTATTTTTATTTATAACATGCATATTAATTTAATTAAGAACATTGCCTTTAAAGATTTGTGTTAATTTACAAGACATCAATTTCTAGCATATATGATCTTTAAATTTTTATTAATCATGCAAAGTTATTAAAAATTTCCTTTGCAGGAACATCTGCCATGCATAGAAAATCTTGTAGCACAAGTTTCATAGAAAGAGTGGATAATTGAACTTTTAGTAGACCCCCATCGACTCAATCAACAATAGCACATGAATTTAAATGTCGTCTCTATTGATGCAGTACAAGATGACATAAAATGATGGATCATAGTAAAAACATCAAAGGACTTATATTTTGAACTGATGTTTTTGTTAGGTTTGTTGCTAAAACTATCGATGTTATAACTATGTGTTGGACTATGTTATATTTTGAACTGGTATTTTTGTTAGGCTTGTATTAAATTTATCGCATGCAACTTCACTAAAACTATTGATATTATAAATATGTGTTGGACTATGTTATATTTTGAACTAATGTTTTTATCTTCTAATTTATGCAAGCATGTAATTATTATACTCTATTTAACTATCATTACCCTTGAATATTTGCTAGATTTCACATTTTTTTCCCATATGTTTTAAATTATTAATTAAAATCAACTTTTTTATGAAATATATACTATTTTTTTAAAATAATTATTTCACCAAAGTAGACAAACGTGCTTTGCAAGTTGTTCCGACCTAGTGTGTGTGTATATATATATATATATATATATATATATAGAGAGGGAAGAACGTTGGAATTACGGAGGATGCATAATCAGTAAGCTGGAAATAAAAGATAGGGTACGTTGGTCGAGCGTAGGAGCTCCTAGAGCTGAAAGACTTCCGGTAGTAAGTACTTACTTTCAAGCATATTATTTCTTGCAGTGAAAAGTTGTAAATTCCTTTTATTAATCTTCCATTTTCTCAGTACTCTGTTTGTATCCGAGTTATCAAATTAATTTCTCAGTACTCTTGACCCATAAGCATGCATGTTCTAAGTTGTCAAACTCAGACCCGATTATATATTCGTTTTCAAACAAATATCTAATATAGCTAGATCATATTTGAAGGTATATATATATAAGATATCTTATATGATCTTCTTTATTGTCACTTGGAAAAAGAGCTTGAGGAATGGAACAGACATTCATCTACCCTGCAATACACCCAACCGATCGTGATTCCATTGAAAAAAAAAAAGCTACTTGATTTCATTGACATTGCCAATCATTCCACTAAAACAAAAGATCAATTTGAATGCAAAGAGCTGATCATTGACATTCCACTGGCACTGAAGGCTTCTCGTTGTCCTGATCAATACTGTATCTACAGGGTTCCCAAGAGACTTCGCGAGATCAATGATATGGCCTACACCCCTCGGCTGGTTTCTATCGGCCCTTTTCATCACCGTAGTGAAGAGTTGAAGGACATGGTTATACAAAAATTCTTAATTTGAAGAATTTCTGTAATCGTACTGGAAAGAGCATTGAGGATCTTAAATGCATCATCAGGCCCTAAGAAATGGAAATCTGCAGCTGCTATGCATTGACCTCTCTACTCAGCAGTGAAGGGTTTCTAAACATGATTCTACTGGATGCTATCTTTATACTTGAGCTCTTCCGCAGGAAATCTGAAAAATATTTTGGAAGCTCAAAGCCTCATGAAGAAGATTTTGTAAACTCAAAGGCTTATGAAAAGATTCTGGAAACTCAAAGGCTCATTATCAAATAGATTATATATTAAGCCGGCCGTGCATGGAACGCGGCATACGGCATGACCTGCTTCTACTTGAGAATCAGCTCCCTTTCTTTGTTCTTGAGGAGTTATACCAACTTATAGAACCCAATACAAAAAAAGGGACTCTTCTTGAGCACTCTTGTGGGTTTTTTGGTGATCTAATCTATATCGGTCGAAAGCCAGAGTCCAAGAAGTGTGGTCATGTAAAGCAGTGTTTCACAGATTTGGTGGGATGTTGTTATTTACAAGACTCAAACCCAAGCTCACCAGACCCCAAGCTTGTTAAGCAGCGTTTCATCGAAGATTTGTTGAAATATTTTTACCCTGATCAACAAAACCGAAGCTCACCAGAGCCCAAGAAGGAAGTAAAGCATTTCACAGATTTGGTGAGATATTTTTTCTGTCCACCAAAAACAGAAGGGCAAAAATCCAAACCCAAATGTTATTCCCGTCCAGGAAACCAAAAACAAGAAGACGAAAATGAAAGAACTAAACACCTACATTTTACAGCAACAAAGCTTGACGAGGCAGGTTTGAAATTCACTACGCCAGATTCAGAAACATATAATTTACTTGATATACAATTTCAGAAGAATTGCTGCTTAGAAAGGCTCTCGTGCTTCAATCTCTCATGGTTCTTGTCTTGCTTACCATGCCTGAAACGCACTTGCTTGGTGGATATGCAAGTTTCTTGGAAGTCCCACCCCTTACGTTAGACGACAAAACCGAAGGTCTTTTCCGAAACCTAATGGCCTCGGAGCAGTGCCATTATCCATCTGAAACATACATCTGCGATTACATTGTGCTGTTGGATGATCTTATCACAACTAAAGCAGATGTAAGGTTGCTTGTTGACAAGAAGTTCATTGTTAACGAGTTAGGTTCCAGTGCTGCTGTGACGAAACTGGTTAACAACCTCGCCCTGGAGATTGAAGAAAGTGGAACCCATTACGTCAAGCTCTGTGATAGCCTTAATATGTACTCCGAGAGCAGTTGGAATAGTCTGGTGGGAACCTTGACTAAGGTGTATTTCTCAGACTTTTTTAAAGGCACTGCTACTGTTGTTGGAATTATTGTCCTGGGTCTCACTTTGTGGAATTTCAACAGGCTCCTTAGATTGAGTGCTTGCAACAATATTGGCAAGTACTAGATTTGAAGCATCTCATGTGGGTAGTGTTTTTTGGAGTGCTATATAAAATGCTAGCTAGCTATTAGATGCGCGCAGTGGATCGCATATAGCTAATTAATTCATAGGTTTTTCTAACCATTTGTATTTTGGAAGTTTTATGACTTTGGTTTAGCATATATGGATCAGTGGAGAGTCTGATCTGTGTGTATTTCAGCAAATTAAGTTCTACGCTCTATTACCACTATTACCAGCAAATAAAGTCGGATCCAATTGCATGGTATTGAATGCAGAAATTGTTTTAAAAGTCCAATTTTTCTTCCAACGAAAAAGTATTAAATTGAAATTTTCTAACGATTTATTGTATTCAAGTCGAGTCTGTAGAGGACATCATTTGTAACACCCAGCACACGGCCAGACCCATGCACGTGAATAACATTTCCAGAATCCGTCACCCAAGTTCACGCCATCTTTCCCTTTTCGTGCATGTTCCCCTTCTCTTTGTTTTAGGTTTGTTCTGTTTTCCATTTATAGCCTATATATATGTTAAACTTTTCTCAACCCTAAAGTTATTGCCGCTGCTATCTCTCTTCATGCCTCAGCCAACCAAACACTTCTAAGCATTCACTCTCTTCTGTGAACCTCAGTCCAAACCTCGCCACCTTCGCCCCATTGCCACAACCCACGGTTTTAACTAGCCGAAGGCCTCTGTTTTTACCAACCGAATCAGAGCATTGTTTTCAGCCAGCGCCATTTCGTCCATCAGTCACCTCGCACGGTGCCAACTTCCCCGACGCCGTCATCTGCATGGAAAGCACCGACCGAACACCCCAGTCCATCACTACTCCTCTGGGTAAGTCTCTCTCTCGGTTACTCCTTCTCCCTCTCGGCTTATTGTTCTCTCTCTCCGTGATTTCTCTCTCACGCTCATACCTCTCTCGTTCTCTCAGTGTGCGCCGTTGGACCAACCACCTCCCGCTCTTCCAACGCCGCCTCTGGTTACCCACGGTAAGCCTCAACCGCCGCTCAAGCCTTAGCCCTTCTCTGTTGTATGATAGTTTATGAACAGTAGGAATTGTAATATCATTTTTCTGTGTCTCGGTTATGCTGGGGGATGAGATGTAATTTTACCATCTTGCCCCTTAATGTGATGTTTTCAGATATACTATTTTCGGGTGTTAGTTTGTGGATTTATATTTTTCTAGAGCTGATTATGTATATTGGTTTGAAATCATGAGCTTTATATTTCGTGGGTTGCAGAGAATGTTTTTATTTGGAGGTAGACAAGTTAGTATTTTTAAGAGATTAATATTTTTATGGAAATATTTATTCAATAAATACTGATAAATTTTGGAATGATCAGTAAGTTTAAAATCTTATTTTGAATCCCTTTGAAAGATTATTTCTGATTTAAACAAGAGTAAAATTTTCTACTTATAATGACTTTGTTATAGTTATGTTATTTTAGTTTTATAAATTATAGTAAGATCTCCATAGTAAATAAGTTAGATTTTTTTTTTTTATGTTTTAGTTGAAGTTTTTAAATGGACATTGATGATTTTATGAAATGGATGATATATCTTGAGGTTATGAGAATTTTAAGTTTTTGAGGAATTAGAAATAAGTTATTTTAGTATCGTAGGCTTAAATATTGAAATTCGTAATTGATTGAAAATTTATGGGAATTACGTGATTATTTTATAGGTGACGAGTAATATTTATTCGGCATTATTAAGGAAATTTTTGAAAGATAAAGAAGTCCAGGCAAGCGGGGTTCCTAAACTAGATTTTGCATAAAATAAAATGATCTGAGGTTGATTTTGGAAAATATGCATGTTTTATTATGAAAAGAAATTTTGGAAATGACCTCAATTATTTATTCTGCATTGCTCATAAAATTCTGTATAAGAAGAATGTATTTTCTGTCATGACTGGTGTAGACATGAGCTTATTTTGAGATTCTGTTTCTGAACTGTGTAAAAGAGAGCGAATATGACCTTTTGTGCATAAATTATATTTTTGTGATCTGATTCTATTCTGTTCTGAAAATGTTCTGTACTTTGATATGATATGATATGATTTCTGAAACCTCTGGCATGACATTCTGTTTCTGTTCTGTTCTGACATTACCACGGGTGTAAAACTGTGGCCTCTGTTTGGGTTGGTACCAACTTCTCTGTTTCTGGTGCACCCACTTTGGAAACAAAGTGATTTTTTGCGTGGTCTTTTCTATGTGCACACTCAGAGCTCTGAGAATGGTAAGGGGAAGATTCACATTTTGTTTCTACTCGGTTGGCCGCCGGGGTTTGCACAACCCTACCATGGGGGTTAAACATGGAATTATTTTCTTATATGACGTTTTAGTTATGTTGTGCCAAAGGGATTTTGATTATGGATATTTCTGAACTTTCGCTCTGATATTTTCGATAACATGTTCTGATTCCGCATTTTTGAAAATAAAAATATTTTGTTCTGCATTTCTGAAACTCGGTAAATACTCATGTTTGCATACTAGTATATGTTCTCTGCTTACTGAGTTGTTGATAACTCACCCCTATCTCCATAATATGTTTTAGATAATTTTGATGCAACAGCTGGGAGCCAGGAATAGGGAGTACTTACAAGTTGTGTTGATCATAGAAGACTAAGTGCCTTAGGGTACAATGACTTTTTGGAGAGTCTTTTTTTTTGGTAGTGTTGATATTTTATGTAGCTTGGTATTTTGAGTAATAGATATTCATAGTCTTTGTGGAAAAGTTTTTGTATATTATTGAGACACGTTTGGTGTGCCCTTATGTAGGAACGTGGATATTTGTGTTGAAAAAATAGGTTAATATGTTATGGAGACTTTGGTTTATCTTAAAAGTATTATTCGAGATGATTTTTAGGTGACTTTGAGCTAACTCTTCGGACCCCAGGGGACGGGGTGTTACAGTTGGTATCAGAGCCAAGGTTTGAGATTCTGCAGACTATAAATTATGAAGTTTTGGACCTCTATAAGTTTAGGAAGTAATTTCAAGTTTTAGGAATTTGAGAACTAAGAGATGATGATGTGATAATTAAGGTCTAAGGTTCCTCAGAATATAGTATATGAGGTTTTGAGTTACAGGTGGGTTTATGAAATGATTTTGTTTTGACTTGAGGTCTAGAATTGTGCAAACTATAAGGATTAATCTTGAGAGTATATAAGGTTTTAGAATTGGCAAATTTTGAGAATGATGTTTTATGAAACTTGAGATGTTAGATTTTGCAAATTTTAGAAGTTGATTTCATGACGTTTGAGGTTTTAAAATTCTCTGGGCTCATTCTATAGATTTTACAAAATGATTTGATAAGATTGAAGGTTTAGGTTTTGGAAGGAATGTTGGATTCTGGAAATATTTTGTTACTACATTTGTGTGTATCTTTTGGTACTTTTATAAATTCGAAGTAGTATATAAATTCATGTTTTATGATTTCAGCTAGTTAAGTATGTTTATATGAACTCTATATTTTGAAATGATTGTTAAAGATCCAGGTTATTTTTGTCAGGATGCCACCTCGTCATCGTGAATGAAGTATTTCGGATCTGAACGTAAACGAGAACGAGAGGGAAGCAAACCCGAGTGCTTCCGAAGTACTACGAGCAGCAGCTCACCAATTAATAGATGATCTCGTGAAAAATTCCTCAGGTCGCCAGCAGGACTTTAATGAAGGAGGTAGTACCATAGAACAATTCAATCGAATGCACCCCCCTTCTTTTGATGGGAGAGGCAAACCAACCCAGGCGGAGGATTGGATTCAAGATATTGAGGAGATATTGCAGGTATTAACTTGCACATAGGTACAGAAGGTGGCATATGCCACATTCAAGCTAACTGGGGAGGCAAAAAGATGGTGGATTTCTGAAAGAACTATCAGAGAAGCAGGAGGGACTGAAATAGTTAGTTGCTACATTTCAAGCAAATTTTTCTTGAACCTTTTTTTCCAAGCTCAGTCCAGGATGAGAAGGCTATGGAATTTGCCACTTTAGTGCAGGGAAATATGACGGTGCACCAGTATGCAACTAAATTTATCGTATTATCCCGTTTTGCTGCATATCTGATTCCTGACGAGGAAAAGAAAGTGCGTAAATTCGAGCAAGGTCTAAATGAAAAACTTTATGAACGAGTAGTGGGCTTCCAGATTCGGAACTTCTCAGAGTTGGTAGAAAAGGCCACCGTTTTTTAACAAAGCCTTCAAAGGAGCGCTGCATTGCATAATCAGTGGAAGAGGTCTATTCCATCTGAATATCATTCTGGCATGGACCAAGGATCATGGAAAAAGAGGAATGAAGGTAGTAGCTCAGGAAAAAGGCTGGTTCAGGGCACCCAACAAGCATATCAGTGTAAAACTTGTAATCGGGTACACGCCGGAGTGTGCAGGAAGGAGGCGAGACTGTGCTACCGCTGTGGCAAATCGGGTCACTATATCAAGGATTGCCCGTTACAATTGGACAACAACAGGCAACCTCCACCCAAGGTAGAAGGGACAACGCGAGGCAACAACTAGTGTACCACTGCGCCTGTGCGGGTTTTTGCTCTAACACCTGGAGATGCTGAGGATAGGAATGATGTGATCACTGGTATGACTTCTTTGTTTTGTTTTAAGATATTAATTGTTGGTTGACATGAAGACTTGGAAATTTTAGTTCATGAATGATGTTGATTGTGACCACAGGTACTCTTTCCTTGTTTTCTAATAATGCCACTGTGTTATTTGATTCGGGAGCGACACATTCTTTTGTTTCTATGACTTATTCTCGATGTTGCACCCTAGAAGTAGAAAAGTTGAAGTGCAAGTTAGTGGTCGCAACCCCAACAGGAAATTCGGTAGTCTGTGATGAGGTTTTACCAGGGTGTCCTTTATCTATTGAGGGAAGATTAATGCCAGCAGATTTAATAGTGTTTAACATGATCGGGTTTGATGTGATTTTGGGTATGGATTGGCTAGCTTGCTACCACGCCAGTATAGATTGTTTTAAAAAGGAAGTGGTTTTTAGACCCCCACAAGAAAGTGAATTTCGATTCACAGGTTCGAAAGTGAGGTTGCATCCACCCATCATATCTGCCATTCAAGTGGGAAAATTGCTACGTGATGGTTGTCAGGGATTCTTGGTTTGCGTGGTAGAAGCACCAAAAGAGGATTTGAGGTTAGAACAGATACCAGTCGTGTGTGATTATCCAGAGGTTTTCCCAGAAGATTTATCTGGACTCCCGCCCGAGCGGGAGGTAGAGTTTACTATTGAATTAGTCCTGGGCATGGCACCCATTTCGAAAGCACCTTACCGGATGGCACCGTCTGAATTAGTGGAACTCAAGGAGCAATTGCAAGATTTGTTGGACAAGGGTTTCATCAGGCCTAGTGTATCACCTTGGGGAGCTTCAGTCCTCCTTGTGAAGAAGAAGGATGGATCGATGAGAATGTGTATTGATTATAGGGTACAATGACTTTTTGTGGAGTCTTTTTTTTTTGTAGTGTTGATATTTTATGTGGCTTGGTATTTTGAGTAATAGATATTCCTAGTCTTTGTGGAAAAGTTTTTGTATATTATTGAGACACGTCTGATGTGCCCTTATGTAGGAATGTGGATATTTGTGTTGAACAAATAGGTTAATATGTTATGGAGACTCTGGTTTATCTTAAAAGTATTATTGGAGATGATTTTTAGGTGACTTTGAGCTAACTCTCTGGACCCCAGGGGACGGGGTGTTACAGTTGGTATCAGAGCCAGGTTATTACCGCCGATTTATTGATGGTTTCTCCAGGATAACAGTTCCTCTCACTGCTCTCACAAGGAAAATTAATAAGTTTGAATGGACAACAAAGTGTGAAGAAAGCTTCCAGGAGTTGAAACAGAGATTAGTGACAGCTCCAGTGTTAACAATCCCCACTACTAGAGGTGGATTTGTAGTTTATAGCGATGCATCAAGGCTTGGTTTGGGGTGCGCACTGATGCAACATGGGAAGGTTATAGCATACGCCTCCCGACAACTGAAAGCTTATGAGCAGAATTATCCCACGCATGATCTCGAACTTGCAGCAGTCATTTTTGCACTTAAGATTTAGAGGCACTATCTATATGGGGAAAAGTGTGAAATTTATACGGATCACAAGAGTTTGAAATATTTCTTCACCCAAAAGGAATTAAATATGAGGCAGAGGAGATGGCTTGAGTTGATCAAGGATTATGATTGCACCATCAATTATCATCCAGGCAAGGCTAATGTTGTAGCCGACGCCTTAAGTCTTAAGTCAATGGGACTAGCAATTACAACCCTTACCACTCAACATAGTTTGTTAATGGACTTAGAAAAAGCCGGTATTGAGGTCATCACCAGTGATACTAGTACTTTCATGGCCAGTTTGATAGTTCAACCAACCTTGATAGATAGAATCAAAGCTACTCAAAAAGTGGATTCAGAGTTGGTGAAGCTAGTGGAAGAAGTAGGGAATGGATAAAAATCCGACTTTAGCATTTTTGATGATGGAGTTTTGAGGTTTAGAGGTAGATTGTGCGTGCCAGCTAATGATGAACTAAAAAGGGTAATTCTCGAAGAAGCACATCGCTCTTTGTACACGGTTCACCCGGGGAGTACCAAGATGTATCGGGATTTGAGAGAATCTTTTTGGTGGAATGGTATGAAAAGAGAAATAGCTAAATTCGTGGAGCAGTGCCTAACTTGCCAACAGGTGAAGGCGGAGCATCAGAGACCGGCAGGATTATTACAACCACTCCAGATTCCAGAGTGGAAGTGGGAGCATATCTCCATGGATTTTGTGACAGGTCTACGAAGGACTTTGAGCGGACAAGATGCTATATGGGTGATCGTGGATCGCTTGACGAAAACTACTCGTTTTGTGCCCATTAAAGTTTCTTATAAACTGGAGAAGCTAGCTGAGCTGTATGTGCAAGAGATAGTGAGGTTACATGGGGTACCAGTGTCCATTGTGTCAGATAGAGACCCTCGTTTCACTTCCAAGTTCTGGCGAAACTTACAGGAGGCAATGGGCACTAAGTTAAGTTTTAGTACTGCATTTCATCCACAGACAGATGGACAGTCAGAAAGAACTATTCAAATCTTGGAAGACATGTTGCGGGCATGTGTGATGGATTTTAAGGGGACTTGGATGCGACACTTACCATTGGTCGAATTTGCTTATAATAATAGTTTCCAGGCTAGCATTGGAAGGCACCTTATGAGGTTTTGTATGGCAGGAAGTGTAGATCTCCACTGTATTGGGATGAAGTAGGTGAAAGGAAACTTTTGGGGCCAGAGATTATTCAGCAGACTACAGAGAAGATAGATATCATTCGGGCTAGAATGAAAGCAGCTCAGAGCCGACAAAAGAGTTATGCAGATAAACATCGCCGCCAGTTAGAATTTGAGGTTGGGAATAAAGTATTTTTGAGAATAGCACCGATGAAAGGAGTTATGAGATTTGGAAAGAAGGGCAAGCTGAGCCCAAGATATATTGGGCCATTTGAGATTCTTGATCGGGTTGGACCGGTAGCATATAGAGTAGCACTTCCACCAGCACTTGCGGTAGTGCATAATGTATTTCATATTTCCATGATGAGGAAGTACATACCCGACCCAACGCACATTATTGACTATGAACCACTTCAAATTCAAGAAGATATGACTTATGTGGAAGAGCCAGTTTAGATTTTAGAAAAGAAAGAACAAGTGTTACGGAATCGAGCTATTCCTTTGGTTAAAGTGTTATGGAGTAATCACACTACTAATGAAGCTTCTTGGGAATTGGAGGAAGAAATGCAAAATAAGTACCCATGACTTTTCGATGGGAGGTTCCACAGTTTATATCAAATTTCGAGGACGGAATTTTTTTTAAAGGGGGAGGATGTAACACCCAGCTCACAGCCAGACCCATGCACATGAATAACATTTCCAGAATCCGTCACCCGAGTTCACGTCATCTTTCCCTTTTCGTGCATGTTCCCCTTCCCTTTGTTTTAGGTTGGTTCTGTTTTCCATTTATAGCCTATATATATGTTAAACTTTTCTCAACCCTAAAGTTATTGCCGCTGCTATCTCTCTTCACGCCTCAGCCATCCAAACACTTCTAAGCATCCACTCTCTTCTGTGAACCTCAGTCCAAACCTTGCCACCTTCGCCCCATTGCCACAACCCACGGTTTTAACTAGCCGAAGGCCTCTGTTTTTACCAACCGAAACAGAGAATTGTTTTCAGCCAGCGCCATTTCGTCCATCAGTCACCTCACACGGTGCCAACTCCCCCGACGCCGTCATCTGCACGGAAAGCACCGATCGAACACCCCAGTCCATCACTACTCCTCTGGGTAAGTCTCTCTCTCGATTACTCCTTCTCCCTCTCGGCTTATTATTCTCTCTCTCTGTGATTTCTCTCTCTCGCTCATCCCTCTCTCATTCTCTCAGTGTGCACAATCGGACCAACCACCTCCCGCTCTTCCAACGCCGCCTCTGGTTACCCTCGGTAAGCCTCAACCGCCGCTCAAGCCTTAGCCCTTCTCTATTGTATGATAGTTTACGAACAGTAGGAATTGTAATATCTTTTTTCTGTGTCTCGGTTATGCTGAGGGATGAGATGTAATTTTACCATCTTGCCCCTTAATGTGATGTTTTCAGATATACTATTTTCGCGTGTTAGTTTATGGATTTATATTTTTCTAGAGCTGATTATGTATATTGGTTTGAAATCATGAGCTTTATATTTCGTGGGTTGCAGAGAATGTTTTTATTTGGAGGTAGACAAGTTCGTATTTTTAAGAGATTAATATTTTTATGGAAATATTTATTCAATAAATACTGATAAATTTTGAAATGATCAGTAAGTTTAAAATCTTATTTTGAATCCTTTTAAAAGAATATTTCTGATTTAAACAAGAGTAAAATTTTCTACTTATAATGACTTTGTTATAGTTATGTTATTTTAGTTTTATAAATTATAGTAAGATCTCCATAGTAAATAAGTTAGATTTTTTTTTTTTTTTTTATGTTTTAGTTGAAGTATTAAATGGACATTGATGATTTTATGAAATGGATTATATATCTTGAGGTTATGAGAATTTTAAGTTTTTGAGGAATTAGAAATAAGTTATTTTAGCATTGTAGGCTTAAATATTGAAATTTGTAATTGATTGAAAATTTATGGGAATTACATGATTATTTTATAAGTGACGATTAATATTTATTCGGCATTATTGAGGAAATTTTTGAAAGATAAAGAAGTCCAGGTAAGCGGGGTTCCTATACTAGATTTTGCATTAAATAAAATGATCTGAGGTCGATTTTGAAAAATATGCATGTTTTGTTATGAAAAAAATTTTTGGAAACGACCTCAATTATTTAGCTCATAAAATTATGTGTAACAAGAATGTATTTTCTGTCATGACTGGTGTAGACATGATCTTATTTTGAGATTATGTTTCTGAACTGTGTAAAAGAGAGCGAATATGACCTTTTGTGCATAAATTATATTTCTGTGATCTGATTCTGTTCTGTTCTGAAAATGTTCTATACTTTGATATGATATGATTTCTGAAACCTCTGGCATGACATTCTGTTTCTGTTCTGTTCTGACCTTACCACGGGTGTAAAACTGTGGCCTCTGTTTGGGTTGGTACCAACTTCTCTGTTTCTAGTGCACCCACTTTGGAAACAAAGTGGTTTTTTGCGTAGTCTTTCCTATGTGCACACTCGGTGCTCCGAGAATGATACGGGGAAGATTCACATTCTGTTTCTGCTCGGTTGGCCGCTGGGGTTTGCACAACCCTACCACGGGAGTTAAACATGGAATTCTGTTCTGATATGACGTTTCAGTTATGTTGTGCCAAAGGGATTTTGATTATGGATATTTCTGAACTTTCGCTCTGATATTTTTGATAACATGTTCTGATTCCGCATTTTTTAAAGTAAAAATATTTTGTTCTACATTTCTGAAACTCGGTAAATACTTAGGTTTGCATACTAGTATATCTTCTCTGCTTACTGAGTTGTTGATAACTCACCCCTATCTCCATAATATGTTTCAGATAATTTTGATGCAACAGCTGGGAGCTAGGAATAGGGAGTACTTACAAGTTTTGTTGATCATAGAAGACTAAGTGCCTTAGGGTACAATGACTTTTTGGAGAGACTTTTTTTTGGTAGTGTTGATATTTTATGTGGCTTGGTATTTTGAGTAATAGATATTCCTAGTCTTTGTGGAAAAGTTTTTGTATATTATTGAGACACGTCTGATGTGCCCTTATGTAGGAACGTGGATATTTGTGTTGAACAAATAGGTTAATATGTTATGGAGACTCTGGTTTATCTTAAAAGTATTATTGGAGATGATTTTTAGGTGACTTTGAGCTAACTCTCCAGACCCCAGGGGACGGGGTGTTACATCATTCACATCACTTAAATAGTAAGATTTAATTTATTAGATTAAAATTTTAAAATTTATCTTTCAAATTAAATTATATCGGACAAACACTTTACGAATGTGCTCCAAGCTTGAGAATATATATACTTTTTCAAACTTATAAATTTACTTTTTTTCCCACTCTTATAAGTTTATTTACATCCAGGAACAAGTGAAAACTCAAAAAATTGATGCTTTTCTAGATAATTTGTAGTTTGTACAGTCAAACTGAAGAATGAAGTGTACGTTTGCAATTCCGTTACAAAACTGATGCTCACAAATTCACAAATTCTACCATGCTAGGGGTGGGCAGTAGGACCCCGCTGAAAGTGTTCTGTAAAATCACGACACAATCAGGGGTGGCAGACGTTTCCATTAATATATATTGGTTATAGGAGATGTACAATGTAACAAATAAATGAAAGGAAACAATTACAACTTCTGCAAACATAATCTCCTACAATCGTGTGATCTTCTACAATTAAGGGTCAACTATGTCTATTATGGAGAATACTGAAAATCCAGTGCAAATTTGTTGGAGGTGGATTTCCAATTATCCTCAACACCCCCCGCCCCCGCGCAAGCGGAGCATGGGATGAGGACACACGCTAAACTTGGACTTGAAAAGAGAAAAGAGAGGCCAAAAACACTCTTGGTGAAAATGTCGACAAGCTGAAGATTGGAGGGAACAAATTGGGTCCAAAGCTTCCCAGCAACAACAAGCTTGCAAATGAAATGGTAATCAAGGTCGACGTGCTTGGCGCACTTGTGTGAGACAGATTGGAGTTTAGAAAGATAGCACTTTTGTTGTCGCAAAGTAAAAGAGGTTGGTGGGAAAGAGGAACCTTGAGATCACGTAGGAGATGAGTTAACCAAATAACTTCGGTAGCAGTAAGTGCAAGAGTGTGATATTCCAACTCATAGCTGGAGCGCGAAACAGCCGATTACTTTTTGGCACTCCAGGAGACAAGATTATCCACCAAGGTAAATAGAGTTGTCGGAAGTAGAGCGATGAATATCAGGGCAACCCACCTAGTCAGCATCTGAGAAGGCCACAAGACCAGATGAAGAGGAGGGTGTGAAGGCCAAACCAAAATCAATATTGCCCTTGACATAGCGGAGGATTCGCTTAACAGTTTGAAAGTGAGCAGCAGTAGGAGCATGTAAGAACTGATTGATAGAGTTTACAGCATGAGCAGCATTAGACATCATACTGACGAGGTAATCAGTATTATAAGAGCAGAGTTGATTACCTCGTCAGCATGATTGTAAGAGGCACCAAAAGTATTATTACATGGAGACAAAACAAAGGAAAAAAATCAACCGACTTTTTGGCTCAACTGGCGTGGTAATCATAGCATATTTAATTATTTAATTCTCTATTCGGGAGCTATCTTGATTCGTGTTTCCTAGCATATCATTCTCCACTCACAGCATACTAATCATTAGTTAAGCAAATAAACATACATGCACCTTTTTTTCCTCCCATGGGTTCCTTAATTTTTTTTTGATAACTGGTTCCTTAATTTTAAATGTGAGCAAGATGGGTTGTTACCTAGACTAATATATAAAACAATTATAAATAAGAAAATAATTTATACAAGTTGAATGTACAACAACCGACTTTATGAATCATACTGACGAGGTAATCAACTCTTATAATAAAACTTTTTGTATTTATTTGTGTATTAGACTTTTTGTTTCTATATTTGCTAAAATTTACTCTCTTTTTTTAATTCATTAACTTATTCATTAATCATTTTTTTAAAACCATATTATTTTTGTCAAAAAATAGTTTTCACTCAACTAGGCAACGTGCTTTGCACGTTGCTCCTAACCTTGTATATATATATATATATGTATGATAGCACAGATAATATGACTAAGTGTAAGAAAAACTTTATTTTGGAAGCCGATATGTAAAATACACCATTTATTTTATTGACATGACAAGACTTGATTTGCTAAAAAATTTTAAATTTTAAATTTCTTACAAATTAAATCTTTTCATGATATCAATAAAATAAAGTGTGCACTTTGCACACCAGCTTTAAGTAGAACCACTTAAGTCACTATAAGAAATATAGGCTATTGCGGCGATTTATGGTCTGCTGGAAATAATATTGCCACAATAAGTCATTTTTAGGGCTTTTAACGACAATTGCGGCGTAAAAAATCGTAGTAAAATGTGAAATCCTTATACCGATGGACAATTTTGCGGCGAAAAGAAATCGCTGCTTTCATTCTATTGCAGCGAATATATTTCGCCACAAAAGAATGAACAATGGGGATTAAATTATTCTCAGCAAACTAAAATCGCCGCATTAATTAGAAGCTGCGATTTTAACCGCCGGGAAAAAACTTATTGCGACGATTTCATAACATGCCGCAAATAATAAGAAAGTATTTGTGGCGATATTTTGTGTAGCGACGATATTAAATGCTGCAAACACTTTTTCTCAGCAATTTAACAGTGAAATCTGAATGTTATTTGCGGCGTACGTCACAATATTAGTAGTGCAAAAAATCGTTGCAAATAATGAATTTTCCTGACGAATTTTGGGTTTTGCTAGTTTAACTTTTAAGTGTGTAAACAATTGCAACGAAAATGCAGCGCTGTATAAATCGCCGGGAAAGACTATTTCCAATGAATTTAGGGGTTATTCCCAGCGAGTTGTGGCATCAGGAAAGACTCTGTTTCTTTTAGTGAGTGTAAATAGCATATATAGAACTCTGCTGAAATAGATACATTCACATACTCTTTTTTTTTACACAATATACATTCACGTACTTGATTACAACAAAGCTAATCTTCCACAAACATTAAGATCACATTTATTTTTACATTTTATCTCGTCTCATCTCATTTAATGATTATTATATATTTTTTTTATATTTCGACACAAAATAAAATTAACAATTTAACTTTTTTCAAATCTCAAAACAAAAATAATATTAAAAAAATATATTTTAACAATATTTTATTTAACTGTTTAACTTTAATCTCATCTCATCTCATCTTCAAATTTTCACATAAAATAAACAATTTAATTTTTTTTAAATTCTAAAATAAAAATAATATTAAAAAAATATATTCTAACAATATTTTATTTAACTTTTTAACTTAATCTTAAATCATCTCAGCTCATCTCATCTCATCTGTGAAAAGAAATCAGGTCTAATAATTAAACCATCGATGCTGCTTCAAAATCACGGGAAAAAAGGCCAAAGAAATATCCAAAAAGTAACTAGAAGTCTAGAACTCAGAATGATAAGTCCAAGCACATTTATTATTATCTTTAAGCATATAATAACGTTGCTCTGCTAGGGTTCCTAATTTTGGTTTTTACTGCTGCTATGGCTACCAGCGAGGGCCCTGCTAGCTCGGCGGCTGGGCGGACACGGTCTTTTGCTGATATGGTAGCTCAGTCCCCACAACCACTTATGGTAGTTGAAGTCCCTTTTCGTCCTACGAAGGTTAATGATGGAGAATACTGTGTGATCTTCTCGAATGAGGAGGTTGATAAATCTGTAGAGCCCTTCAGGTATTCTATGGTCCTAAAATTCTTAAGGCAGCGCCCATCCTTATGTGCTATTCGGTCCTTCATTCAGAGTCGTTGGGGGTTGGAGGTGCAACCTATGGTGTTTGTCATGCGTAGACCACGTAACGTTTTCGTTCTTCTATCTAATGAACGGAACTTCCTGAAGGCGCTATCAAGGGAGGCCGTAGAGATTGAAGGGGTGTCCTATAGAGGGTTTCACTGGTTTCCAGGGTTTGATGAGGTAAAAGAACCGTCGATGGTTCCTGTGTGGGTGGTTCTACCGAGGTTACCTCCGAATTTTTATCATGAGTCGTTTCTGGAAAATATTGCCACGCCGATTGAAAGGTTTTTACATCGACATAACGCCACTAGATGTGCTACAAGAACTGATGGCGCTAGGGTGTGTGTAGAGATGGATGCGGCAAAAAAATCTTTACATGGAGTCTGGATTGGCATCCCCCACCAGGTATCGAGTTTGTATGTTGAAATATAATATGAAAATCTTCCTGCCTTTTGCCTTCGTTGTAATATATAGGGACATAACTTGAAGACCTACCGTTGGAAGGAGGGAGATAGGAAGGTGGTGATTTGGAAACAGAAGGAGGGGGAGGAACAGTTGAAAGGTAGGATGCCAAAGAATCAGGACCATGTTGCAAACGAGTCAGATGGGGTATTTCAAGGTGCACCTAATCAGGGTAATGTTACGGTGTTGGAACTTGGGGGCCCGAGTAATGCTAAGGTGGTGGAACAAAAAGTTGATGAAGGCGAGAAGGGAGAGGTGCTCAGGGAGGAGACTGGAATGGTGTTTGAGCCTGTACACGTGGTTGAACCTATGGATATGGCTGGGCAAGTGTTTGTGGTGGAGGAGGTCGATGGGGATGTGCCAAAGGTTGGGTTGGAGTCTGGGCCTGTGGTTGAGAACGTAGTCCTGGTGGCGGTTGAGACAATGGATATGGTGGAGCCTGTGGATGTGTTAAGGGATGAAGCAGCGTTGGAGCCAGATGGCCCTGTGTCGGGAGATGGTACTGAGGGGGTGTTGGTTGGTCTAGCGTAGGTGGTACATGTGGAGACGGAGGAGGTTTGTCGGGTAGCGTATGAGGTGCCTGTCCCAACGATTACATTGCCGTTTTATATGGACTAGGAGGTTTTGGCTAAGGGAAAACCTTTAAACTGGTTGGTCTGTTCATACTCAAATAATAGCCCTCCAATAACATTTTGCCACCTAGATCCTTCATTTTACATTTTGTGCACTTGTCTATAGCTGATAAAAAATTCACAAAACTCCTCCTATGCCTTCTCCTATTCATTTTACACCCAAGCCATCAACGTATTTGTTGATGCTACTGCACTGCCAAAGCCCATGACCAAGGACCACCCTCACCCACAACATCGCCGACAACGACCACTTCAAATGGCCACCTTGCCTTTTCCGCCCCACTCTCTGGGTTTTTGTGAAAAGTGATTAGAGAAAAAGGACACCAATTAAATAAAAGACCCAATGGAATCTCCCTTGATAGTGTTCTCGTGGAATGTCTGCTACATGACTGGATTGTAGAAGCAGAAAAACAAGCCTTGCCAGAAGATGAGGTATTTGAGCTCACATTTTTTTCACAATTAAGAAACTGTGTGAGTTGGGTTGATTTTGGTACATAGCATTTTTAAACATCATAAATAACCCCAAATCAGACGAAATCAACACAAATCAGAGGAAGTCCCCGTGCGGGGTTACCTCAATGGGGGGCGACGGAGAAAAATATCTTAGTGGGGGGCGATGGAGGAATTACCTCAATGGGGAGTGACGAAGAAAAATATCTCAGTGGGGGGTGATGGAGCTTGATGGGAAGATGGAGGTTGGTGGCAGCAACTAAGCTTGGTGGTGGTAACGGGTCTAGTGTCTCAAGGTGCGGCGACGGGTCTGGTTTTGCCAATATGAGAAACTGCTATGTTTTCATTAGAGATAGTGAGGCACGACTGAAGGGTCATTCTCAAATGGGTGTATTCAGATGAAAAATGATCTACTTTGCAGTGGTAACGGATATCGGAGTCGAAATTAGATGGTGGTGGTGGGCGGCTTGGTGGCACAGGACGGAGGCGAGCTGGAAGTGCTTGGAGAGGAAGACGAAGAAATGCTTGAAGTCTAATTCCTGTGAATTTCTTGTGGTGATCCTATGTGATGAGGCCTAATTAGTTTATTGTGTTTTTGTCTACGTGTTGTCGCGTGATTGGAGGGTTGTTATTCTCAGCTTAACAACCGGACCGATCCGCAGCGTTTCTCTTTGGCTAATGCGGCTTTGGTTGGTGATGTTGAGTGGGGTATGTCAGGGCAGGTGCAAATGCCTCAAAGTGATGGTCTAGAACTATTAGAGTCCTATGCTATGGTCTTGCATGGAGAGTATGCGTCTGAACCTGAAGGTGATGTATTGGGGCATTTGAGCAGGTCTAAGGACTGTCATTCAGAGAGGGAATCATCAGGGAAAATGAATGTGGTTCGGGGTGGAAGACTCCTCAGAAGCTCTACTGGGGTTCCCAGTAGACCCTCTCGCTTAAATCTATGACGTGCAAACCTTTCTTTTGGAATGTCCGTGGGATACGATCGTCACAGAGGAGGTTATGTAAATTAGTGAAGAAGTTACGACTGAATTTTGTCATGTTGGCAGAGCCGTTTGCTAGTGAGGTAAGACTTGAAGCTTCGAAAATTTTGTTGAAGTTTGATAACTGTTTTTCTAATCAACGTAGTGGAGGAAAATTATGGTTGCTATAGGGGGAAGGATTGCAAGTGTCGGTCAAGAATGAAAGTGATCAGCACATCACAGTTTCTATTGTGCATGATTCTAGACTGTTGTTTGTCTCTGTGGTTTATGCGAAATGCAACCATATGGACCGCTGAGAGTTATGGAGGTTGTGCACCAGGATATGTCGCAAGATGGGCCATGGTTATGTCTTGGTGATTTTAATATCATTCGGGCAGACGCGGAGCGATGTGGGGGTCGCCCTCGGCTAAGAGTGGCAATGGATGAATTCAATGCATTTATTGATTTGTGTGGGTTGTCTAAGATGAAGTCGGTTGGGAGTAAATTTACGTGGTGTAATGGCCAGCTGGGGTTGGCGCGAGTTTGGTCGAAATTGGATCGTTGTTTGTTAAATACTGCGACTGTTTCTTTATTGTCGGATGTGGTGGTGTCATTTCTATCTCACTCCACCTCAGACCATGCTCCAATGTCTCTTGTGTTGTTGAATTCGGGCTCTTGTTATGGCCCCTCTTCATTCAAATTTCAACAAATGTAGGTCTCACATGAGGGCTTTATGGAGGTCATAAAAGAGGTATGGTGGGCGCAAATGGGGACTGTGGGGTTGTTCGAATTAGCAAGCAAGTTCAAAAAATTAAAAATGGTACTTAAAGAGTGGAACGTCCGGGTTTTTGGGTGCACAAAGGAGAAAATTCAGTCCTTGGAGAGGCAAATTGATAGTCTAGAATGCCAACTACAAGTCACGTTCTCTAAGGAGGTTGAGGCAGCTTTATTATTAGCAAAGGAGGAGATGGTTGTTTGGTTACAACGAGAAGAAACTAGACTATATGACAGCTTGGATTGGGATTTTTCTATTGCATGTAATGGCTTCTTTTGGCTTCTCCCAGAGGGTTTGTGCGATAATTAAACAACATATCTCGACTCCGTGGTTCTCAATAGTAATGAATGGGACGGCGAAGGGTTTTTTTTCGAGTGGTCGTGGGTTACACCAAGGGGATCCACTATCCCCATATTTATTTATCTTGGTGGAAGAAATGTTGTCCAGATTGTTGAAAAAAAATTTTCCTACTGGCAAAGTTGCCCCTTTTACTCATCTGTGTGGTACTCCCCTCATATCACATTTGTTGTATGTTGATGATGTGATAATTTTTGCTAATGGTGGTCGGTCTTCGCTTAAAGCAATCAGAGATATTTTTTCACAATATGAGGATTGGTCTGGTCAGATGGTGAGTAAGGAGAAATCGGCTATTTTTTTCTCGAAATATTCCTTTGTTGCTACGAGGCGTAATTCCTTACGATTGACATCCTTCATGAAAGGGATGTTCTCGGTGAAATACCTGGGGGTTCCATTTTCCCCAAGTAGATTAAAAATGCTGGACTTTGATGATTTGTTGAGCCGCATTCGAGGAAGGCTGGGGGGTGGCAAACTAAGTTACTCTCAGCTAGTGCTCGTTTGATTTTGTTGTGCCATGTGGTGGCTAGCATGCCTGTTCACTTACTTTCTGTGATGCATGTGCCGAAGGCTGTATTTGGCCTTTAAATTGTCTCATGAGTGGTTTTCTTTGGGGATCTTTGGATGGGAAACCAAAACGGAAATGGGTGGCATGGGAAAAAATCTGTAGGCCAACACAGGAGGGAGGAATAGGCATACGAAATCTTAAGGAAGTCCAGTCCTCATTGTTTATGAAATATGCATGGAAATTGTTGACTCAATCTTCCTTATGGGCCAATTTCTTCAAAGCCAAGTATATAAAAGACAAACATGTCTCGCTGGTTGATTCTCGGAAAGGCTCTATTTTTTGGCGCCGTGTGGTGTCCATGATTCCGGATGTGTTAAAATATTCAACATGGAGATTATGGGAGGGGTCAGTATCTTTTTGGAGGGACCCATGGTTGAAGTTGGGTGCTCTAGTGGAGTCCTATATGATCACTGCTCAGCCGAATTTGCAGGTGAGGGAGTGCGGGCTTGAAGATGGTTGGGACGTGGACTAGATCTCTACATTGGTGGGAGCGAATAAAATGGAAGAAATTTTGGGCAGTCTTGGTGTGCATAAGGAAGGAACGGATATGTTAATCTGGAAACCAAATCCATGTGGGGTTTTTACATCTAAATCGGCATGGGATTGTATTCGAATCCAAGCTCCGAAAGGTGGTTGGTCGAATTGGAACTGGCACTCAGCTTTACCCAAAAAGTATTCGGTCAACTTGTGGAAGGCAATGCATTTTGCTCTTAGTGTTGATGCTCGTGTGATTTCTTTAGGGATTCTGATAGTTTCAAAATGTGAATGTTGTATTCGAGGGAGCTTAGAGGACCAAGATCATGTTCTTGCTAAAGGATTGGTTGCTGCTAAAACTTGGCGTCGTGCTTCATCCTACCTGGGTGTTCCATTTGACCCACATAGCTCATGGAAAGATAGAATGGAAGGTTGGTTCAGAAGAGCTAGTCACTCCAATAAAAAAGGTAGTTTACTTAGCCTTGATCCTATCATTTTAACTTACTCCCTGTGGGTTTGGAGATGTAAGGCACGTATGGAAGGTAGAGTGAACTCGGTGGAGTCATTATGGTTGTCTATAAAGGCAGCCATTGCTTAGGTGGGATGTAGGCTCAAAGCTGGTAAGGAAAATTCTGTTGGTGATGAACAAGTTCTAATGGCGTTTTCTATCCCAGTAAAGGAGAAAAAAAGTAATCTAGTTTGTCTAGTGAGTTGGAAAAAACCGGAGGAGGGCTGGTTTAAACTTAATGTAGATGGGAGTTGTTTGGGAAATCCTGGATGTATGGGGGTTGATCGTCTCATTCGGGATGATCAAGGGAGATTAAAGTTGGCCTTTGCAAAAAAATTGGACCATGGGACAAACAATATGGCCGAACTTTTAGCCCTCTATTATGGATTGAAGCAGTGTTTGCAGTTGGGATTACAACGAATACAAGTGGAGCTTGATTCTCTATTAATTGTAAATTGGCTGGAGAAGAAACATTGTGGCATTTGGTATCTAGAGGAATTTTGGGAGGAAACAATAATGATGCTTTCAAGCTTGAGGTGTAAGGTCAAACATGTCTATCAGGAGTGTAACATCGAGGCAGATTTTCTTGCAAGGTTGGCTGGCATCTGAGCATGATTCTGGGACGTGAGTGATGCCTAGTGCTCTTCTGCACCGTCTAAAAGGGATATTATAGATTGACAGGTTGGGGCTTCCTGCTCTGCGTCGTTAGTGTGTTGGGACTTAGTAGGTGGTTTTCAGATAATCCAGGTTGGCCTTTGTCTAGAGTTTTGTTGTTACCACCATATTCTTCCGCCACAAGTGAGGGTCTCTAATAAACTTAGGATGGGGTCACTAATGTGAGGCTACCGGTTCTTTGAAAAAAAAAAAATTCCAAGCACAATTGCAGTATACATACATACATCTCCTCTCCAATTCATGTCGAGAAATATACACACTTGACATAGTAATTGCCACGACCCGATTCCAGGGATTATTACAACTTACAAGCCGGTTCGTGATCAGGATAACACTTCTATCAACAAGTAATTCCACATCTTTTTCAGTTTTTTTTTTCCTTTTTCAAGAGGATGACATGCAATAATTTTTTAATAAACCCTCAGTGGAAAAATATCGTAATTACAATTAAGGATTCCTTGACATGTAATAACCTACAACATGGCATGCATGCATGAAATTCAGCTTTTTGTGGGGGTGGAAGTGATGATGATCACTCTAGCTAGCTAGCTAGAAACCCATGCAAGGAAGGAATTAGCATAAACTAATTATGTACGGTATCACAGCTGCATCAATTAACACTACTATTGCTAGCTAGCTAGATGAAATTACTGAAGATCAATTAGAAATTATGATAATGCATAGCCCTCAAAGCTGTAACTTTCTTCTTGACATCCACAACAGCCTAAAAGCAGGAAAAAGGTGACTAGATCAAATATAAAGGAGACACAACAGTGTGCTGAGCCAACACTACAATTCCAATATAAATCATAAAAGAAAATAGTTCGGCTAAAAATAAATAGTTAATGAGAATGAAGAAGTAAGCATCATTTAATACCATATCATATATGCCTGTAAGAGAGAGAGAAAGAGAGAGTAATTGATGCAACTGTGTGTGTATGATTGTATCGGTAGGGCAACGGTGGGGAATATTTTTAAAAAATATCTGGTTACAGATAACCGGGTTACTACCCGGCCTTAATCGAATCTAGACAGATAACCGTTTGAATTCATCCAGATTTTTTGGTTCTAGACCGGATTGAAAAAAAATATGGTCCAAATGCACAACTCTAATGACCACCTAAAAGGTATGGCTCAACCTAGTGTTGCTCGCATGCACAACCCAGGCTACACCAGGGTGGTCATGATGCCTGGAGCAACTTAGGGGTGACCTAAATTACTTATGTTTTTATCAAATATTAAATTGTGTCCATTCCTAATTCCCTTGATCAAGATAGTAGACCAAACACCACCAAGAACAATCTAGCAGTGAAGACAATTGAAAAAAAAAAAAAAAAAAAAGGAAAGGGATCCTAATTTCTATTTTAGAGAACCATAATTTACTAGCTACCTTCAATCATGATGCTATTTCAACTGTTTACCATGTCACATGAGTACTATAGCTAGTTACTATAAATAAGGATTGCTGGTAAATGCCTTTATGATCTCATAAGCATGGGCCTTCTCTCTTGAAACATACATGCAGTTCCTTGATCAACAATTAATTGTTTGTAAAAATGGTTAAAACTCCTCATTGCAATCCCAACCACCACAAGTACCAGAGATAGTTCCATTTGACTTGAAACCAATATCATAGATTCAAAATCATGTGAAAAGGGATTGTCATCATCATCAACAGATTAGAACTATCTCATTATATATAAACAGAACCGTTTCTGGCAGGTGTCTCCTATAAGGAGGTTTTATCGGAGACCATTTAGAGCTTGCCACGTAAGGGTTCCATAAATGTCACAGTGCGGATGCATAGCAGGGGATCAGAAATCTTCCTTCCCAATTTCCCTTCCCACTCCATGAAACTCTCTCTCATCTTCAATCTCTCTCTAACCAAATCCCTCCCGAAATCCCTAACCTCTCTCTCTCCTTCCCTCACTCTCCTTCAATCTCTCTCACGAAATCCCTAATCCGAAATCCCTAATATCTCACTCTCTCTCTCTCTCTCTCCTTCCCTAAAACTATGTTCTTTTACAGTCTAGATCTTATATAAAGATACAAGAGCAACAATTTTAATGCCACAACCATAATTTCTGAACTATGAGTACTCGTTGATTTTGAAGAAAGAAAAAGCGGTTAGCAATTCCTTTTCGTGTACAATGAACGATTGTAGAAGACAATTTGTCATAGTCGTACTTATTATGTAATTTCAAGCTGGAGAGGGCTGAATTGTAGAAGATACAACAATCGGAGACTATATGACTGATGATGCTTCCCTTTTCAACCTCTAGCTTCCTACTCTGCCTATTCCACAAGTGAACAACCAAACTTCTGGATTGGATCTGCCTTAACTTTTTAAGCAACCATTTTGAATGCAACTTGTCTCTAGGCTCTCGAAACAGACTTCGAATCTGACTCCAATCAACAGGATAAAATGCCGATGGCAGCAACACAGTGAAATTAAATCCAGGCCTTCCACTTAGCCTGGAAACAACTCTTAAGACTAGGTAAGGGCCATTGTGCCCCCACTTGTTACATCAAAAGTTAGTGCAAATTCCTCAATGAACTTGTAAAGCAGAGGATGATTCTTGTCGAATATCAACCCAACATTGTTCAATCAGCTCTAATTCCCAGTTTCATGATCAATAGTTTGAGAACCTTTCACATTTCTCAACTTTGAGAAACTCTTTAGCACTATAACATCTATGTCAACATAAATACCTCCAAACTTATAAAGTAAAGCGTGCCTAAGCAAATTAGAGAGATTTTGACCCAAAGAAAGCACCCTAGGATCCACAATCCCTTTCCTTCGCCTATCAAACCACGCTTCCACATGAGTATTCTTGAATGAGAAGGAGAGAGACGGAGATGAAGTGAAGGAGCGAGATAGGCAGCGTGAGGGAGGGTTTGGGTTTTCCATCCGAGAGATAGAGAAAATGAGAGAGCAGAAACAGAGTGAGAGAGCAGAAAGAGAGGGCTCGATTTCGGATCGAGAGACAGAGAGAGTGAGAGAGCAGAGATAAGGGTAAGGAATTCGCTCCCCTGTATGCGCAGCTCCTCAGTTTCCTTCATGTGCCCCTTACGTGGCAAGCGCTCATTGGTCTCCATTGAAGAAGGTTTATAGCAGACACCTACAGGAAGTTATTCTCATATACAAATTGTTCTTTTTCGTTTCTTACTTTGTATGGCTACGGCCTATTAATTAAGCTTGAGCTAAGTCTTTACCTGCGTAGGGCTTGTCTTCTTGTCGTGCCTTGTCCCATGTTTATGGGCTTCACAAATATGTGCTGAATCTGGTCACACTTGTGGCCGGACATTGCGTCATGTATATAGATCCATTAGGAAGTAATCAATTATAAAAAAGAAAAATAAATGTAGCACGAGGCCGAATGGCAGTGAACTGAAATTGTTTTATTGGATTTGACGATTAATTTATCTACTTTTCTACAATATTCCCTTAGCTTTTGGCAAGTCCTGGTCGAAAATCAATGCTTTTGTAGCTGTCGAAGACTCAAATCATTACATATAATATAAATAATGAACAGAAATACTAAGCAAGTTGCTAATTATAATAAACTATAATATTTCGGTTGTTGTTATCAAATTGCTGTCGGATATAAGAACTGAAGTTGCTATTAACCCGTTGAATAATATGCTCTTAATTATGATAAATAACTTTTTAATTGTGGATATTATTTATCTAATGTAAAATATAGATTAATATTTTCATCTTTTCACTTTATGTTGACGACTAAAATAATTAAAATATTTGCTGGTGAGCTGTACAAACTAGAAATCTCGATTATCAGTCTTGACTTTTTCCACTACGAAGGGCATGTAATTTGGACTATGAGAATTTTTCAGAAATTCTCAAAACATCTCATAAATATTTCATTTTCAAAATTACTCAAATATAAAACGTATTTTAATTTTAAATATTCACTTTTTTTTTTTATGTAATCATTGACGAATTATTATTCAAACTTAAATATAACTTTTACAAACTTTAAAATAAAACAAAAAATTAATACATGTATTAGAAATTTTATATTATTTTTATTCAACTTTTTCTAATTCTTTTTCAAAACCAAATAAAATATTTCACTCAAATTATTTCATTACAATCTATAAAGTTAGATACTCAGTATCCAAGCATTTCCACAACTACATAATCGGGAAAATATCAAATTTGAAGACTTTCGCTCGAAGAAAAAATGTACTCCCTAATTAGAACATTAGTACATTATTCAATGCCAGCACTAGTGGTTTTATTTGCTGGTAATAACACAGCAGAAAACTTTATGAGCTGCAATAGAGACTTCAAATAATGCTATAAACTCAAAAAATGAAAATGCTATAAAATTTACTTGCGAAGGAGCCTAGCGAAATTCCACAAAGTTAGACCCAGGACAATAATTCCAACCACGGTAGCAGTGCCTCTCCAAAAATCTTGGAAATACACACTTGTTAAGGTTGCCACGAGACGGTTCCAACTGTTCTCGTAGTACCCATTCAGCTCTTTACTGAGGTCCAAGTAGAAGATTCCATTGCTTTCAATCTCATGGCCGAGCTTGTTAAACAGATCCGTGACTGCAACGTTGGAACCCAACTCGTTAACAATGATCTTCTTGTCAACATGCAACCCTACATCTGCTTTAGTTGTAATAAGATCATCCAACATCACAATATAATCGCCGATGTAAGTTTCGAATGGATAATGGCACTGCTCCAAAGCCATCAGGTTTCGGTAAAGACCTTCGGTTTTGTCGTAAACACGAAGAAGTGGGACTTCCAGGAAAACGTTGCATACGCGTACTCAAGCAGGTGGATTTGAGGCATGGTAAGCAAGCCAAGAGCCATGAAAGGTTGAGGCACGGGAAGCTTTCTAAGCATTCATTCTCAAGAAATTGTATTTCGAGTAAACTCCTTCCTGAAGCTGGCCTGAATTTCATCCCTGCCTCTGCAAGTTTTGTTGCTGTATGTAGCTGTTTATTATTCCTTTTATTTTCTTTTGGTTTTGGGTTTGGCGGAGGGAAAAAACATCTCACCAAATCTGTGATATGCTTTACTTCACCGATCTTGGGCTCTGGCTGCTCATCATGATAAAGATCACGAAAGAACCAGCATGATAGCTTAAGAAGAATATCCTTTTTTGTCAGCAGTACTTCATTCTGCTTATCACCACAGTATAACTCCTCGAGAACAAAAAAAGGAATTTAATTCTCTAGCAGAAGCAAGTCGTACCGTATGCCACGTTCCATATACGGTTGGCTTAATATATAATCATTTTTATGAACCTGAACTGTTTCAGATTTCCTCCAAAAGAGCTAAGTATAAAGATAGCATCCAGTAGAATCATGTTTACAAACTCTTTACTGCTGAGTAGAAAGTTCTCTGAATAGCTATGGCGGATTCTCACTTCGTTGCGCTCGATGATGCATGCAAGATCCTCGATACTCTTCCGAGTACGACAACAGAAATCCCTCAAATATCTAAGTTTTTGTGTCTCCATGTCCTTCAACTCTTTTCTCATTCAGTGATGAAAAGAGCCGATAGAAACCAGCCGAGGGGTGTAGGCCATATGTTTGACCTCGCGAAGTCTCTTGGAAACTCTCTCTTCAAATTCAAAGGAGGCTCCAGGGCCAGTGGAATGTCAATGATCAGCTCTTTGCATTCAAATTCTTGTTCTTTAATGGAATCATTGGCTGCGGGTGTAGGGCGGACCATCTTATCCATTCCTCAAGTTCCTTTTCCTAGTGATCATCACAAACAAGTAACATGAATTTTGCCCCGTCAATTATATACTTTTCATTATTGAAAGGACTAAACAGCTTGGAAGCATATAATTATAATTATTTGATTAAAAGTGATAGTTGGAAGATATATATTATAAATAGTGTATTAAATTTCATAGTTCGAATTAAAGCAAAGTGTAAAACATGTTTTATACCAAAATCTTTCATATATATATATATATATATATGCATAACAAATTAAGTAAAATGAAAGAAAAGGAATTACCGAGTTTCGTTTTTGCTTGGCAAGAAATGCTAATTTGTAGTGCTTTAAAGTTGAAACCGCCGGACGTCCTAGTCCTGGACTGGTCGACCAAATTAGCGCTCTATATATCTTTGAATTCCTTGCGTGATTATAATGGATCATCCTCCGTTCTTCTCTCACACGTATATATAGGGTCAGTGCTCTGTCCCGGTAACTTCGACCTCATGGGGAGGGGGGAAAGACAAACACTTTTGTCCAAAAGCTAACGACTGTCCTAAAAGTACTAGGTCAACAGTCAACTCTGAATGCTCGTTCCTGGTTTCTCTCTTCCACACCAGTCAATCATAAGAATAAAAATAAAATAACCTGTTCAATTCCTACTCGAGTCCTATGTCACATTTTGCTTTTTAATTGGTCTTCAAACTAATTTATTCCCTCTTCCACAAGACATAATTATTGCTGGCATCCTACCAAATCGCATCAAATCTTAATTTTTGTTACTCATATATATATATATATAGTTTTACTATTCATCATCTTCACATGCCACACATTATACACTTTTTTTTATTTTTTTTAGTTTTATTCTTCTTAAACTTATTGAATTCTTCAACTCGGCATCTCATGCATATACCACATATTTAGTAAAAGAAAAAAATAAAAATAAGTGTGGTGTGTGGTGAGTGAGGATATTAAACAAAAATTTTCACTCTTAATATTTAGCGTGATATGTAACGCCCCCATTCCCGATGGGTCTGGAGAGTTAACTCATGTCACTTAAAAGTCATTTTTCCATCCACAAAGTACATACTCCAATTTTTCTCTATTTCACAAAATACTCACACATCAATTACTCTGGTATAATTAAATTAAGACAACACAAAGTCATATTATAAACATCAACCTCCCAACATATCACATCATCAAATCACAACAAACTTACTGAATAAGAATCTCCAATACTCATATAAACTTTCTATACTTAATCTATTATTCTTAACTTATCTAACCCATGCTTCATATTCCCGATCATCAGTTGAAATATTCAAATCATCTGAAAAATATTATGGAGATAGGGGTGAGTTATCAACAATTCAGTAATCAGAGAATATATAGTAGTATGTAAACATCAGTATTTTAAGAAAGTTCAGTATGCAGAAACAAAACATTTCATTTTCATATGCACATCTCAAAATGTATTATCAGAAAATTAGAGCGACTTTTCAATCTTTTGATATTCATAAACCATTTACATATTCAAAAGCCCTTTGGTATAACATAACTAAACATTTTCATCTTATCATATCATATCATATCATATACCATGTTTAACCCTCGTGGTAGGGTTGTGCTATCCCCGGTGGCCAAACCAGGCAGTATCATATTATGAAACTTTTCCTTTTTCAATCTCGGAGCCCCGAGTGTGCACACAGGAAAGAACACATAAAAGACCACTTTGTTTCCAAAGTGGTGCACCAGAAACAGAGAAGTTGGTACCAACCCAAACAGAGGCCAACGTTTTACACCTGTGGTAAGGTCAAAATAGAACAGAAAAATAGAATATCATGCCAGAGGTTTCAGAAATCACATTATATCATATCAAAGTACATAACATTTTCAGAATAGAATAGGATTAGATCACATAAATATAATTTATGCACAAAATTTCATATTCGCTCTCTTTTACACAATTCAGAAACAAAATGTCAAAATAAGCTCATATCTACCCCAGTCATGACAGAAAATAATTTCTTCTTATACAGAGTTTCATGAGTAATGCAGAACAAATAACTGAGATCGTTTCCAAAATTTCTTTTCATAACAAAACATGCATATTTTCCAAAATCAACCTCAAATCATTTTATTTTATGCAAAATCTAGTATAGGAACCCGCTTACCTGAACTTCTTAGCCTTTCAGAAAATTCTTCAAATGCTGAACAACTATTACTCGTCACCTATAAAATAATCACGTAAATTTTCATAAATTTTCAATCAATCCCATATTTCGATATTCAAGCCTAAACTTCTAAAATAATCTATTTTTAATTCCTGAAAATCCAAAATTCTCATTATTCCTAAAATATATCATCCATTTCTAAAATCATCAATGCCCATTTAATAACTTCAACTAAAACATTAAAAATCTAACTTATTTACTAGTTGGATGTTACTATAATTTATAAAACTAAGTAACATAACTTTATCAAAATCATTATAAGTAGAAGATCATACTTTTGTTTAAATAAAAAATATTCTTTTAAAAGGATTCAAAATAAGATTTTAAATTTACTGATCATTCCAAAAATTTATCAATATTTATTTACTTAATAAATTCTCCGATAAAAATATTAGTCTCTTAAAAAAAAACCAACTTAACAAAATAAATCCGCATGCGGCTAAATCCAGAAAAATAAAAATCGCATGCAGCTCACGCTTCAACTGCAAAATACATAATCAAAGATGTTTTCAAAATAAAAGGGCAAATGGGTAATAACACCCTTCGTCTGGTTACCCGAGATACAAAACAGTCTACTTTTTAAATAACTAAAAACAGTAACAAAATGAAAATAAACGGCCAAGACGTGAGCACGGCAGGAACTTACACCAGGATAAGTTAGGGCCGCGTGCGACAGCTAGGCTGGAAAAAGCCATGGTGGCATGGCTGACGAGCTGGGGAGGGCGTGAGGCGAAGTTGCCTACGCTGGGCGGCGAATGCGAGAGAGGCAGAGAGAGAGATGAGTGGGAGGGAGAACGGCACTGTGCAAGAGGGAGCTTACGAAGAGGACGAAAAACGATAGACTCGGGGTGGCATCCGGTGCTCGGCAGTAAGGGTGAAAGCAGTGATGCGCGGTGACCTTCCCAAGAAGGAGAGGCAGCTGGTATCGAGGCTTGGGAGAGATCTTCCTTGCTCTATTTTTGGTAGAGAAAAACTAAGTACCTTGACTTGGCCAAAAATCGTGGGTTGCTGTTTCCCGTGGTTGTGGAACGCGGTTCTAGCAGTTGGTCTGGGTGGATGTTTACAAGGGGGTGCACTGGTGTAGCAGCAGCACAAACAACGGAGGTCTGGGCTGCGAGAGCCTCACATGGGGTAGCTGCGACGTCGGTTTTGCTTAGTGCAAGGTGGCAGCAGTTTCATGGGTGCTAGGTTGGTGGAGAAGACGCAAAGAGAAGTGGTTCAAAGGGAGGCTGGGTTGAGAGCGAAGGGAGGGCAGCGGCACTTGTTGGTGAGGATGCTAAGCATTTATATAAGCTATAAGTGGAAAATAGATTAAACCTAAAGTAAAAGAGAGGAGGGCTATGCATGAAAGAGGAAACAAGCGTGAACCCGTGCGACGTGAATTCTGGAAGTCTTCCATGGGCCTGGGCTCAAAGCTTGGGCTGGAAATCCGAATGGGCTAGGCCCAAAAGAAAAATAAAACTAAACCAACAAAAGCCCAGTCCGAAAATTAGTAGCCCAAACAAAGAAAAAGGCACATTAAAAATAAATTAGAAGTCAAATAAAAACACTACAACTCAAAATTAATAAAATAAAATAATTGAAGTCCAACAATAAAATAATTTAAAGCAATGAGTAATTTAAATGTAAACAATAATTAATATCAAGAAAGTACATCAAAATAAATTTTACAACTTAAAAATTCAAAAATTATCCCAACGATAAATTCAAACAAGAGAATCAATACTTAAATTAAAAAAAAAAATTATTCAATTAAAAAATATACTAAAATACGGAATATTACATTATATATATCCCATTCTAATTGATCAAGGTAATTAGTGTATGGGATCGGTTCCATATTTTTTGAAAATAAGAAATACTTCTTATACTCTTTATAATGATTTTAACGTGACTCCAATAGATGTTGAATTAAGAATAATCTCTTTAGGATCCTGCGGCCAGCCCTAGCATTTGTAGAGAGAGAACCTCCAACCTTTCTCTAACACCAAAACCAAAGCCAGCTAGGGTGGTCGGAGCTTCGGCTCCTCCCCCCTCCCCCTTTCCAGTCCAATGTTTCGTATCTTCCCATGTATTTTCTGTCTTATTTGACTTTTCAGGTCAAATGAGGGAGAAATGATGACCTGAGATTTTCCAATGGCCAACGTCCTACATGAGCCCGATCATGGATTTTCTCAGTCACTGATCTTCCAGACTACTGAATATGGCGCCAAAAGGAGTGGCACATAGAACACACGTGAGGGTCATCGCACACACATGGCTTCCACGTGCCACCGCGAAAAGGCTTATGCTGTCACCACCCGCGGCGTTTCTGGGGCCAGTGACTCCGGTATCCTCAAGATTGACTATCCGGCATACTCCTAGAGTGGTGTGTGTCCTTCACGCACCACTACAACCACCTTGGCCAATATTTTTTTGCTTTTTGCAGTGTTTTTAAGTGTATGTAGTTTTGGTCTTTGTTTGCATTAGAAAATAAAAGAAATAGCCTATTAGATTTTTGTTCATAACAAGAGAACCCCCTCCGCTTTTGGAGGCGACGGGTGGTCTTGTCCTTCTCTTCCTTTAGAGGATGAGAGTTGTATGGCCTTCTCCTCATTTAGAGGATGGGGGTTTGTCCTTCACCTCCTTTGGAGGTGAAGGATGGTTATCTCTATATTTTTACAGAGAGTGGTACTCTCAGACAAACCAATTTTATCAAAAGAGAGTTCCTAAAAGTTAAGACAATATCCTTCACGAAAAAATTTGTGTGCAGGGAAGCTTCCTATATATAAGTAGTTTGACTTATAATCTAAGATTTTTTTCTGTATTAATAACCAATCACAGCTATAATTTTGATTTCAATCAAAAAATAAAAACGTGACTTCAATAGAAACTTTTTGTATTTACTATTTGCCATATATATATATATATATATATATATATATATTTATATATATATTGTTTTTCACTTTATATACTTCTGCATGCTTAATTCATCTGATCTTCGTATATATTTTTGCCAGGAGATGTCAAAATTCATTATATATATACTAATTTTTTTAACGAATAAAGTTGTACAATCAACAGGAAACTACGGGGGTTGACAGACAATGAAATCTGTGCAGCATATATATAAATATATATATATTTATATTTATATGTATATGTATAATGTGTCGCGCACAAAAGAGTCATGAGGTGGATGGTTGGCGTAAACAACCAGTGATTGTTAGATTCACTTGCTTAATTACAATATCTGATGAATTCTTCTGTCTGTGTTCATGCATGCCTTACTAATTCATTCAGATCAGCTAGATCATAATTAATTAAGGAAATTTCGCATGCTTCCACACTTGGCCACTCCGTCAACGGAACGTCGTACAATATTTGCCAAGTGAAAAATATTTATAAAAGAGTAATGATACGGTAACAACTCATCTACAATTTATGATCTACTACTTTCTCATAAAATATAATTTTTTCAAATTTTTAGATACATCAAATCAAAATCAAATTTAAAAAAAAAAAAATACTTTTTTATTCAATGATAGTTTAAGAGTGGTAAATTAATTAGTTGGTCGTTTAACATTTCTGTTTATAAAATTATAAGAGACTGACTCTTTTCATAACTTTTTATTTTTTATTTTTATAACTATATTTTAACTAAATATATATTTTTTTATAAAATAAATGGTAAATAAACTTGCTTATTAATTATATAAAAATATCACTTATTTAAAATTTTTAACTTCACATAATTTATAACATCCTAATGCCCGAGAGCGTAAGTCACATGATCTATATTATAAAAAGACTAATCAATGATATAATTAGAGTACTTCTATTTAGACATTATCAAGACTATAAACTTCTTATTTTCAAAAAATATAAAATCTCATACAGCACCATAGATCCTATATTAGTTGAAAATAATACTATCATTTTTTGTGCATAATTTGTATACACATGCATGATCATGGTCACTCCTCCGAAAATAATTTAAAAGATTACAGATCGTTTTGACAATACATAAATTTCAAACGAATTAATCGAACTTATGTTAATAAGAGGTAATTATAATTATGCATCCTTGGATAAAAAATTAAAATAACCAGATCACTAAATAAATTAATTAATGAATGAACTTGTAGATCGAACGAGGTTGAACGGGAAATGAAATAAATAAATAAATAAATAAATATATATATATATATATAAGTTTGGGCAAGTCTTCGTCAACGTACGTCAAGGCTTTCACAGTTGTCATATAATTATACAACATGATATTAAATATCTAAACTTGGGTAGTTGAGAGTGCATCCATATAAATATATATATATATATATTTATATTTATATATTTCTTTTCTCATGATAAGATGGCAATTCATGTTGAACAATAATGTTTGAGATCAGCGCGTTCCTGATCGTCTTTATCAATCTGAATAGATATAATATAAAGTTGTTTGTATTATTGTAATCTACATGAATAGGACGTGCGTGCGGTCTTCAAGCCGAACAATTGTGGATGGTGTTAAGAGATTACAATTTATTTCTATATCTCATATTTGAAATATCTCATATTTGATATTTATTTTTCCATAAGGTGTGCTGTATGGATAAGAATGAGTAATACTAGGTGGTGTTATTTTTCAAAAAAATTTTAAAATTTTTTTGAAATGAAATCAAAATTTCATCCTTAAATCTTATATTTTTGGAGCGATTTTCATTTCGTTCCATAAAAAAAAATCGTCCGAAACTCAAAATTGTTGTAGTGATTGAAATTTACAATGGAATTTGCGAGCAGCAGTTTTGGAATGGAAGTTCAAACACTTCGTTTTGCTGTTTGTTTGCTGTTTGGGCTGTACAAACTATAGATTATATAAAAATAATTTTATGATTTGATAAAATTACGTCTTGGCTAAACTATTTTTCTTTCTAAAACTATCATCAATTTAATACTTTTTCGCTTGAAGAAAAATTGGACACTTTAAGATAATTTCTACATTAATGCCATGCAGCAGCTTCTGGCTTTATAATTTGCTGGTAATAGTAACAGACGTAGAATTTAATTTGCTGCAATACAGACAGACAGACAGACTCTCCACTGATGGATCGATGCTAAAACAAAGCCATAATCTTCCAAAATAAAAATGTTCAGAAAAACCTAATAGAAGCTAGCATTTAAAGCACCCCATCAAACACTTCATATGCTTCAAATCTAGTTCTTGCCACCAGGCCCAGCACTGATCCATCTAAGCCTAAGGAGCCTATGGAAATTCCACAAAGTCAAAACCAGTACAATAATTCCAGCAACAGTAGCAGTGCCTTTAAAAAAGTCTGAGAAATACACCTTAGTCAAGGTTCCCACCAGACGATTCCGATTGCTCTCGTAATACTCATTAAGCTTTTCACAGAGCTCTTCGTAATGGTTTCCACTTTCTTCAATCTCCAGGCCGAGGTTGTTAACCAGTTTCGTCACTGCAGCGCTGCAACCTAACTCGTTAACAATGATCTTCTTTTCAACAAGCAACCTTACATCTTCTTTAGTTGTGATAAGATCATCCAACAGCACAATGTAATCGCAAATGTAAGTTTTATCTGGATAATGGCACTGCTCCAAGGCCATCAGGTTTCGGAAAAGACCTTCAGTTTTGTCGTCTACCCGAAGGGGTGGGACTTCCAAGAAACGTTGCATATGCACCAAGCAAGTGCGTTTCAGGCATGGTAAGCATGACAAGAGCCATGAGAGATTGAGCACCGGGCAGCGTTTTAGAAAGCATTCGCAATTGTTCTTCCGAAATTGTATTTGAAGTAAATGTCTTTCTGAATCTGGCGTAGTAATTCTCAACCCTGCCTCGTCAAGCTTTGTTGCAGTATATAGGGGTTTTTTCTTTTCTTGTTTTCGGTTTGCTGGAGGGAAAATACGTCTCACCAAATCTGTGCAATGCTTGGGTTCGGGATCGGGTGGACGGAAAAACATATGTCTCACCAAATCTGTGAAATGCATGGCCGGTACTTTGGGCTCTGGTGAGCTTGGGATTGGGTCTTCTTGTCGAGGGCAACAACATCCCATCGGAGCTGTGAAACAGTACTGCTTTACATGATCACATGACTTCTTGGGCTTTGGCTTCCAACGTTCATAGAGATCACCAAAAAACCCATAAGAGAGGTCAAGAAGAGTCTGTTTTTTTCGTTTGGGTTCCCCATTTTGGTGGCCTACATTCAGCTCAACATTACGGTATAACTCCTCAAGAACAAAGAAAGGAAGCTGATTCTCAAGTAGAAGCAGGTCATGCTGTATGCCGCGTTCCATGCACGGTTGGCTAAATATATAATCATTTTCATGAGCCTTCGAGTTTTCAGAATCTTTTTCATCATGAGCCATTGATTTTTCATATTTCCTCCAAAAGAGTTCAAGTATAAAGATTGCATCCAGTAGAATCATCGTTACAAACTCTTTACTGCCGAGTTGAAAGTTCTCTGAATAGCAATGGCGGATTTTCATTTCATTGGGCATGATGATACTACATGCAAGATCCTCGGCCCTCTTCCGGGTACGATTACAGAAATCCGAAAGATATCTGAGTTTTTGGTTCTCCATGTCCTTCAACTCTTTTCTCATGCAGCGATGAAAAGGGCCAATAGAAACCAACCGAGGGGTGTAGGCCTTTTTTTTTACCTCGCGAAGTCTCTTGGGAACCCTGTAGATACAGCACCCAGGCCAACGAGGCTCTGGTGCCGGTGGAATGTTACGAATGTGGATGATCAGCTCTAATTTGCATCGATCAAGTTCTTCTTTTTTAGTGGAATCATTGTCTGCGATTGCAGGACTGTCCGTCTTTGCCATCCCTCAAGTTCCTTTTCCTAGACAATAAAGGAGAATATAGCAACATCACGAGTTTTGACATCATATAGTACCTTCAAATATGATCTCTTATTAGGGATTTCTTTTAAAACGATAATCGGATCTGAGTTTGAACTCTTAAAAAAAAAAAAAGTGATCAACGTGGAGATTAGTTTAGAACATGCTAACAGTGATCAACATGGGTCCAAAGGCTTTGGTCTTTTTGCTAGTAATTAAAGGTTGAAATAGCTTTAGCTACTAATCCTAAAATTTCAACTTTGCATAACAGATCAGTACTGAAAAAATGGAAGAATAAAAGGAGAACCTACAAATTTTGGTTGCAAGAAATGCTTGAAAGTACGTACTTGAAGAAGTCTGATCACTCTACTCGACCGACGCACGCTATCTTTTAATCCCTTGCTCAATGCCTGATTGTGTATCCTTCGTTCTTCCCTCAGACGCATATATATAGGGCTGGTCATGCAAAACAAGGGTACTTGATTCATTTACCTCCACGCATACCTGTTTTGGACACTACGAAAAATATCAGAATTCTTAAAATTTTCAAAATTTCTAGTTTCTTATCTAAACATAATTTAAAGAAAAAAACATTTTCAAATTTAATTTTTTAAAATTTTCATCTAACTATTATTTAAATACAAAATTTGAAGATACTGAAAGTGTCTAAACATACCGTTATTAATGTTTGATTTAAATTTAATATAAAATAGAGTTCTAAAAATAATTGAAAAAAAAAACAAATTGTTACTGATAAAGTTGCTCTTCTTTTCGTGTTGGAATGGACGTCACTAATCAATCATCACGTCGATTTTTGCACCTAGAATATTTTGCATATACGACAAAGTTCGCCACTAATTATTGATACACAATACTTTTCAACAACTCGTGGAATGAGAATATTTTTATAAAAAGTGGGTTTAATAATTGGAAAATGCTTGTATACTCTTTATTTTGATGTATTTTTTTACTTTTTAAATATATTAAAAAAATATAACAAAATAAAAAAAAAATAAAAAATAGGCGGGCCTAGTGGTAAAAGTTGAGCAGTAGTCTCACTCTTAATAATTACGGCGGTGCTATTCTATTGATCGTTTTATAATTTTTTTTTTATAATTTTTAATATATTTAAATATTTTTTAAAAATAAAAAAATAAATCAATACATTTAAAATTATTTTTTTAATCACTAAGTTAAAAATAAAAATAATTTTATCCGGTACATTTGAACGATGTTATTGTGGCTGCAAAATAATTTTTCTCTAATAATTAATTTTTGCAGTCATTAGAATGACGTCTCCTTGCAACCTCATTGAAGACGTACGAAATATTAATCTACAGAATGGACTAGTCGTAGCTATTGAAAAGGTCTGGTGAGATATTTAGTGCATAGAAAAGGTTAGGTGAGAGGTCTTTATTAAAGAGGAAAAGACTTACAGTAGACTCCAAAAAATGTTGCAGGCCTAGAAAATTCATCATGTGATCTGTGTCAGCTACATGCAATTAATCAATATTATCGAAACCGTGTCATTAATCAATATTATCCAAACCACTTTCGTAATGAAAATATAAAATAAATAATATATGGACAGTATATACTAAGTGGGACACTATATAAGTTGTTAAATAATCAAGTATATAGCCAAATCGATCGATGGGCTCATACGTACAGTTCTCATCATGTTAAGGACGTGTTTCGTAATACCAGCTCAAGCAAATCAAGTATTCACGAAAGACATTAAAAGGAGTGGTTGGATGTGTCCGTGACACTTCTAATTTTAAAATTAAAAATAATTTTTTTTAAAAAAAATTAAGAGTTTAATAAGAGTGATTAACATTTTTTTCATGCCCTTTTGCCTATTTATACCCCTCACGTTGGGGTCTTGTCCACTCATATTGTTATAAAGACGGCGATCCCTTGTCAGTACGAAACAAGATCTTCCGTCGGGATTGCCGAGTTATATAACATTAATTATTGTTGCTCATTCAGACTCACATTAAATCCTCAAATTCGGACAAATAATTTAAAGGGAGCTTCAACCATCAATGCATTCTTATTGATCTATACATTATTAATTTATTATAAGAATAATATTATTAAGAGAAATATAAATAATATTTACAATAATAAAATATATAAATACTGCATAATTTTTTTAAAAAATTACGTAAATATAAAATTTACATAATTAAAATTAATATTTTAATAATAAATTTTACTCTTTTTTAAAAAAATTATACAAATTTACTCACTCCATAATATAGCATTACTCATTTGACTTTTTGTGCAGGCAGGCTCATAATTAAAGCGGCGAACACAAGGAATCTTTCTTCCTTTTTCGCTTTCGGAAAACAACATGCATGCGATGGATGTGTACGTATTTCGCCCGAACTCGATTGATGTTAGAAAATATCTTCTCCACTTAATTTTATAATTATAATTTTTTAAATTTTAATATAAAATAAAATAAATAATTTAATTTTTTTAAATTTTAAAATAAAAATAATATTAAAAAATATATTTTAATAATATTTTATTTAACTTTTTAATTTAAATTAAACTCAACTCAATTCAATTTATTTCTTTTCAACTCATTTTTAAAAACAAAAGAAGCTAATAAAGTCACTTTGATCTGCGGGTTAATTACGTAGGGCTATATGCGAAGATGATGGCAATTATTAGTTGATGTTTCTCAAAGTAAAACAATCTTCCACGCGCGCACAGAATTGATCAGGAAAAGCTTCGGTACTATCCCATTTCATGTTCTTCTCGTTGAACAATTGCAAAGTGCTTGAGAAACAGCTCTTAACCATTTTTAGAGCAGATCAGAGTAACCATATTTGAGCCAAAATTTTTTTTTATAAATTCATATTATTTTATATAATTTTTAAAATTATAAAATTATTTTTATTATAGAATAAATCTAACAGTTTACATAAAATCACATTAATTTATAAAATTATTTTTATACGTATAATTTTTTTGTGAGTGTAATATTTTTCTTTTATTAATAGCTCAATCTCCACTCTAGAAAAATACTAAAAACTAAACGTCTATATTAGAGAGACATGCATTTAAAATATCATCCATCAGTAAATATCATGATTTCTACAAAAAAAACAGCTATAGCTAACACAAATTAAATCTTATCTCGTTATTAAACTAACACTGCTGAATTGAAATTGGAGCATGAATTCGACATGGATATGAAATTAATACAAAACGTCGAATTTTTATTAAAATATAAATTAAATAATAAAATTTATTTCTTTTCATCATTTCATGAATACCGTTTTAAGAAAAGTGATAATTTCATGTTAGCAGCATGCAATTGAAATATTCATAAGATCATTTGCTAATACAGCCGGGAAGACTTATATCTCCATTATTCATGTCAATTTATGCAGGGTATGGTGGTCAATAAAGCTCATTACAGTGAGATATTCAGAGCAGACGTCCTTTCTTTTTCTCTTTGCTTTTGCAAAAGTTGATTGTCCTTTGTGCTTTTTATCTTTCTTTTTATGTGAGAGAGAGGGCACTTAACCCCATACATGTGATAAAATAATCGAGCAAAAGGATAGAAAGCAGATATAGTCAGTGAGAAAGAGGGTCAGATATATCACTTGAGTTTGGCGTTTAACAGAACGAACTCAGGTGGCATCAAGCACACGGGCATTTCCTGCTAGCAAGATTTTGTAGGTTCTTTATCAAACACAGCCGACAAGCTGGTATGTTCACTGGAATATGTGATAGAATTATATATTTCTTCCCAGATCTTTTTCTCTTTCACTCCTATTATTCATGATAGCTTGCCGTCAGAAACGTTGTGTTGTAGGAGTGGGTTTGCAAGTACTTTTTACAGCCAAAAAAATGCAAAAAAGATGACTTTCAACAAGTACTGGGAGAGAAATTGCATTACTTTTTATGAGTTTTAATCCCATTTAAGGAGTATTTAAAGGGTGCTATTAATTATTACTCTGATTCAAACCATTGATTTGAGAAGTTAGCAACAATTAGAACTGTGCCTGCTCTTTATTGAGAAGATGGCCTGCCGCGTTGCAAGTCGTGTTTCGGAAAAGGATCTTGAACGCGAAGAATTCTTCATTGACATCCCGTCAGTCCTGGAGCCTGCCGAGTGGCCTGAGTGCTGCATCTACAGGACTCCCAAAAAACTTCGCAAGGTAAACAAAGAAGCCTATACTCCAAACCTGGTTTCAATCGGCCCTCTCCATCACTGCAAAAGAGAATTGAGGGACATGGAAAAGCAGAAACTGAGACACTTCAAGGAATTCTGTTATCGAACAGGGAAGAACCGGGAGGATCTTGCACTCATCATTGAAGAGAAGGAAGCAAAAATCCGTCACTGTTATGCAGAGCCCTCAAGACTCAGAAGCAGAGAGTTCGTAAACATGATTCTGATGGATGGTATCTTTATAATTGAGCTCTTCTTGAGGACTTCTGAGAGGAAAAGCGATTATATATTAAGCAAACCCTGGCTGAGAAACAGTATATAGCATGACTTGATTCTACTCGAGAACCAGCTTCCTTTTTTTGTTCTTGAGGATCTGTATACATCCGTCTATGGCTCTTCCAATCATAAAGAAGTCTACCCCAACAAAGAGGACACTCCCTTCCTTCAGCTTTCCCGCAATTACTTCTCTTATTACGATCCGAAGACAGCGCCCAACATCGGTGAGGAAGTGAAACATTTCACAGATTTGTTGAGATATTTCTTCTTTCCACCAAACCTTAGAAGTAAAGAAGGGGAAAATGAAAGTAAAAGAATCGACCATTTATACAGTGCCACAAAGCTTAACGAGGCAGGAGTGCAATTCGAAGCAGTTGATGTGACGTCCCGACTCTCACGTATAAAAAATCTTGAGAATCGTGACGTCAGGATGACGATAATTCGGTCACGCATCCCAATGACAAGTGTCAAGTGTGTACAACAAATAAATAGTGCATAATTAAAATACACAGTGGATAGTAATTAAATCATCTAGTATCAGAATTTTAATTTAATACAAATATCTAAAATACAAATCTCATGAAAACAAAACCAAGGTCCTATAAATAAATATACAAGTCTGAAATGAAAATAAAATAGCACGAGTGATCCCGGATCACTCCTCCAGCGGAGCCAAATCCTCAGGCTCGGCATCTGCATCAACATCAGCATAAACTGCAGTACCATTAAATAGTACCACAGGTAAGTTATAACCTAACCAAATTCTGAGATAAAAATATATCTAAACAACTAACCATGCATGCATATGATGCAATATGTAATAAATGCAACACACACCAAAAATCTCTTTTGGCCTAAAAATATTTCCAATAAAAACATTTCCACCATTTTCCCAGAAAATGGCCTAAAAATCAAAATTCATCATTTTCCCAGAAAATGATACACAAAAACATACTCACACTATTTTCCCAGAAAACATCCATTTTTCCAATTATCCAATTAAACCATATGCACCATGGTCTCCCCTATGGACCATCCACACGTCCTGGCTACTTTACAAGCGATGCCCAGTTCCGCACCCGGTGCGTTCGTAGCCAGGTCATCCTCTAGCCCCTGCCAGCAGAAGGGCCACGGAGTCAGCACGTCCAACGTCCGATCCCGTTGTCGCCCGGCGACAACCCAAGGGACGTCACTCAGTATATTTCGCTCCCGAGTGACCAGAGGAGCTCCACCGAGATAATGCCTCATCTTGGCTTGGGGTCGTGATACACACGCACCTATAAATCTAGTCAACACATGAAAACCCAATTTTTAAAAATAGCCACATGATCATGAATGCATTACACGAAAACCCCGTTTTCACTTTACAAATATGAACATGCGTGCATATGTCATGAACCAAACATAACCTCAATATCACAACCAACCAGATCACAACACAATTTCCAACAATAACCAGATCACAACCAACCAGACTACTATAACAATTTTCAACACCCAAATCACAACACAATAACTAATCAAACAATTTCTCTGTTCTCAATCCATCCACCTCGAACTCCTCGGACTCAGTCCGGACCAACTAGAATACAGTATAAATAAATATTGTAAAAATATATTTAAATCTCAAAAGATTGTTTAGGAAATACTTACAGCACTTTAAAATACTTACAGCGACTGGAAGGCAACGCAGCAGTGTAAAAACACTATGGCCGAATACACTGTAAACCTAAAATTCAACGGAGTCAAACAGAGACTTGAAATTGATAGGGTAAGGCTTATGAAGTGTGGTGAAGATAATGGTGTCGAAAGTTGGCCGTGGGTTGCGGCCGAATGAGCGGTTTAAGGCCGGAAAACTCGGTTCGGGTTTTGTGTTCGTTGGGGCGGCTTCGGCGACGGATCGGGGTCGGGGTTGGGTCGGTTAGGACGGCAAGAGGCCGGTGGTGAAGTGGTTAAGAGCTAGTGGCCGGGGGTGGCCGGACGGCGGCGGAACGGCGAAGTGAAGCTCACGGCTTCGCACAGCTCACGGCGGCGTTAGCCGGCCTGATATTGGGTGGGCTGACTCGCCGGCGCACGGGGAGGCCGGTGGTGCCGGCGGTGTCGACCACGGGCGGCCGGAGGCGGCGCTGCGTGGTAAATGGCCGATTGGCGCACAGTGGAGAGGAGAGAGAGAGGGTCGACGCACGCGGGAAGGAGAAAGAAAAAGAAGAGAAAAGGAAGAAGAAAAAGGAAAGAGAAAAGAAAAAGAGGAGGGAAAAAGTGAGATCCAGTTTTTTCATCTTGGGTCCCGAAAAATCCAACGAAGAGGATTTTAAAACTGAAAGCTAAATAAAATAATCCAAACGCAGTGAAATATTTAAATAAAACAATAACTATTTTAAAACCCATAAACCAACCCATTTAAATTAAAGATCATTTTAAATGCCAAAACAGTAAATAAAATAAAGAAAACACCATAAAAATTAATTTTCACAATTTAAAATATTATAAAATAATATTTAAAAGCTCCCAAAATTTTAAAACAAGATAATCAATCATTAAATAAATTAAATAAATCATTCATTAAAAATACACTAAAATCCGGGATGTTACAATCTCCCCCCCTTAAATAAAATTTCGTCCTCGAAATTGGTAGGGTCAAACATCAGCGCCAAACAGGATTCAAGATACAACCCCGAACACACTTGAGAGAACCATACCATCAAAACTTCCAAACAAGCATGAGTAATTCTTTCCCAAGTTTACTCCTATAGGCAATTCCACACACTCGCACTAATCTCCCAATGGCACATCTCGCCTCTTACTCCTAGAGCGGCCACGTAATCCAAGATCTCCATATCCACAAAACTTAATACAACACTCAAGGAATCCCAATGATTAAAAGCTTCATTTGATAATCTGAACTAACCTCTATTGACTCCTACGGTAAAACTTCCAAACCTTCGTTGTATACTACACTTTGGTAACCTAGTGGTCATTTCCAAAGTTAACCATCAATAATGAAATTGCATAAACAATGATTAATCTCCAATTACAAGTATTTTTCTCAAAATTCCAAGTCATCACTAATTCCTCAAAATCAGCACAGAATTTGAACTCCTAATTACAACCAAAATATCAGGCTCCTGCTGCGCACTCTGATAAACACCGCATACTAAAAATTCATGAATTATCACACATATTCCAAAATTAATTCTCGCTACCTTAAAAAAAATCAATATTAATCAACCTTAGCATCCCAAATTGGAAACAAGTAACATCAGCCCATAATACACCCGCTCAACTTAGATAAGAACTTATCTTAGAAGGCTCAAATCCATTCCAGCCAACCAGTAAGAGCACTTATAAACTTCTACCCAACAACCTAAGCCCGAAAGTTTAAAAACTAAATTCTAAGTATCATTTAATCTAGCGGTAACTAACTCATCATGAACTACCCTTGACTTCACCAAAATATCGCCGAACCCTTCTTGGTAACTCGCCTACCTACTTCTACTCCCAAAAACTAGTACTAGCACAACTAGCTCATTCAATAGCACCTCACTATTACATCTCAAGGAAAGTCATACTGCTCAACCCTTCAATCCACCAAAAACTATTATACAACATCCAAGGATCCTAATGCTTTATTAACTCTCATACTTGATTATGCTATCCACCGTTGATGCCTAAGCTTCAACTTCCAAGATTTATCATACACCATACATAGCAACCCATCAATCTTTCTTTAAGTCAAATAACAATGTCATTAATTCTCCCAACTTGATGCTCCATTTCCAGAGGAAAGTATAGTCTCAAAAATTTAAATTCCTATATGACCTCAAGTCACAATTGATTCCTGAAAGTAATCACAACAAATATTGCCAATCATCATTTCATTGAGTAACCCGCTTCGATTGTACACTTCAGTCAACTCCTCAAAACTTAAGGCCAAGGTCTCTTGAACCTACTACTGTCATGTCATCTACTCTTTAACACCTACCAAAACCACTTCTTCCAACAAAAATGCGATTAGGACATGTACTCTCCAAAATCCATACACACTCACCACTACTACGCATTGATCTCATGCACCCTTAGCCGAAACCAAAAATCCTCCAAACGTGCAAGTGGTTCATCATTATCATTTCCATCATCTGGACCTATATCCTCGAAATCAACAAGAATCATTTCTTAAATCAACACCATCTTTATCCCTGAATTGATATGGATCAAATCCTAAACCTACTATTGTAACCTCAAGCTAAAAACAATCATTACCTTCCATCTTCAAAGAAATATTCTCATTAAAAATTCCTATATTAATAACTCAACTCTGATCAACCTCATTTTAATGGTCACCGACTAATCAATCTCCAAAATAAATCAAGCTAGCACACCAAGCTCGAGGAATTAAAAACTTAAATCTTATTACAAATCAATCATTCAAATCTGTAATTCTAAAACCTTACACCAGATAAGAATCCTCAAATTCGATGACCTTAAATCTAAAACACTCACTTTACAAACCTTGTAAAATTCTAAAACCCGAAATGATACCAAGGTGCTTAACTGAGTCGACAAAATCTAAAACTTCTAATTTAATTAGTCCTTCAAGTGCTTGTTGAACCTACCACCTTAGATCCTATAAACTTATTTCCTAGAAACTATAGGGCCCCAAACCTTAGATAACTTCTCATAAATCTATCCTTAAGGTTCGTTGAACTTACAACCTCCTACTCCATAGGCTCAATACATAATTCTACGGTACTTAAGACCTCAAGTATCCTAAGCGAACTAAAGTTATTCCCACCTCAACTGCGACTTGAGTTCCTACTCCATAGGATTCACCTAGACCACGTCGTTCCCTTCGAGTCTCGATATCAAAACAAACCAATTGCTAAGAGTTCAGGCCTACTACGCTAAATGTTCAAGCCTAACAATGACATTCACGGTCGTACCATCTTCCTACCATAGCGTAACCCTTAACCCCCTTTTTAACTCAAACCGATTAAAATATAATTATAGCAGAATAAATTAAAATACAACCAAATGCCACGAAATAAAATAGAATAAAACCAACCAAGTATAACAACATACAATAAATTAAAACATTTAAAGTAACATACCTCAAACAACATAAAACCAAAACAAAACAAAATCTCACAAATAAAATATAATTCCACAAATAAAATAACATACGATAAAATGAATAAAACAATGAAGAAGTACACAATAAATAATTAAAACTAATAAAATAACCGACCATAATATAAAACAATTAAAATAAAATGACAAACAATAAAATAAATGAAACCAATAAAAATAACCTACTTTAAACAAAACAATTTCAAATCACAATTTTAAAACTTTCTGGTACTGCACCTATGGAACATGTGGTTTTACCCAGAGCCAAACTGCTCTGATACCAACTGTGACGCCCCGACTCCCACGTACAAAAAGCCTCGGGAATCGTGACGCCAGGATGATGACAACCCGGTCACGCATCCCAACGACAAGTGTCAAGTGTGTGCAACAAATAAACAGTGCACAATTAAAATACACAGCGGATAGTAATTAAGTCATCTAGTACCAGAATTTTAGTTTAATACAAATATCTAAAATACAAATCTCATGAAAACAAAGCCAAGGTCCCATAAATAAATATACAAGTCTGAAATGAAAATAAAACAGCACGAGTGATCCCGGATCACTCTTCCGGCGAAGCCAAATCCTCAGGCTCGGCATCTGCATCAACATCAGCATAAACTGCAGTACCATTAAATGGTACCACAGGTAAGTTATAACCTAACCAAATTCTGAGATAAAAATATATCTAAGCAACTAACCATGCATGCATATAATGCAATATGCAATAAATGCAACACACGCCAAAAATCTCTTTTGGCCCAAAAATATTTCCAATAAAAACATTTCCACCATTTTCCCAGAAAATGGCCTAAAAATCAAAATTCATCATTTTCCCAGAAAATGATACACAAAAACATTCTCACGCTATTTTTCCAGAAAACAGCCATTTTTCCAATTATCCAATTAAACCATATGCACCATGGTCTCCCCTATGGACCATCCGCACGTCCTGGTTACTTTACGAGCGATACCCAGTTCCGCACCCGGTGCGTTCGTGGCTAGGTCATCCTCTAGCCCCCGCCAGCAGAAGGGCCACAGAGTCGGCACGTCCAACGTCCGATCCCGTTGTCGCCGGGCGACAACCCAGGGGACGTCACTCAGTATATTTCGCTCCCGAGTGATCAGAGGAGCTCCACCGAGATAATGCCTCATCTCGGCTTAGGGTTGTGATACACACGCACCTATAAATCCAGTCAACACATGAAAATTCAGTTTTCAAAAATAGCCACATGATCATGAATGCATTACACGAAAACCCCGTTTTCACTTTACAAACATGAACATGCGTGCATATGCCATGAACCAAACATAACCTCAATATTACAACCAACTAGATAACAACACAATTTTCAACAATAACCAGATCACAACCAACCAGACTACTATAACAATTTTCAACACCCAAATCTCAACACAATAACCAATCAAACAATTTCTCCGTTCTCAATCCATCCACCCCGAACTCCTCGGACTCAGTCCGGACCAACCAGAATACAGTATAAATAAATATTACAAAAATATATTTAAATCTCAAAAGATTGTTTAGGAAATACTTACAGCGCTTTAAAATATTTTAGGAGGCTCGCAGCGGTGCAAAAGGCGACTGGAAGGCAACGCAGCAGTGTAAAAACACTGTGGCCGAATACACTGTAAACCCAAAATTCAACGGGGTCAAACGGAGACTTGAAATTGATAGGGTAAGGCTTATGAAGTGTGGTGAAGATAATGGTGTCGAAGGTTGGTCGTGGGTTGCGGCCGAATGGGCGGTTTAAGGCCGGAAAACTTGGTTTGGGTTTGGTGTTCGTTGGGGCGGCTCCGGCGACGGATCGGGGCCGGGGTTGGGTCGGTTAGGACGGCAAGAGGCCGGTGGTGAAGTGGTTAAGAGCTAGTGGCCGGAGGTGGCCGGACGGCGGCGGAACGGCGAAGTGAAGCTCACGGCTTCGCACGGTTCACGGCGGCTAACGGCGGCGTTAGCCGGCCTGATATTGGGTGGGCTGACTCGCCGGCGCACGGGGAAGCCGGTGGTGCCGGCGGTGTCGACCACGGGCGGCTGGAGGCGGCGCTGCGTGGTAAATGGCCGATTGGCGCACAGTGGAGAGGAGAGAGAGAGGGTCGATGCACGCGGGAAGGAGAAAGAAAAAGAAGAGAAAAGGAAGAAGAAAAAGGAAAGAGAAAAGAAAAAGATGAGGGAAAAAGTGAGATCCAGTCTTTTCATCTTGGGTCCCGAAAAATCTAACGAAGAGGATTTTAAAATTGGAAGCTAAATAAAATAATCCAAACGCAGTGAAATATTTAAATAAAACAATAACTATTTTAAAACCCATAAACCAACCCATTTAAATTAAAGATCATTTTAAATGCCAAAACAGTAAATAAAATAAAGAAAACACCATAAAAATTAATTTTTACAATTTAAAATATTATAAAATAATATTTAAAAACTCCCAAAATTTTAAAACAAGATAATCAATCACTAAATAAATTAAATAAATCATTCATTAAAAATACACTAAAATCCGGGATGTTACAGTTGAAGAAAGACATTTAACTGACATTCAATTCCACAAGGGAAACTGCTTGGAACACTGCCCGTACCTGAACTGCTCCTGGCTCCTGAATTGCTTGCCATGTATGAAATGCTTAGTCTGCTTGAAAAGCATGCAACCTTTCCTGGAACTCCCTGCCCTTATAGTAGACGACACGACTGAATGTGTTTTCCGAAACCTGATGGCCTTGGAACAGTGTCATTATCCAACGCAGGCTTACATCTGCAATTATATTCTTCTCCTGGATTATCTCATGATCAACACAGAAAAAGATGTCGATCTTTTGGTCGAGAAAAAAGTTATCGTTAATCAGCTTGGAAGCGACGAAGCAGTGGCGACACTAGTTAACAAACTTGGCCATCAAATTGTGGAAGTTAATTCCTGTCATTACAAACTCAGTCGAAAGCTAAACGAGCATTACGAAGATTTCTGGAACCGAAACATGGCAACCTTGACGACGGTCTATTTCCGGGATATTTGGAGAGGCACAGCAACGGTTGTTGGAATTGTAATCTTGTTTTTGACTGTCTGGAATATCTTCCTTAGGCATTTCGTCAAAATGCCTCGGACCTAATTCTCTCGCTAGCTCCGTTAGTATTGATTGAAGTTTGCTTTGCTTTGCTTTGGATTGGTGGAGGTTGCACGTGAAATCATCGTCATGTTTTGGTTGTGATCTCCTTTTCAACCCTAATAAGTTGTACTACCGCAATATCGGCAGTGGAGAGTGTATTTTCAACTAACAAAGTTTGAATATCCTCTGTAATAATACTCCATCAAATATAATGCCTACAGCGTGTTCAGAATAGTTTCCTGAGAGTTTCAATCTTCACAAACCAAACATCATTATATCCACGTGATTTTAGTAGAAGATTTATGTTTTTTTTTAGGTGCAGTTTGATAGCGAATTGATACGAGATTAATTGAGATAAAAATTGAAAGTAAAATAAAATAGTATTTAAATATTATTTTTAAATTTAAAAAGTTGAATAATTTATTATATTTTATATAAAAATTAAAAAAATTATAATGAGAAGATGAAACATTTTTTGTATCTAAATTAGATCTTAAATATTTTTTTAAAAGAAATATTTTATTTTAATGGATAGAACATGTTATCTAAATTATTTAAATGATAATATTTAATTTATAATATTTAAATTTTAAAAAAATTAAATTAAATTATGATAAATTATTACGGTAATAATGTTGTGCTCTTTTCAAATTAGAAGGTATATAATCAGAAAAATAATAAATACATAATACCTTTTATAATATATTTTATAATAAAAATATTATTATAAAATACTATATAAAAGTAACCCAATCTGATAAAAAAAGAAGCCAACGACTTTTACGCCGTCCAATCATTCAAAGAAGACCCCCTTGTCAAGCCTAATGTTACCTGTGATGGGAGCAGCAACTCAGATATCGTAGCCCAAGAGTCAGTTAAACCACATTTTAGCAGTGTTGCAATCGAGTTACTTTTTCTACAGCAGTGAACAAAAAAAACTTGGAAGTCCGACTAGCCGACTTTGTATTTCTTCTCAATAATATTTGATATATCATAGGCCACATCTTTGAGTTCTCAACCAGTTAAGCACAAACAAAGAATTCAGTTCAATTTTCACAAATAAAAGATCCAACTGATCAATGTGCCGAAGCTCATAGAATAAACCCATCAACTCTGCAAAGTTGTTGGAATTGTGTCCAGTTGTAGTGGCAAACCCGCAAACCAAATCCCCTATATAATTCCTAATGATTCCACCTGCACCCGAAGGATCGGGATTACTTATAGAACAACCATCCACATTTAATTTAACCCAACCTAGCTTAAGATGCTTCCATGTCACTAGAATGGCAATCTCGAAGTTTAAAGGCAGAGTGAAAAACTAAAAAAAGTAATAATATTTTAAAAAAGCAACTATAGCAATTAATTGCTTTAAAGCACTAAAGCACTAAAAAACAGTAGCATCGATATATATTTATATGTATATAATATATATATATATATATATATATATATATATATTCTAACACATTAATGTCTGGTTACACCTTTTTATCTTTCTTCTTGATAATATATGTGTATGATTCACGGGGTGCCAAAGTTGATTGCTTTGCTGAAGTACTGGATTTGAATTTGCATTTGATGGTGAGCTAGAGACATGGATATAATATAATTTGAAAAATTCTTTTTACTCCACGACCCTTTGTCTGGCCATCATTTTGAACGTGGCTCTTTTCCTAAAGATTTCATCCACTCCTTGACAGATTGACGGCATATCTAATTAGAAAAGGTCATGCTCTCATTTCTTATGTGACTTATAAAAAAGTTTGCTTAGTAATCAAGTACTTGAGTGCATGATAAAAGAAAAGGTTAAAACAATGAGAGAAAATATATATGGTAGGATCCCCGCGATGGTAACCAAGAATGATGGCCATGATGATAATGTTCCTTTAATCAAGGGTGGACCATGCATATTATTGATCTATCATACTTTTGATCATATGAGATGATGAGAGACATGCATCATCATTTATTTTGATTATATAGACATCATCATTAAAAATTTTAAGAGGCACCAAAAGTATTATTAGATGGAGACAAAACAAAGGAAAAAAATTAACCGACTTTTTGGCTCAACTGGCGTGGTAATCATAGCATATTTAATTATTTAATTATCTATTCAGGAGCTATCTTGATTCGTGTTTCCTAGCATATCATTCTCTACTCATAGCATACTAATCATTAGTTAAGCAGATAAACATACATGCACCTTTTTTTCTTCCCACAGGTTCCTTAATTTTTTTTTTTTTTGATAACTGGTTCCTTAATTTTAAATGTGAGCAAGATGGGTTGTTAGCTAGACTAATATATAAAACAATTATAAATAAGAAAATAATTTATACAAGTTGAATGTACAACAATTGACTTTATGAACCATACTGACGAGGTAATCACCTCTTCTAATAAAACTTTTTGCATTGATTTGTGTATTAGACGTTTTGTTTCTATATTTTCTAAAATTTACTTTTTGTTTTCATTCATTAACTTATTCATTAATCATTTTTTTAAAACCATATTATTTTTGTCAAAAACAATTTTTACTCAACTAGGCAACGTACTTTACATGTTGCTCCTGACCTAGTATATATTTATATATGTATGATAGCACAGATAATATGATAAGTGTAAGAAAAACTTTATTTGGAAGCCAATGTGTAAAATACACCATTTATCTTATTGATATGACAAGACTTGATTTACTAAAAAAATTTAAAATTAAAATTTCTTACAAATTAAATCTTGTCATGATATCAATAAAATAAAGTGTGTACTTTGCACACCACCTTTAAGTAGAACAACTTAAGTCACTACAAAAAATATAGGCTATTGTGGCGATTTATGGTCAACTAGAAATAATATCATTGCAATAAGTTATTATTTTCGGCGATTTCTTGGTTGACGCGGCTTCCACCCGCGTGTTTTTAGTTTTACCTTTTGCAGTGATTTTAACCACATTTGCGATGCTAAAAATCGCCGGTAAAAATATTTTTGCAGCGCTTTTAACGACAATTGCGGTGTGAAAATCGATGCAAAATGTGAAAACCTTATGTCGACGAAGAATTTTGTGGCGAAAAGAAATTGCGACAATTTTATAACACGCCGCAAATAATAAGAAAGTATTTGCGGCGATATTTTGTGTATTAGCGATGATATTAAATGTTGCAAACACTTTTTGTCAAAGATTTAATGGTGAAATCTGAATGTTATTTGCGGCATATGTCACAATTTTAGCAGCGACAAAAATCGCTGCAAATAATGAATTTTCTCGATGAATTTTGGGTTTTGCTGGTTTAACTTTTAAGTGAGTAAACAATTGCGACAAAAATGTAGCGCTGTATAAATATTTGGGAAAGACTACTTCCAGCAAATTTAGGGGTTATTCCCGGCGAATTATGGCGTCGGGAAATGCTTTGTTTCTTGTAGTGAGTGTAAACAACATATATAGCATATACAGAACTTTGCTGAAATAGATACATTCACGTATTTCTTGTTTTGTTTGACACAATATACATTCACATACTTGATTACAACAAAGCTGATCTTCCACAAACATTAAGATTTCATCTGTTTTCACATCTTATCTCGTCTCATCTCATTTAATAATTATTATAATTTTTTTAAATTTACACTCAAAATAAAATTAATAATTCAACTTTTTTCAAATCTCAAAACAAAAATAATATTTTATAATAATATTTTTTAAAAATTTTTAACTTTAATGATCTCATCTTCAAATTTTCACATAAAATAAAATAAAAAATTTAATTTTTTTAAATTTTAAAATAAAAATAATATTAAAAAAATATATTCTAACAATATTTTATTTAAAATTTTAATTTAATTTTAAGTTATCTCATCTCATCTGCGAGTCCTAATAATTAAACCGCCGATGCTGCTCCAAAACCGCGGGAAAAAAAGCCAAAGAAAAATCCAGAAATAAGTAACTAGAAGCTAGAACTCAGAATGATAAGTCCAAGCACAGTTGCTGCGTTGCAGTATACATACCTACCTCTCCTCTCCAATTCATGTCGAGAAATATACACACTTGACATAGTAATTGCCACGACCCGATTCCAGGGATTATCACAAGCCGGTTCGTGATCAGGATATATAACACTTCTGTCAACAAGTAATTCAACATCTTTTTCAGTTTTTTTTTTCTTTTTCAAGAGGATGACAAGCAATAATTTTTTAATAAATCTTTACTTGTAGTGGAAAAATATCGTAATTACAATTAAGGATTCCTTGACGTGTAATAACCTACAACATGGCATGCATGCACGAAATTCAGCTTTTTGTGGGGGTGGAAGTGATGATGATCACTCTAGCTAGCTAGAAACCCATGCAAGTAAGGAATTAGCATAAACTAATTGTGTACGGTATCACAGCTGCATCAATTAATACTACTATTGCTAGCTAGCTAGATGAAATTACTGAAGATGAAATAGAAATTACGACAATGCATAGCCCTCAAAGCTGTAACTTTCTTCTTGACATCCACAACAGCCTAAAAGCAGGAAAAAGGTGACTAGATCAAATATAAAGGAGACACAACAGTGTGCTGAGGCAACACTACAATTCCAATATAAATCATAAAAGAAAATAGTTCAGCTGAAAACAAATAGTTAACGAGAATGAAGAAGTAAGCATCATTTAATACCATAATTGATGCGGCCGTGTGTGTATGATTGTATATGTGGGGCAACGGTGGGGAGCTTTTTTTAAAAATATCTGGTTATGGATAACCAACTTACCACCCAGCTGTAATCGAATTTGGGCGGATAACCGTTCGAATTCATCTAGATTTTTTAGTTCCAGACCGGACTGAAAAAAAAAATACGGTCCAGAGGCACAATCCTAATGACCATCTAAAAGGTATGGCTCAACCTAGTGTTGCTCGCACGCACGCACAACCTAGGCTACACCTGGGTGGTCATGATGCCTAGTGCAACTTAGGGGTGACCTAAATTACTTATGTTTTTATCAAATATTAAATTGTGTCCATTCCTAATTCCCTTGATCAAGATGGTAGTCTTCATATTAAGATCACCTTCGCAAATATATATGTATAGGACCGATCCGATTAGACCAAAATCCACCAAGACACTACAACAGAAGAGACATTTTGCAGTGTTTTCATCCGTTGGAATTAGTCCTCAAAAATGTTGGAAATATTGATTTTCGATGATTATGGGTTCGACGCATATTGGACGCGAAAGAATAGTCGCAAAAGCTCAAACTCACCCGTTTGTGATCATCATAGGAAAACATCATTTTTGCGACGATTTTTACCCCTTGCAAATAAGCATTTAGGCACCAAAAAAAAGCCCTCCACCAGGTGACACATTGTTGCAAATACTTGAAAAATTGCTGGCAAAAACTTTTTTCGACGCTTATATATCGTCGCAAAAACTAGTAAAATCGCTGCATAAAGTGAGAATTTCCTTTGGAATTAGTCATTTATAGTCAGCAGAAAACATTCCCAGCGAATTATTGTAGCTAGAATAACTTATTTGCAGCGAAATGGTGTCGCCGCAAAAATAAATTTAAAAATAAAACTCACCGGAAAAGGGTTTTAACAAAATTAAAAAAAAAAAAATGATTGCCAGCAGAATTTTACCTTACAGATTGGTTTATAGTTCTTTTGACATTTTGAAAAATGATCCCTACTCCTAATATGACCATATTATGATCTCCTCAACTCAAATTAAAGGACTAAAACCAAAAAAGTTTTATAAACCAAGCTTGAGAATGAAAATTGTATAAAATGTCACAAAAATAAATTCCCATCCATAATTGAATCTATTATAGGGGCAAAGCAATCCTGACATACAAAGACAATCATCTCAAATACTATCATTCATTGTTAAAACAGAGAATCCTATACATTCATGCACTCGTAGCCACGTATATAAATATATGTCTCTGCTGCAGAACATAATCAAGTTTTTATAATTTTAATTTACATCCCTCATACTCTATCTACACATCCAATGGAGTAACAATCTTATTAAGTCAAGAAAATTTTCTCCCAAAGATTTTTCTTTCTTTTTTCTATTACTATGGTAATCTCCTCTAAGAAAATGAATAATTCCAAGAAAGTATAAGTAAGATAGAAAATGCAATGGGGAAGAAACTTACTAACCTCTACTGATTTAAAACGTAAAAATGAAGGCTTGAACATCATTAAAAAGTTATTCAAATATAGGAAGAAGTAGAGCTAAAACTATAGCAAAATTTTTTGTAGAAATTGTACACATCTTGGTTTCCTCTCTATATAAGAAAACAGATGAGAAAATCATCTCATCTTTTCAAGCTGTAGGTTGCACAATTTATGCTTCTTTCTAACTTCCTTGCACTTGGCTACACATCCAACTAAACAAGAATTAGAAGGAAAAAAAAATGTAAGAATAGATGAGGTTGGAAGACACCATGATAGAATTTGTGGTAGAAAATTTCAGAAGTTGGAATTGTGTTGTTGCTATCTTTCTAGGTGCTGAACGTGAACTAAGAGAGGAAAAAATGAAGTTTTAAACTAACCTAAACTTAGTCATCTAGCAAATGAAATTTAAGCCAAAGTTCATGCCTTATATAGTGAAGATATAAGCTGAAAATGAAGATAAAATTGCTGCAACACAAGTAGCAAACATCAGGAATTGTTTGATGTACTTTGAACTATAACAGGTGAGTTTAAATTTAAAGAGAGATCCTTCCACTCACTACATAAATTCTAGACAGCAGCAGAAATTAAAACATGTTTGTGTGCAGTGGATTGACTACAAGTGCTTGAACTTTTCCAGTAAAACAAGAAAATTACCAATGAGCCAACCCTATAGCACAACGTAGTTTTGACGCTATGATTGGGTCAAGGGCCTCTGACGATTGTTCTGCTTTATCATATAGCTTATCACACGAGTGAATTGACCCATCTCAATGCTGACCAAAATTGCAAGTGGAATAAACAAAAGCAAATCAATGAAACTAGGGTTCCTTGAGCAAGAGATAATTATCCATAGGACTTGCAGCCACCAATCTACATATATATAGATTAAGCAAAAACATAAAGCATTACTAGACTAAAAATTCAGGATTTCCAAACTTATATCAAAAGATCTGTAAAGGATTAAAAACAATTATTTATATATTTCCTATACAACTGACTATCGATTGGCAAGGCCATTGTGCATTCACTACTAAGCTTCGTAGTAGAAAATGCAAATTAAGAGGTTCAATTCAATCAAAAAACTGCTTAGATTTCCTTAACCATTTGAATATAATGTTAATCTACCTCACAAACTGTAAAGATGATGGATTTCATAATGTTCCTATACAAAAAGCAAGAAACAATTATGAAGTAATTAAAGTGAAAAATAAAAAGAAGTAAGAGTTGACATGTTGTTGAAGAGTCAATTTGAATAACCTGATGAGCATTGTAAAACTATATTGTTATCGATATCTACTATGGATTTGTTCTGTTTAGGGCTTAAGCATCTTAATAGCAACGACAATTCTCAATTCCAACTCCATTCATCGAGAAGGTGAAGCCTATAGGAGTCAGCTGCATCAGAGACTCAATAAGGGACAAAAAGGAACTTTGATTTCTTTTAGAGCCAGAGCCTGGCCCTAAACACAAAAAAAAGGAAAAAAAGAAACATAGAGAGAACCAAGAGAGGCAAAACTACTGAGGAAAGACATGAATTCAAATGGCCAGTCAAAGATAATAGCCCCAGCAGAACGTCATGCAAAAGAATTAATGAGCCAAAAATCGAAATAGATAACTTATCTTTCTATTTTCTATCACCCAGTGCTTTAGAGGACCAAAAATTACTATCTGACTATGTGAACTAAATTTGCTCAAGGAATATGTACTTTAAAGCTTAAAAGGTACTAAAACAGAGCCATAAATAACATAATTTAGAGTAAAAAGACAAGTTACAATGTCTTAAAAAAATTCCAGTTGGAAGCAAGTCTGGAGAAGAAATAGTTTTTTTTTTCTTGTAATAATTAAAAAAAAAAAAAATTGACTAACTACCGATGGCAATAGCAACCATATTAGTGGGGAAAAGAATCCATAACCTCATACTCATGACATGCATAACAAATGGAATGTACCTAAACCAAAGCATTATGCTGAACGAATACATATACTTTTCCTTTCATTGTTCCGTGTGACAGTGGCTGACACAATTAAAGTATAGTTCTACTAGCTCATTTATGTTTCCATAAAAATTAAAAATGCAATCAAGATTTCTTGTTTCCAGCATGAGCGTATACGCTTATCTAAACTACGAGATCAACGTCAATGAGCTCATGAATATCTTGACATCAAGAAATTAATCAATAAATACCAATCCTTGCTATGCAGAACCTAGTATGGGAAGTTTCTTTTATTAGTATGGGAGGATAAATCCCTAGACTTCAGCAATGGTCTACCCTCATCGACAGGAAAACACAACATTATTGGTGATATTCAATCATTTGACAAAATACAGGCATCTTATTGTTGTGCCAGAACCACCCAGAAACACACCCAAACAGAAGATAGAGACAATATATAAGTGGTTCGGCAATTTGCCTACGTCCACTAGTACGGAAATAATAAATTTCAATGTGTTTATACAAGATTACAAACACTTCAATGATACAATCTCTCTATCTCACAAATGGCCTATTCTTAGTATTTTTCTCACACTTATTTCGTTACAACTGATCTCCTTTTATAGAAGAAACCTTAGGAGACAAACAGCCACTATTATTGACAATTGAGGGGCTGCAGCAGCCAAGCTTGATATTGAGAGTGTAGCAAACAAACAAACTTGGCATTGAGAATGGTGCAGCAGCTATCCAAGATATTTGAGAGGCTGCTGTATTTCGTATTCACACTTGGGTTGATATTCAACAATCAGCCCCTCACCCATTTGTGCCATATTAGGATGCTACAAACTGTTGCTTCCTTCAAATGATTTCACCCCCTTATCGAAATACTCATTATATATGCCATGATAGATTTCCACTATCAAATGTGCCCTAAGGCACCAACGCATCTGAAGGTGCTCAGCAGTGTGAGATATTGATCAATTCCAAACAGTGTTGAAATTTGATCCCTGTGACGACTTTGGTCAACATATCTGCTGGATTGTCTTCAGTGTCAATCTTCTGAAGTAGAATGTCTCATTCATCTAATATCTCACGTATGAAGTGAAAGCGGATATCTATATGCTTTGTTCGAAAATGATATGCTTGATTCTTGGCTAGATGAATTGCATTCTGACTGTCACAGTAAACAGTAACCTCTTGCTGTTTAAAACCCAAATCTGTTACCAATCCCTGTAACCAAATGGCTTCTTTCACGACTTCTGTTACAGCTATGTATTCAGCCGTTGTGGATGATAGTGCAATTGGAGATTGCAAAATAGATCACCAACTAACTGGTCCTCCAACCATAGTGAACACATATCCAGTTGTCGATCGTCGTTTGTCAAGATCACCTACATAGTCTGAGTCAACATGTCCAGTTACTAGACTATTTTCACTCTTCTCGAACTTCAAACCAAGATCTGTGGTCCCTAAAATGTACCGCAAAATCCATTTAGCCGCATGCCAATGTGTCTTTCTAGAATTATGCATATATTGGCTGAGTAAGCTAACGACCTGGGAGATATCAGGTTGTGTACACACCATAGCATACATTAAGCTTCCAACAACACTTGAATACGGGATATTTTTCATATAGTCCTGCTTTTCATCACTTTTAGGAGACTGCAATGCACTAAGCTTGAAATATGGGGCCATTGGAGTACTTACTGGCTTCATCTTCTAGTCAATTTTGAAGCGTTGTAGTACTCTCTTCAGATATTGCTTCTGAGTGAGGTGAATTGTGCTTTTCACCCTATCTCTGTTAATCTTCATCCCCAATATTCTTCGTGCTTCTCCTAGATCTTTCATTTCAAATTCTTGACTCAGCTGAGCCTTCAATCAATCTATCTCCACCTTGCTTTTACATGCAATCAACATATCATCTACATATAAAAGCAAATATATGAAAGATCCATCTGCAAATTGTTTGAAATGCACACAGTGATCGTATTGGCAATGAGTGTATTTCAAGTCAATCATGAAGCGGTCGAAACGTTTGTACCACTGCCGAGAGGACTGCTTCAAACCATAAAGAGATTTCTTCATATTACAAACCTATTTTTCTTTATCAGCTTCTTTAGAACATTCCGGTTGAGACATATAAATTTCCTCCTCCAGATCACCATGTAAGAAATTTGTCTTCACGTCAAGCTGGGCTAACTCAAGGTCATATTGTGCAACCAAAGCTAACAATATCCGAATGGATGAATGTTTCACAATAAGAGAGAATACCTCACTATAGTCAATTCCCTCTGTCTGAACGTAGCCCTTGGCTACTAATCTAGCTTTGAATTGCACCCCACTTTTAGCAGCTTGATCATCTTTTTGATTGAAAACTCACTTACAACCAATTGACTTCTTTCCTTTTGGAAGCGGCACAAGCTTCCATGTCTAGTTCTTATGAAGAGATTGCATCTTCTCACTCATTGCACCTTTCCATTCAGTCTGTTTACTAGACTGTATGGCTTCTTTGTAAGTGGTTGGGATCTGATCTCCTTCAACTGGAAATGCATATGTCACAAAGTCTGCATAGCGTGCTGGTAAATGTGTCTCTCTTCTCGGCCTGTTTGTTGTAATTGATTCAGGTTGGCTTGGAGATACTGTGACTGGACTATCAACCTCAAGTTGTCCCTGCTCTCTATTAGTGACTTCTGAATCTTTTGGAGTAGTAAATTCCACTTTCTGTGAATCACAAGGTGCTTTACTATCATGACTGCCTTCATAGGAGTCTTTATGCTCATGTGACTTGAGCATCTCAGACTCATTGAAAGTAACATCTCTACTGACTATTACCTTCTTTGACTCTATGCTCAGAGTTTATACTCTTTTACACTAATATTAAAGCGTAAGAATTTTACTTTTTTAGAGCATTAACATTTGTCTATGTATATGCATATGCATATGTAAAATTATCTCTTTTGCATAACCACTTTGTCATTCAAACAAAACTCTTATATTGGCTTATGCATATTTGAAACCAAATAATAAAATATTATTATTATTAATTTTTTTCTAAAATCAAAATTATATATATATATTTTGTAATTTACATCCATTACATACATTTAGACATTAATAATACAAATGTAATAATAAAAAACATAATTTTTTTATATATTATATTAAAAATATAATAAAATGAATATATATATATAATATTATAATAATAAAATGAATGTGTATGTGAAAATTTGTTGTGTTGTTGAAGGAGGGAGAAGAGGAAAAGATTGAGAGAGAAATAGTGGAATGAGAGAGAAATAACAATTAAAATATGTTTGATTGAGTGAACAGTTGCTATCCAAATTTGGATAGCAACTATTCATAGCTAGCTAAATTTATACATATGCATAAGCTAATGCAGATGATTTTAGGGTCATATTATGCAAATATGGTTTTGCATATACATATGCATAGATCAATGTGGATCCTCTTAGCTTTAGTATCAAGCTTACTTTTTTTGACATGATAGTAAGCTGGACATCCAACAATATGTAAAAAGTCATAATCAGTAGTATGTGTACCTTTCCATATTTCAATGGGTGTCTTCCCACCATTGGCAGCTGCAGGTAATCGGTTGATGAGGTGGTAGGCATCCATCACAGCTTCAGTCCAAAATTGTTTACTGAATCCACCATCCAGTAACATACACTGTACTTTCTCTAGCAAAGTACGATTCATCCATTCTGCCACACCGTTTTGTTGCGGTGTTCCTTGTACAGTGAAGTGTCTAACAATTCCCTCTTTCCGGCATACTTCCATGAAGGGGTCTAGAGTGTACTCACCTCTATTATCTGATTTGAGCCGCTTGATCTTCCTACCAGTTTAAGTCTCAATCATTTTCGTCCAATCAAGGAAAATCTTCAACACTTCATCTTTATGCTTCATCATGTACACCCATAAAAGATGAGAATAATTATCAACAAATGTCACAAACTAGTGTTTACCTCCCAAAGATGCATTTTTGGTAGGTCCCCAAACATCGGAGTGCACATAGTCAAGCATTCCCTGTGTATTATGGACAACAGTTCCAAACTTAATCCGCGTCTGCTTCCCTAATACACAGTTTTCACAGAAAGACAACTTAACAATCTTGGCACCTTTGAGTAAGCCTTGTTTTACAAGTGTTTGCAAAACTTTTTCTCCGACATGTCCCATACGCATGTGCCAAAGTTTGGTGGCGTCTGCATCAGTCTCATCTAGTTTGTCACAGACTGTGGAAGCTCTTCCACTAACAGTACTTCCTTGCAAGAAGTACAGATTTCCTCGCTTTAAGCCCTTCATAGTCACATGAATTCCCATTACCACCTTGAGAATTCCATCTTCTATAGTGATTCTGAATCCTTTTGAATCCAGAGTCCCAAGTGAGATTAGATTCTTCCGCAAGTCCAGAACGTACGAACTTTTGTCAAAGTCCTGACAGTTCCATCATGCAACTTTAGCCGGATGCTACCTATTCCCTGAGTCTTACAGCTATTATTGTTTCCCATAAATACTGTTCCATCAATCTTTGTGAAGTCAGTAAACTAGTCCCGATTGGGACACATGTGATAGGTACACCCGGAGTGCATAATCCATTCATCAAAATGACAAATGAATGATAGACCTGTCAAGGCAAGATCTGCATCTTCATTTTTGTTGGCGACATTGGTTGTGGAGGGTTGATTCTTCTGTTGCCCCTTTAGCTTGGGACAATCCTTTTTCCATTGCCCTTTGTTGTGACAAAAGGTACATTCGTCTTTGGCAAGTCTGCTGCTGACTGATGAACCACGTGATGTGGCCCGTATTCTCGATTGAGAATCCTTTTTCTTTCCCGGATACCTTGACTGTGGTCTCTATCTTGCTGTAAAGACTTCATTTGATGTATTTAGCTGTACCTCCTTATCTTTTCTGCGGTACTCATTACTTATCAAAATACTAGATACATCGCTAAAACTAATTTTTTCCTTCCCATACAAAAGTGTGGTAATCAAATGCTCATATGTATCGGGTAGAGAATTTAATAAAAGTAAAGCCTTATCCTCATCTTGGATTTCTACATCCAAGTTTTGCAAGTCAGCAAGTATCTTATTATAACTATTGAAATGTTCAGATATGGAAATACCTTCTCGCAATTGGAATCTGAAGAGCTTCTTCTTCAAATACAAACGACTCTCAATACTTTTTGTTAAGTATTTTTCTTTCAATTTTTGCCAAAGTTCACTTGCTTTTATCTCTTTTATGACAAAATACTTCTGATCTTTGGCAAGGCACAAACGGATTGTACCACAAGCTTGTCGATTAAGCTTGTCCCAATCCCTATCCGTCATGTCTACCGATTTCTCTTCCAGAGTAATATCCAACTCTTGTTGGATCAAAATGTCCATGACTTCACATTGCCACATGCCAAAATTATTAGTTTCATCAAACTTTTCAATTTCAAATTTGGCATTTGACACCATGGACCTACGCCCAGAGCTGCTAGCATTTTCAGAACTCCTATCACCTACAATTTCTCCTTCTGATTCCAGATTGGAATATTAATATTTCTAGAAAATAAATTTCAAAATTCTAATGGTACGGATGAGTCTGGAATGATCCAAATAGTTGGAAACCACTATTGGATCGTCAAAATCAGACTTCAGATGGCTTAGATCAAGCCCAAAAATGGATCTAAATTTTGAACGGTCTAGATCGATTAGAAATAGCAGCCAGAGCGCATAGGGCGTGTGGGGGCGCGTGTTGTGCACTCGTCTTCAACCTCTAGATGACCGTTGGTGCGTGAATCACACCTTCCGACCTTCTTGGAGCGTGTGTGGGCACCTCCGACGTTCGTTTTTTATGCCGTTTGAGGCAACATCTTCATCTTGTCGGGACGAACCTCCTAGTGTGGTCAAAAGTTGATTTTGAGTAACTTGAATTTTCTAAATAGTGAAAAACCGAGGCTCTGATACCAATTGTTGTGCCAGAACCACCCAAAAACACACCCAAACAGAAGATAGAGACAATATATAAGTGATTCGACAATTTGCCTACATCCACTGGTGCGGAAATAATAGATTTCAATGTGTTTATATAAGATTACAAACACTTCAACGATACAATCTTTCTATCTCACAAATGACCTCTTCTTAGTATTTTCCCCACACTTATTTCGTTACAACTTATCTCCTTTTATAGGAGAAACCTTAGGAGACAAACAACCACTATTATTGACAATTAAAGGGCTGCAGCAGCCAAGCTTGATATTGAGAGTGCAGTAAACAAACAAGGTTGACACTGAGAAGGGTGCAGCAACTATCCAAGATATTTGAGAGGCTGCTGTATTTTGTGTTCACACTTGGGTTGATATTCAACACTTATCACACTAAATTAGTAAAGGAAACCTTGCTAAAATAAATAAATAGCAAGATTAACAATCCTAACAATCTTAAGCCTTAAACATTGCCCAAAAACTTATCTTGCATTGATGGCCGTGGGCTGTGAACAGAGCAAGGGAGAGAGGGAGGGCCTCGGGCTGCTGGGCTAGGCGTGGAGGAGAAGGGGGCTCCGACGTCGACGTGTGGGTGTGGCGAACGGTGCCCCTCGTGGCAGTGACAGAGAAATCTGAGAGAGAGAGAGGGGTGACGCCAGATTCGGGGAGGCAAGAGATTGGTTGCGGGCTGGGGGGAAAGGAGGGGGTGGCCGTCTAGTTGAGGTGGCGGTGGCGCGGTGGGAACGTTGATGCCAGATTCTCGTGGTGGAGTGGGTTGTGCTCAAGAAGGAAGAGTTTGGGAGAGAGAAGGTGAGGGAGGGAGGGATGGAGGGTGGGAAGGGGGCAAAACATATGGAGGGAAATGAAAGGAAAACAAGCGGGCAATTTAATTTTATGACCTTTTTGTGGCGTCTTGATATCGCCACAAATAACACAAAAATTCACCGCAAAGGATAAAAGTCATTAGCAACTAATAAAATATCGATCGAAATATTCAATTGCGGCAACTAAAGGTTGCTGGGAAAAAATTGTACAGTTTGCAAAATTCTAATCACTAAGTAATTTTTGCGGGAATTTTAAAATTGTTGGAAATAACCTATTTTATTCGCATCGATATTAACTCGTTGCAAATGCTCCACAAAACACAGCAAAAGTGGAACTGCTGCTTTCGACGGTTTAACAAATTGTTGAAACTACTCATTTCTGACGATTAAAGATTTGTCGTAAATAATCATCTATAATTTTTTAAATTCTTTTGTAAAAGGCTATTTGAGCGCTTTTTATTCGTCGCTAAGAAACATTAAGTCGTAAAAAATATATCTATTGTGACGATTTTACCATTCATTGCAAATAAAATTCCTATACAGTAAAAAATTTATTTCTAGCGACATTAATTCACCACAAAAACTTAAAATTTCGCCGCAAATAAGTAAATAGTAATTTCAGCCTCAATATTTCGAGTGCATTGCATTGGATTTCTGCGGCGAAACAAAAATCATCGCAAATAGGTGTTAATTGCAGCGATTTTTTTTGCAACAATCATAAAATCGCTGGAAAATACCTTTTTCCTTGGAGTGAGAACAATCTAGTAGCGAAGATAATTGATAAAAAAAAAAAAAAAAAAGATCCTAATTTCTATTTTAGAGAACCATAATTTACTAGCTACCTTCAATCATGATGCTATTTCAACTGTTTACCATGTCACATGAATACTATATATAGCTAGTTACCATAAATAAGGATTGCTGGTAAATACCTTTATGATCTCATAAGCATGGGCCTTCTCTCTTGAAACATACATGCAGTTCCTTGATCAACAATTAATTGCTTGTAAAAATGGTTAAAACTCCTCATTGCAATCCCAACCACCACAAGTACCAGTACGTAGTTCCATTTGAGTTGAAACCAATATCATAGATTCAAAATCATGTGCAAAGGGATCGTCATCATCATCAACAGATCAGAAGCATCTGCTTATAATATGTAAATTGTTCTTTTTCGTTTCTTACTTTGTATGGCTACGGCGAATTAATTAAGCTTGAGATAATTCTTTACCTGCGTATAGGGCTTGTCTTGTTGTCGTGCCTTGTCCCATGTTTATGGGCTTCACAAATATATGCTGCATTACTTCTAACATTGTACGTATGTGCTGCATGATCTGGTCACACTTGTGGCCGGACATTGCGTCATGTAATATTAGATAACAATAAATCTTTCCAACCTCCCAACACTCCATACTCTATCTTTTTTTAAAAAAAAATGGTAAATAGAAAATGAAAAATAAATGGAGTGTGGAGTGTAAATGAATAGTAAGAGGTTGTGTAGCAAAACCATTTGGCGATTAATTTATCTACTTTTCTACAATATTCCCTTAGCTTTTGGCAAGTCTTGGTCGAAAATCAATGCTTTTGTAGCTGTCGAAGACTCAAATAATTACATATATAAATATTGTACAACAATATTAAACAAGTTGCTAATTATAATAAACTATAATTCGGTTGTTGTGATCAAATTGCTGTCGGATATAAGAAATTGAAGTTGCTATTAACCCGTTGAATAATATGCTCATAATTATGATAAATAGCTTTTTAGTTGTGGAGATTATTTATTTAATGTAAAATATAGATTAATATTTTCATCTTTTCACTTTATGTTGACGAGTAAAATAATTAAAATATTTGCTGGTGAGCTGTACAAACTATAGGTCATGTTTGGTAAATGAGATAAGATAAGAATTTTTAAAAATTTTGTGAATAGTATTAAGATGAAAGTTTAAAATATTATTTTTTAATATTATTTTTGTTTTGAGATTTGAAAAAGTTAAATTTGAATTTGAAAAGTTGAATTGTTTATTATATTTTGTATAAAAATTTAAAAAAAATATAATGATGAGATGAGATGTCTCATCTTTGCCCCCAAACATAACTTAAATCTCAATTACCTATCTTGACTTTTTCCACTACGTACTAAGGGCATGTAATTTGGACTATGAGAATTTTTTCAGAATTCTCAGAATATTTCATAAATATTTTATTTTTAAAATCGCTCAAATATAAAACGTATTTAATTAATTTTAAATATTTAATTTTTTTATCTAATTATTGACTAATCATTATTCAAACTTAAATACAATTTTTACAAATTTCAAAATAAAACAAAGAATTAATACATCTTTTAGAAATTTTATATTATTTTTATTCAACTTTTTCTTAGTTCCTTTTTAAAAACTCATAAAACATCTTCGCTCAAATTATTGCATTACAATCCATAAAATTAGATACTCCAAGTATCCAAGCATTTCCTAGTAACTATATAATCGGGAAAATATCAAATTTGAAGACTTTCGCTTGAAGAAAAAATGTACGCCTAATTAGAACATTAGTACATTATTTAATGCCAGCACTAGTGGCTTTATTTAATTGCTGGTAATAACACAGCAGAAAACTTTATGTGCTGCAATAGATCGAGACTCTCCAAATAATGCTATAAACTCACAAAAAGAAAATGCTATAAAATTTACTTGCGAAGAAGCCTAATGAAATTCCACAAAGTGAGACCCAGGAAAATAATTCCAACCACAGTAGCAGTGCCTCTCCAAAAATCTTGGAAATACACACTTGTTAACGTTGCCACGGCACGGTTCCAACTGTTCTCGTAGTACGCATCAAGCTCTTTACTGAGATCCAAGTAAAAGATTCCATTGCTCTCAATCTCATGGCCGAGCTTGTTAAACAGATCCGTCACTGCAACGTTGGAACCCAACTCGTTAACAATGATCTTCTTGTCAGCAAGCAGCGCTACATCTGCTTTTGTTGTAATAAGATCATCCAACAGCACAATATAATCGCAGATGTAAGTTTCGAATGGATAATGGCACTGCTCCAAGGCCATCAGGTTTCGGAAAAGACCTTCGGTTTTGTCGTCAACACGAAGGGGTGGGATTTCCAGAAAACGTTGCATACGCCTGAGGCAGGTGGATTTCAGGCATGGTAAGCAAGCCAAGAGCCATGAAAGGTTGAGGCAAGGGAAGCTTTCTAAGCATTCGTTCTTCAGAAATTGTATTTCGAGTAAACTCCTTCCTGAAGTTGGCCTGAATTTCATCCCTGCCTCTGCTAGTTTTGTTGCTGCATATAGGTGTTTAATATTCCTTTTATTTTCTTTTGGTTTCTGCCATGGGTTGGGCGGAGGGAAAAAACATCTCACCAAATCTGTGAAATGCTTTACTTCACCGATCTTGGGCTCTGGCTGCTCATCATCATAAAGATCACGAAAGAACCTGCATGATAGCTTAAGAAGAATATCCTTTTTTGTGAGCAGTACTTCTTGGAGTTCTCCATTTTGCAGGCCAGCTTCATTCTGCTGATCACCACAGTATAACTCCTCGAGAACAAAAAAAGGAATTTGATTCTCTAGCAGAAGCAAGTCATACCGTATACCACGTTCCATATACGGTTGACTTAATATATAATCTTTTTGAGCCATGGATTTTTTAGATTTCCTCCAGAAAAGCTCAAGTATAAAAATAGCATCCAGTAGAATCATGTTAACAAACTCTTTACTGCCGAGTAGAAAGTTCTCTGAATAGCTATGACGGATTCTCACTTCGTTGCGCTCGATGATGCATGCAAGATTCTCGATACTCTTCCCAGTACGACAACAGAAATCCATCAAGTATCTGAGTTTTTGTATCTCCATGTCCTTCAACTCTTTTCTCATGCAGTGATGAAAAGGGCCGATAGAAACCAGCCGAGGGGTGTAGGCCATATGTTTGACCTCGCGAAGTCTCTTGGGAACTCTGTAGATACAGCACTCAGGCCAACGAGGAGGCTCCAGGGCCAGTGGAATGTCAATGATCAGCTCTTTGCATTCAAATTCTTCTTCTTTAATGGAGTCATTAGCTGCAGTTGCAGGGAAAACCATCTTATCCATTCCTCAAGTTCCTTTTCCTAGTGATCATCAAAAACAAGTAACATGAATTTTGCCCCGTCAATTATATACTTTTCAATACTGAAAGGCCGGGCCAAACAGCTTGGAAGCATATATAAATTAAGCAAAGTGTAAGACATGTTTTATCCCAAAATCTTTCATATATATATATATATATATATAATCATAACAAATTAAGTAAAATGAGAGAATAAGGAATTACCAACGAGTTCTTGCTTAGCAAGAAAATGCTTTGTAGTACTGCTTGAAAGTTGAAAGCACCGGACGTCTTACTCTGGCCTCGTCGACCAAATTAGCGTTCTTTATATATCTCATATTTGATATTTTTTTTTTCAGATGTGCTGTGTGGATAAGAATGAGTAATACTAGGTGGTGTTAAGAGATTGCGGAGACATCACTTATTAGCAGAAAGCATCGGGAATCAATAGTTCTGTGGCAGATGCGATCTTTTCATTGTTTCTGATAAAAGTTGCTCCACGTACAATAATTTGCATATAAGACAAAGTTCGCCACCCTAATTGTGGCGGCCATTGAGTCAGCGTGGTATGTATTTGGATCCATTAGGAAGTAAATATAAATAACTCTACATATTATCACTATGGGATTATAGTATTAGTTGTTATACTAATTTAATATCACTATAAATTATAATATATAATATATTATTATAGTTTATAATATAATTATAATATATATTATAATATATTATTACTATATTATTATATAGTATAATATATATTACATATTATATATATAATATGTCAAAAAAATCGGATCGAACTATATCAAAATTAGTAAAATCAGAAATATTAATTTAGGAATATATCTGATGGTGTAATATCAGTTTTTTAAATCTAAAAATCAATAAATATATAATTCAATTTTAAAATATGTATAAAACCGGATCGGATCGGTTACAGCATTAATCAAAACCAAGAAAAATATAAAATTAAGCACGGGGCTGAATGCATGTGAAATGAAATTATTTTATTGGATCTGGATATTAATTTATTTATTTTCTACGATATTCCTTTTAACTTTTGGCATGTCTTGGCCACCGAACGTCAATGCTTTTATAGCTGTCAAAGACTCAAATAATTACATATATATAGATATATAATATATATATATATATATATATATAGATATATAATATATATATATATATATATATGTATATATAACTAAATATTGAACAGCAATAAGCAAGTTGCTTATAAATTGGAGTTGCTATCAATCATTAATATTAATATGCTCTTAATTATGATAAACAATTTTTTAATTATGGATATTATTTATTTTATGTAAAATATAGAATATTTTGACTAGTAAAATAATTAAAATATTTGCCGGCGAGCTGTACAGACTAGAGCTGTACCAGACTACGAGGGGGTGCTGCTACTCAGCCCCAACAATATTTTGACTCCTAAAATTGTTATTAGTGCAATTGCATTTTTTTTCTTTTTCTTTCAAATTATATTTTTAAATATTGTTTTCTTCAAAATTGCATGCTGCTAACATGAAATTATCACTTTTCTTAAAAAGTATTCATGAAATGATGAAAAGAAATAAATTTTATTATTTAATTTATATTTTAACAAAAATTCAAACGTCCTCTATTATCTATATGGAATTCGTGCTCCAATTTCAATTCAGCAGTATTTAGTTTAATAACATGAAGATAAGATTTAATTTGTGTTAGCCATAGCTGTTTGTTTGTTTTATAAAAATGATATGATATTTACTGATGGATGATATTTTATTAAATCAAGCAATACAGTCATCATAGCAGCACACCATGCAAGCCACTTCATCATAGCAAGCTGCCACGAGTCATCAAAATAATCAGCCAATCATGCAACCACAAGATGATTCTAGAAGTAAAGAATGTTGAACATTCTGTTAGCATTTTCTGTAAAATTAGTTAGAAAGATTCTTTATTCTTTTTCTGCTTTATTCTTTTTACCCTACTGTACTTACTATATATGGAGATAGTGACCACACTGTACACAGTAAGTTTTCTCATCAATACAGAGCACGTTTCTCATTTCTCTGCTTTTCTTCTTCAGTAAATCCATAACCAACATGGTACCAGAGCCATAATGGCTTCAGACGACAATAATCCTCCTCCTCCTCCTCCCCCCCCCCAACTAACAAAAACCCCAAAGATCCCTCCAGCCCATACTTTCTTAACCCAAACGATGGACCTGTAACTTTGCTCACTACTCATCTTCTTCCAGCTGAGAATTACTATTCATGGGCACACACAGTTCGTCGCTCATTACGAATCAAAAAGAAGTTGGGGTTTATTGATGGCACCTTACGGGAGCCTAAATCTGCTAATGATCCCTTGTTAGAACCATGGCTTGAATGTAATGACATGGTAATAACTTGGCTTCAAAATGCAATGTCATTGGAAATTAAAAACAGCGTCGTGTATGTTGATACCGCTCATGACCTATGGCTTGAGTTGGAACAACGATTTGCACAAAATAATGGTCCACGAATTTATGAGCTCAAGCAGTCCATTAATTCTCTTGTTCAAGGTGATGATTCTGTAAGTCTGTATTTCTCCAAATTGAAAGGGCTTCTTGATGAACTCCTCAACTTTGAATATCTTCCATCATGCACCTGTGGTGCTATGAAAAATGTCCTTGAGAACCAGCAACGTGACTGGACCATGAAGTTTCTCATGGGGCTTCATGATTCATTTACCAATATCAAAGCTCAAATTATTTTGGTTAAACCCATTCCAAGCCTAAGTGAAGTTTATGCCCTAGTTCAACAAGAAGAAAAACGAAAGCAAATTTCCAACCCTCCCAATTTACATGATACCCTTGCCTTAGCGGCCAAATCCACTTTCTTCTCTAACTGAGACAACCCCAAACCATATGGGTCTCCACGACGAAAAAAATCCTTTTGCAGTCACTGTAAAATTCCTGGCCATTCACTTGAGAAATGCTTAAGGCCAACCAACTCTTGAGAAACCAATATGTACTCACTGCAATTTAGTTGGTCACACTGCTGCACGTTGTTTTAAATTGCATGGCTATCCACCTAGCCACAAACTATCCACCCGAGGCAAAGTAGCAGACTCATTTGCTAACCAAGTCAGCTCATCCAACCAAGAACAGATCAATGAGGGATCCCAAGCAGTTCTCACCAAAGCGCAATATCAACATCTTTTGACTTTGCTGCAATCACAATCTACACAGCCTTCTGTCAATCAGGTTCAACTTGAATCCACACCCTCCAGCCCCTCAGCTTCCACCATGATTGGTATGAGTTTTTGTTTTTCAGCTTTTCAATCTACTTCTCCACCATCCACTACCATACCTTGGATAATCGACATAGGAGCAACAGATCACATGATCTGTTCCCCTCCCTTTACACCAGCCCACCCACTCACGTGTCTCTCAATGTAAAATTTCCCAATGGTCATCTTGCACAATTCACCCACAAAGGCACTATCCATCTTAGTGACAAACTCATTCTTCAGGATGTTCTGTGCATCCCCACATTCACTTTTAATTTAATCTCAGCCAGAAAATTAACACAAGATGTCTCATGTTGTCTACTCTTTTTCACTAATGAGTGTTTTTTACAGGACCTTTTCTCTTGGAGCACGATTGGGAAGGGTGAGCTTCACGATGGTCTATATCACCTCAAGTTGGCAACAGTTTCACCTACTACCCCCTCTGCTATTTTTTCTACTTTACCTTGTACTCAGCTTTCATTTTCCAACTCTGTTACTTCCCATCCTAATGACCAACAGCTTTGGCATTATTGGATGGGTCATCTATCTAATTCACGGCTTTCTTTATTACAAAAAGAATTACCTAATCTTGCTGTTATCAATGACAACACACCTTGTACTATCTGTCATTTTTCTAAGCATCATCGCTTGCCATTCCAATCAAGTGAACATCGCACATCCAAACCTTTTGATCTCATACATTGTGACATATGGGGGCCTTGCTCTCAAATAGCATATGATGGCTCTAGATTTTTTCTAACCATTGTTGATGACCACACAAGATGCACTTGGTTATATTTAATGAAAAATAAATCTCAAACAAGACCTCTTCTTCAGTCCTTTTGTTCTCTCATTGAGACCCAATTTCAGTCCAAAATCAAAATCATTCGCTCAGATAATGGAGCTAAATTTGCAATGACAGATTTTTATTCTAAACAAGGAATAATTCATCAAAAATGTTGTGTTGAGAGTCCCCAACAAAATGGTGTTGTTGAACGCAAACACCAACACATTCTTAATGTTGCCCGAGCATTATAATTTCAATCTGGCATTTCACTTTCCTTTCGAAATGATTTTGTTTTGACTGCCACATACCTTATCAATCGTACCCCCTCCCTCAATCTACAAAACAGCAGTCCATATCAATTGCTTTTGCAACAAACACCCAAATATACTCACTTGAAGACCTTTGGTTGCCTATGTTATGCATCAACTATTAAACAAAATCGCCACAAATTTGATTCCCGAGCTAAAGAATGCATCTTACTTGGATACCCTTTTGGAATCAAAGGTTACAAATGACTGGATTTGGCCACCAATTCCATGTTTCATTCTCGTGATGTCATCTTCTATGAGCACATTTTTCCTTTCAAATCTTCCTCCATTTCCAATAATCACAGCAGCCACTCACATTCCACACCATGCTTTCCTCTTCTTGGCCCCACCATTTCCTTACCTGCACACATTCCCCTCCTCCCCTCTCACACTTCCATTTTTACCTCCCAGCCCTCTTTCCCCAACACTGAATCCACCCCACACTCCCTCACCCCTCCAATTAATCCTTCTACTTTTTCCTCTGCCCCTCGAAGATCCACTCAACCAAAGAAACCTCCTTCCTACTTGCAAGATTATTCTTGTCAACAGGCCATTGTGACTCCCTCTTCACAGTCAAGCTCCAAGGTAAAAGGTCATGGTTCTCTCTATCCTTTGTCCTCTTATTTAACTAACAAAAACTTCTCTCCAAAACATGCTGCCTTTACTGCTGCCATTCTTCAAAATTCTGAACCATCCACCTATTCTCAAGCTGTGAAATCTTTGGAATGGCGCAAAGCCATGGATGATGAGATTGATGCTTTACAATTGAACCATACTTGGGATGTCGTTGATCTGCCTGTTAGAAAGAAAGCAATTGGTTCCAAATGGGTTTATCGCCTCAAATACAACTCTGATGGCTCTATAGAAAGACATAAGGCACGCTTGGTTGCTAAAGGGTATACCCAAGAGGAAGGGCTTGATTACAATGAAACCTTTTCACCGGTTGCCAAACTTGTCACAGTCAAGACTTTATTGGCTATTGCTGCTATTAAAGGCTGGAGTTTGCATCAATTTGATGTAAACAACGCCTTCTTACATGGAGAATTACATGGAGAATTACATGAAGAAGTCTACATGAAGATGCCTCCTGGCTACTCACTTCCTAACCAAGATAAATTTTGCAAGTTACAGAAAAGTTTGTATGGCCTTAAGCAGGCTTCTCGGCAATGGTATGCAAAATTTTCATCATCTTTACTTCAATTTGGTTTCAATCAATCTCGGGTTGATTATACTTTTTTTACCAAAGGCAATGGCCCTTCATTCATTGCATTACTTGTCTACGTTTATGATATTATTGTGGCTTCTAATGATCCCAAGGCTGTTTCTGACTTAAAAATATTTTTAGCTACCAAGTTCAAGATCAAGGATCTTGGTTATCTAAAATATTTTTTGGGCTTAGAGGTTGCCCAAAATTCTACTAGTATATAAATTTGTCAACGGAAATATACATTGGATATATTAAATGACACTGGTTTGCTTGGCTGTAAACCAAGTTTAATTCCCATGGATCCAAATATTAAATTGTGCAAAGATGAAGGTCAATTGCTGGATGATCCTAGTGTATACAAACGCATGGTTGGCAGACTTCTCTACCTCACAATTACAAGACCTGACCTCTCCTACTCAATTAATATCTTGAGTCAATACATTTCATCCCCATGAGTTCCTCATCTTAATGCTGCCTATGAAGTGCTGCGGTATTTGAAGAAATCACCAGGACAGGGCATGTTCTTCCCATCTTCATCCTCATATCACTTGACTGTCTACTGCGACTCTAATTGGGCATCATGTCCCGACACTAAACGTTCCACAACAGGCTATTGTGTCTTCCTTGGCCACTCTCTTATATCCTGGAAATGCAAGAAACAGACTACCATATCAAGAAGTTCTGCTGAAGCTGAATACCGCTCCATCGCATCTGCTTTATGTGAAATCATGTCGATCAAGTAACTTCTTGCTGATCTTCAGGTTTCTCATTCTCAGCCAAAATAATTAGTCTGGGTTATTTTACGTAAAATTTCGCCGAAAATAATTAATACACCAACCCAGAACCGCAACTCATATGTACAAAATGGTTGGTCGTTTTTTTTACGTAAAATCGGCGAATGTACAAAATGGTTGCAATTAATTGCCCTTTTCCGGCGATTATTGGTCGCAGCAAATACCTCTATTAACGCCGCAAATAGATGTCCAGATCCAATCAGACATCGTTGCAAAAGATTAATTGCGGCGACATATTTCCTCGCAATAGGTTGAAAATTTCGCCGCTAATAGTGAGGTCGTTTCTCGTCCAATGCCCAAATCGCCGCAATAGGAGATTCCCAGCGATGATGATGTTCGACGCAAAAGTTTTTGCGACACATGATTATCGTCACAAATATTTATTTGCGACGATAGTTAGCGCTTTAGCGGCGGCAGATAGTCGCCGCAAATAATCTTTTACAAAAATTAAAAAAAAAAATAGAACTAGTGAAGCGTTTCACTAGTATTCCAAACCATCAAACAAAGTATTATTATCCGTATGATATCTTTTTATAGTATCATCAATGTGGATTAACTTCTTTAATCCACATAAAACAGATGAACTAAAACAAAAATATTACAGCATAGTATTATGTGATTGAAACACAAGGAAACTTTGGATCCATATTCTACATGAATCTTACACTACCTAAAAGGTAAGCCAATCACCTTAAATTGCTCACAACAGAAGGTGAGGAGCCATCAATATTATATAGTAGTGTATTTTAAACAACACCAAAATAATTAATACACCAACCCAGAACCGCAACTCATATGCACAAAACAGACCCAAAACATAGATGCACAAAAAAGACTCACAACTCAGATGCACAAAAAAGGAACCACAACTGTCTTCTGCACTAAAATGCCACTGCACTAAAACATCACTACACTTAAACAGAACCACATAACAGATGGCATGAACCACATGTAGAGCTCTACCTATCACTTCACTAAGATCACCTACATGTTAAACACATGTAGAGCACTACCTACTAGCAAAAACAGGTTCTACCTGCAAGCAAGAAAAGTGTATGATTAGGCCATCTGTTTTTTTTTTATAAGTAAGTACAACTTATAACCATCTGCTGCAATGACTCTTTCAATTTTTCAAATTATATAAAACTCTTCATACATTAATCAGCACAGTTTAATACTTGAATATTATATAGAAAACATGATATTGATAACTATATATTCCTAAAACATTGACAGCCACTTGAGCTCTCTCTCATATATAGTAAAACACATTTAGCAACAAATAGTTTACTTTCAGTTGTTATGTTTCCTGGCTGCCACCCTTATGATCTCTAATCATTTCTTTATCATCTGGGTCAGTGCAAATAAAAGAACCTAAAACTCCACTAATGTAAATTTATGGAAAGAGAACAAAACTTTGAAACTTTTTCTAAACGAGGAATAAGACATAGTATCGCATCTACATTTCCACTCTAAATTTTAAAACAAGAGAGTTATGGAGAAAATTACCAGCCACAAATAACCAACTAACCAAAACATAGACAGATGATAAATAAGATGAAAATGCAGCACATCGATTGGAAAGTCATCAATCATGAGTTTACCACAGAAATCTCATCCCAGGAAGGGAAACTGAATTAAATTGTAGCAAGCACCATAAAGTAAGAGTCAAGTGGTCTCTGAAATGAGCAGTATGACATTAACATAAATATAATTTTTTTTTTGGTAATATATTAACATAAATATAATTGGCTGACCTTCATTTTCCGTGGCATCAAATTTAGAAACTCAGCAAAATCAATGGTGCTATATTTGATCAGCATCAACTTCACTGATCATATTCTGCAGTTCAGCTTCAATAGGATTTTGCCCCCAAAGATCTCATGACTGTTTCCAACTCTTTTGTTGTAATGCAGCTTATAGAAGCAAATCATCAGAACAAAGGTCTTCTCTTTTAAAATTATTATTTGTCATTTTTCAACTTAAATGCTAGGTGTTATATAAGAGAAAGCACCCACTAGGGAGAAGAAATACCTTATATCCCACTGTCACAAGTCTATTCGAGGCCTTTTATGTTTTAGAGAAATTTGGGGAATTTTACGATCACAATGCTAAGGCCAGAAAACAGATGATACACATGCACTTTATATATATCTTAATTTCTATATTTCAATTCTTTTCTTCAATTTCAGATAGTTGAAAACTGCTTGATTACCTGAACAGTGAAGTGAAACTCATGATGACGAGTTCCAAGATAATCTGCCACCTCCCTGGCAGCTTTCAGATATGAAGAACCCTGAAAATATCAGAATAGGCAAAAGTGAAAGACATCATCATATATGTACTCTTTAGTGCGTGCATGTTTACCATTAATTCTAGAACCAGAAAAAAAACAACAACAACAACAACATTTGTTAACATGGATGGTAGCTAGCTAGTGAAGAGGCTTGATATTCACATGTTAACTTATCAACTTAAATTGATTGAAGTTGAAGATTGATGCAATTGGAGTCAAATGAAGAGGCTTGATATTCACATGAGTATAATCACGAAATATATCTAAAAACATGATTCCCTTTCTTATCACGAAATATATCTAAAAACATGAGTCCCAATCCAAACCCCATGCATACTTCTCATTTATGTGTGTGTGTGTGTGTGTGTATATATATATATATATAACAACTTGAATATCTCACAATTAGATACTTGTGACAATAGTGTAAATTGTAACAATACTTGAATACTTCTTGTCAGCAGCACAATGCACATCACAAATAGTAATCATCTGAGAAATATTCTCCAAATCAGAATATAGTTGTTGGGAAGGTGAGAGCAACCCTACGAGCCCCTTCAAAATCCTTGCTTTCCATTTTCTTCTCAGCAATCCCCTTGGCCCTGATGGCCTCTTCTTTATTACAATCCATCACCAATCCAAATCCAGAACCTGACTCAACTTGCTTCAGAGGAATTTAAAAAACAAAACAGCTACATCAACAACCTATGCTTGCTTCAACATATATTAAGAGAGCAAATTTAAAATGTCGAGACTTTATTAGCCCTCCATAAACCCGTCCCATTGCCCAAGATATTCTACTCTCACATTCAGATTGGCTCTGCAGATTTTGTAAAAATAAAAAAAATAAAAGCCAAGTATTTACTATGAAAAAGAAAAAACAGCTCATGTCCCATTGCCCAAGATATTCTACTCTCTTTCTTGTAGTGTTACATGAGTACTAGCTAGCTAGCTATATATGTGCGGCATTACAATTAATCAGCTCATGTGTTCTCCTAGCTAATTGGTTTACATGAGTCACATGCAGTACACTTCTGATATATTTGAGAGCTTTTCACTGTAATACTCCACCGATTTTTGCATGAGTAAGATCCCTAAAGAAAATTGACAATTATAAACAAATAAAAAGCACAAAAACATTGTCATTCTAGCTACTGATCTTTATATCCTCCACTTCACTAGATCTTCCTTTCCATAATTATGAAAGACATGAATGAAACAACTCGATCTAGTTTTGGAGAATCTGAAACGTCTAGAGCGAAATATAATATGGTAGTAATAAAAAATGAAGAGGATGATGAAATCATAACAGCTTATAATGTGGGTCTTACATACGATCATTCCAAGAGATCGGATCGGGTTTAATTTAAGGATTAGCTAGGCTCTTCAATTACTGGGTTCTAGATTTATAAGTAGGTGGGTAAACACACTACTTATAATGATACTTATTACATACAAAAAAAGAAAGGACCGAAAATATTTTATGCTAATTGCTATATATATATATGAGTAGACTTCTATATCAATGATGTGCTTTGCATTATGTCAATAAACAGAATTATAAATAATTATTTTTTCATTATCTTGATGCAAAACTGCATGTGCACCCAACAACCCTGCAAGGAAAAACAAAATTGGTTTTAAACAGTACAAACACTACAAGAAAATCGGTTCTTTTTTTATTCACTTCTTTTTAAAATATTCACAGATATTAAGTTGGTTGGTTTTGTTTAATGATCACCCTATACTTAGCTTACAATCATTTTCATGCTACAATCATTTTCATTACAGCAAGTATTTGTATACTTAGCTTATGTGCCCTCTATTTAATTACAGCAACCGTAGCCATTCATCCCCATTAGTTCTCAGTACAACAGCAACACAAACTTGTAACATTACAGCCGTAACCTTCCATTCCACCATCAAAACAACAAATATTACAGGAGAGTTACAAGAGAACTCTAACACAATTGCAAAGTAAAATCTTCTCAAACCCAAAAATAAAAATCCAAAAGCAAACAAAACCCTAGAGCTGCCAGTATAACACCAACATCATTCACACAAAAATCACTTGAAATCCTAACTTCATGTTCATAACCTAGATCCATTAAAGTAGCAATCCAGTTCTAATCACCTCCATTACAAAGCACCTCACAACTCTAAGCCACCAACACAGACAACAAAAACACAATAATCTTGTTTATTACGCACAAAATAGAGAGATGAGAGAGAGAGAGAGACGGTGGGGGAGAGATGACCTACCGACGAGGACGAAGCGCATGGTGGAGCAGGACCGAGGAGGCATAGAGGTCGCGAAGCAGAACAACTCCAGCCCGTCGGCGTTGTGTACTCACACTGAGACTTTAGAGAGAGAAACAGAGAAAGGGAAAGACGCGGACATTGTGAGTGAGAGAGAGAAAGAGAGACCGGAGAGGAAGACAGAGAGAGGAAGCCAGCAGTCCCCTGGGGGCGGGGGGGGTTGTGAAACAGGGGAAATCAGAAAGGGAGATATCGGGCGGGAGGGTAAAATGAAAGGGATCGCGCGAGCTCTAGTTTCTTTAAATTTGAAAATCATCTTTCACGGAGACTTTAGTTTGCCGCAAAATATCTTCTTCTTTTTTCGCAGCGATTTTAAAGTTAAGAAATCGCTGCAAAAAGTAACTTTTATAATTGCATCGAACAATTATTCGCCGCAAAAAATTTCTTGAGCTTTTGCAGCGAATAGTTTCATTGTAAAAAGTGAAAATCGTTGCAAAAAACTATTTTATTATTTACAGTGAATTTTTTTCGCCGCAAATAATAAAAAATCGCCGCAAAAGTGTATTTCAGAAACTTCATGAAATTTATTCGCAACGAAGTAAAAATCGCCGCAAAAAGCCTTTTTTCTTGTAGTGACAGTAAGTTTTCTCATCAATACCGAGCACGTTTCTCATTTCTCTGCTTTTCTTCTTTAGTAAATCCATAACCAACATATTTTAAATGCATGTCTCTCTAATATAGACGTTTAGTTTTTAGTATTTAATTTTTCAAAAGTATTGGTTTTGGATTTTCTCCAAAGTTTTTCTTTGAAGAAGATATATATATATATATATATATATATATATATATATATATATATATACAGGATCTGTCAAAAGTGGAGCTTGAGCTATTAATCAAATAGAGTTACTCTGATCTGATCTAGAAAATTAGAAATGGTTAAGAACTGTTTCTCAAGCACGTACGTTGCAATTGTTCAACGAAAAGAACATGAAATGGGATAGTACCGAAGCTTTTCATGATCAATTATGTGCGCGCGTGGAAGATTTGTTTTACTTTTGAGAACATCAACTAATAATTGTCATAATCTAATTCGCATAACCCGCAGATCAAAGTAACTTAAATAACATGATTAGGGCGAGGTACGTACACATCCATCACATGCATGTTGTTTTTCCAAAGCGAAAAAGGAAGAAAGATTCCTTGTGTTCCCCGCTTTAACTATGAGCCTGCCTGTATAAAATATTAAGATAGTAATGTTGTAGAGTTTGTAAATAATTCTTTCAAAAAGAGTCAAATTTATTATTAAAATATTAATTTTTTATTATATAGATTTTATATTTATTCAATTTTTTAAAACAAATCATGCAATATTTGTAAATTTTACGACTGTAAATATCATTTTTTTATCATAATATTATTACTCTTATAATAAATTAATAATGTATAGATCAATTTGGATGCATTGGAGGATGAAGCTCCTTTAAATTGTTTGTCTGAATTTGAGGATTTAATGTGAGTCAGAATGAGCAACAATACTTAATGTTATATAACTCACGCTATGTGTTGATCATCTCTCTAGCATATCATAAGACCCTCAAGTTCAAATAATAATCTAAACATATCATTTTCTGATAAACTATGATAACTGTTGGAGTATAGCCTCTCATATTGACAAAATGGAATTAAAATCAAAGGACGAAAAGCTAAAAGTAGAGAAGGCAAATCAGCATTTGTAATTCTATTATTTCGGTTATTTCTTTTGTTATTTCTTCAAGTGTATATAAACACTAGTTCACTCATTATAAATTCATCAGATTATTCATGAAAGGGCCAACAACTTGGTACTTTCTTGGCTCATGAATTCCATTTTTAAAGACATAAGAAATAGCTTGTTTTATGTTGTATCTAGTCTAGATATCTAGAATGAGTTAAAAACTAGATATTTGAGAAGTGATGGCCCAAGAGTTTTTCATCTTGAAAAATCTCTAAGTTGTGTAAACCAAGGTTCTTCATCAATTACAAAGTATTTTAGTGCCTTTAAGACTCTTTGGGATGAATATGTCAGTTATAAACCATTCCCAACGTATACCTGTGGAAAGATGGCTTCTTGCACTTGTGAGTTGTTCAATTTTTTGCTAGTTCGACAGCAGTCAGATTATGTCTTTAAGTTTCTTATTGTCTGAAATGATTCCTTTGCTTCAGTAAGAAGCCAATTATTTTTTGATGTTCCATTACCTAGCATGGCTAAAGTGTTTTCGTTTCTGACTTTGTATGGCTACGGCCTATTAATTAAGCTTGAGCTAAGTTTGTACATGCTCGAAAAGTCTATTTGCAGGCGATGTGCGTAAGCAGTTTGCACACCCAATCCAACGTGGCAAGTGAAACAGTGCGGTTTGTATAAGTTTAATGAAACGAACCGTTTGGGCTGAAGGAATTGGGCGGGATGGACTGAATTTAACTTCTTGTTATCAAAACGAAACGTTTTGAGCCCCTGAAGGTAAAGGCACCTTCTTCTTCTTCTTCTTCATCTCTGGTTTCTTGCCCCGAATCACCCTTCTCTCTTCTCTGATTGGAGGCTCGATGATGCACACGCAGTATGCTTCTCTTCTCCAGGCCGTCGGGTCTCTTATCTCTTGAAGTCATCGAAAGAACACATTTCTCTTCTCTGGTTTAACCCCCATTTTTGTGTCCGAGCCCTAATATTCTCCGCATGCCTTCGTTGCGCCTCTTCCCCGTGAACGCAGCTGCGGCCATCGATTTTCTCTCTCTCTCTCTCTCTCTCTCTCTCTGTATCTATAACAGATAAATGCAGAGTATTAATTGTGTTGTGCATATATTTTGAATTTTGTGGTTTTGAATTTAGGTTTTGCATCATAGGAAAAGATTATGCCTTTTGAATTTAGGTTTTGAATTTCTGCTAAACTTCTGCTAAGAGCGTGAAATTCAACACCAATTTCACCTAGATTGTAATGCAAACTTACCCAGTACTTGATTTGTCGCATAGCAAAGTTGCTAGAAATTCTAACTTACTTTTCATTGAGCAATTGCATAAATTTATACACAGTAAGAAAGGAATAAATGAAACTTGTTTTTGTTACTGTACTTGAGAGAAAATATCAACTAATTTCTCTATTGTGACATTCTAGAGAATATATTCTATTCCTGTTTGTACATTTTGGCTTTCCTGCTATTGGTGGTCTTTGACTGGTGCAATGCAGCGCATGTCATCCTTGTGTTTGTGAAAATACACCAACGGTTCAGTTATTTTAATACTTGAACTGCAAATACCATCTTGCTCAATTCAGGAATAGAATCAAAACACTCGTATGCTTCATAAGATAACTGACAATGCTCTTGTTTCATGTTCTGAAATGGAATGGTGAACAATATATATTACCAAAACATAAATGAACAATTTTAACCATGAACAATTATAACTGACAATGCTTTTGTTTCATGCTCAATTCACTTGTATGCTCTCTTGTTTCACTTGCTGAGTTGCCTCTATTTTATTTGAGATTGATTCCTAATGTGGTCTTTTTTATTTGTAAGGCTTTAAAAGATTTTAAAAAGTGGGGTTCATAGATAGAAAGCCTACAGATGAGTCATGCATTTATGTGGAACTCCCATGTGATCATGCCCCTTTCTGACTCTATGTGTGTGAGAGAGAGAGAGAGTTTTATAATACAAAGCTAGGTTGGTATTGAATGGTTTACTCAATGAGAATGTTCAGTTTGTGGGTACATACATATACTTAGAATAGGGACTTATAATTAATTTGCGGCTAGATTTGATTGGGGACATAGCATCATATGATCCATTGCTGCAAAATTAGAAATAGAATGGTATCAAGTAGATGCCAAGACTAGCTAGCTTTTTTAAATTAATGTTGAAACATGCTGCAGGCTACTGAATCACTGATCCTACCTCAAAATTATATATTAGGTTTTCTTATTGTTAATTAAAAAATGAGTATATATATAATAACAGGATTTCAAACTCAGAAATTGAGTGATGATGATCAGTATGAACACATTAACCACTTGTTTTTTTTATTTACCTTTGACGAATTCAACTATATTCATATGTTATTGAGAAAAAAATGTCATAGTTTTGCACGTAGTAGTTGGAACTTCTCTTTCAACTTCAAAACTCCAACCTAATATATATTCTCCTAGAGGGAATAAAATAAAAGCTAAGGCAGGTTTGGTTTCATGATATTTTAACTTGGTTTGGCCTGTTGCTTTCATATATAGAGTGTAAATTTCTAAATTCCCAATACATAAACCAATAACAATGTATACATATCAGTAGTCGCTATGAAAAGACAAAAGGTAACACTGCATGCCCAGACTCAATAAATTTTATTCTACAATAATGTTCTACATGACAACGGTGATGATGACTGTGCTTTGAACTATTCATACAAACTTTGTACATAAAAAAAAATAGTGAAAATAAAAGAAAAACAGGGGAATATTAATGTAAACAAACGAAGGACCAAATCTTTTATATATATTAATCTGTCTATATAATATGTACGTATCATCTCAAAAATCAGGTATGATGAAACTTTGCAAAGTTTTGGTAATATAGACACACTTAATATTCAAAATTTTGCAAAGTTACCAAAACGTGCAAAGTTTTGGTAATGTGCAAAATTTGTATATTTATATGCAAAGTGTTTGTATTCTTTGGTTGATTTGCTGACATTGTTTATGGGTTGTACATTGGGAACATGTTTGTTGAAGCCAGTTTCTTCATCAAGATGTCATCGTCAGCTTCTTCATGGATTTCGACGAACAACCCAATGTGCACTTGTGGGAAGCCCTCAAAACATAGAATATCGAATATGCAAAGAAATCCGGACCAATCATTTTTTGGGTGTCCAGACTACAACACAGATGTAGAAATTTTTCATGAAAACTTTGACGTGCATTTAGGTTTCTACAAAAGTTTGCTATTTTATGTTTGTTTGTTTATAATCAGGGATTACCACACTGCAACTATTTCGAATGGAAAAATCACAGTGAGGAAAGAGAAAAAGAACTTATGAAGATAGAAATTGAGTTATTAAGGAATGAGGAAGAGTTTCGAAAAAGAGATGATGAGATTGTAAAGTATAAGTTGGGAATCCACAACGACCAACTTGATATTCAAAGGCAACAAGCAGACATCCGGCGTGAACGCACACTACTTCGACTCTCTTGGTTTATTTTTATATTAAGTTCATTGTACTGCGTCTGTAAACAATGAAACCATATTACTGGAGGGAAATTTGTATATACTTTTGTGGCCTTTGTTGTGTATAACTTTAAGCAACTAGTTGAGAAACTAACTTGTAAACGATGCATGCATCAATGTCCTTGTATATAATGTTTATCTATGTATGAAGTTGGAAAGTGTGATCTTGGCGTTATTTTTTCCCATAAAAGTACTTTAAATAAGTTGATACTGGATATCTCTTCCTAATACATCAATAGACAGCTCATGGCAAATTGGTTGGCAAAAAGGAACCAAGATACCATTCACAAATTACATGGAAAATTCCACAACTCATTAGCATAACTTCAAGTCCCTAATTTCACTTTAACAAAATATAACTAATTACATTGAAAAGCTGGGCCGAGTACTTATAGATTTTGGACTAATAAGCATCTCAAAGATAATATATATATATATATATATATATATATATGCATACTTCTTGTACAATTATATATATATATATATATATAATTATAAGGCCGTTTCAACAGAGGATGCTTTTCATGTCAGGAAATTACTAATTCATACAAATCATCACTATTCTGTCATCCAGTACTACTTATTCATTTTTTTCTTATTCACTAAATTAATTTGTTGTCTCACAAACAAAGCATCTAATGTCAAACTAAAGATTTGAAGATAGATCAAAATTAATTAAAGCTAGCCTAGCTAGCTAGATGGAAACAGACAAATCAAATCTTTGGAGGATCAAGGAAAATCTACTGGCTGGCCTGTTCTAAATTATTATATTCATAATACCTATGGTGTCGAATTAGTATCCATAATACCTGAGTTTCTAGATTGATAGATGGATCTATGTTAGGAGGTGTTGACAAATATGTATAAAATGATCTTGGTATCATCTGATTTGATGGATTTGTTGATGGATCTGTGGTAGGAGGTGTGATAGGAGATGCGTGCTCTTTCCCTTTCTCCATCTACATAACTGCCAAATGTCAATTGGTAGGATGGTTTTAAGAACTACACTTGTAAAGTAATACATTTACTTTAACCACCAATACAGTTAAAAACTTACAATGCACCAAAATACTTCGTTGGAAGAGGAGCTTGAATGTCCTGCACAAGAATAAGAATGTAAACTGAAAATTAATCCAATACAATCACTAAATGGACAGGACAATGCTTAAAAGCATAGAAGTTGCAGCAAGCAAAGCCTTCCAACATTAATCATGAAAAACAAGTTACCAAATAAAAACAAGTTATACCAAAGGGACTACACAATTACACGGTCAGATTTGTCGCATTTACTGATTTTTAACATACTTGGGATTCCAAATCCAAGCAATGCAAAAAAGAACGTCAAATATTTGAAACTTCTTGAAAATCTCAAACTAAGTTCATAACAAGTGGATATTCTAAATTATAGAAATGTTAAACATAGATAGAGAACTGCACAACTAATAAAAGTTTAGCTTTAGATGATTTTCTTGAAGTATGAAATTCCCCGAAATAGAATTTTCATGAAATTCCAAACTAAGCCTTGAATCGAAAAACAACCATAATTGAAACCACTCATTCAAACTTTTAGACTTAATTATTTATAGATTCCCTAGGTACGTGGCGCAAATCTTTTTTATTTTTATTTTTTACTTAAGTTTGTTAATGTGAAAGATTTTTGTGATTATCTATTCGATATCCCTGTCAGGAAACACTAATTACTTTAATTAGATTTGAATAGCATGGAATCTAATTTCCCTCAAAAGCAAGAACAGATAGTAAAGTAGTGCCAACATCAGAAAAAGATTAAAAAAAAATGCATAAATCCTAATTAATCCTAGAAAGTGGGTGACTCTTTTCGAGCAAAACACTCGTATTCTTCTTGGAAGTTTTAGTTGCAAAAACACTGAAGTGTTGAGAAAGTTTTAGTTGCATTTAGATCTAGATAGTCTGTCTTTCCCTTTTTTCAATCGAAGAGAAGGTCATCGCAGCACGCAGAGCACACTTACTTCACATCAACCTTGCCTTCGCGCGCAAAGGAAGAGATGTGGGGAGACGGAGGGAAGGGGGCTGTTCGATTTGGGAGGGAAACGAGTTGCAGATTTGAGGAGGAAGATAGAGCTCTGCTTTCATTGTTTTAATTGCTTTTCTTTTCTTTTTTTACTTTCAATAATTATGTAAATGCCTCTAATGGCACTGCCATGTCACCATCTTGGTATGCAATCAGTGCGCAGTTCGCTTGTATGTAGAAGAATTGAAAATAAATTGAAATAGACTATTAGACTTATGTCCATAGCAATATTGGTTCCTCCATCCTTCCGTTAGTAGTGTTTACTTCTCCTCCTTTTGGAAGATGGAGGTTAGATGTGGGTTAGTTCTACCTCTGTTTTATACAGAGATTGATACTCTCTCTTTTAAGAGTTTTGAAAGTTCAGACAATGTCGTTGCAAAGATATTAGTGTGCGGGAAGCTTACAATAAGAATTTAATTTGACTTGTAATTTAAGTCACATATGTAATTTCTTTACGGAATGAAATTATGTCTATTTCTTATAATAATAATAAATAAATAACTATAATTCGGTTGTTGTGATCAAATTGCTGTCGGATATAAGAAATTGAAGTTGCAATTAACCCGTTGAATAATATGCTCTTAATTATGATAAATAACTTTTTAATTGTGGATATTATTTATTTAATGTAAAATATAGGTTAATATTTTCATCTTTTCACTTTATGTTGACGAGTAAAATAATTAAAATATTTTCTGGTGAGCTCTACAAACTATAAATCTCAATTATCAGTCTTGACTTTTTCCACTGCGAAGGGCATGTAATTTGGACTATGAGAATTTTTCGAAATTCTCAAAACATCTCATAAATATTTCATTTTCAAAATTATTCAAATATTTAATTTTATCTAATCATTAATTAATCATTATTTAAACTTAAATACAATTTTTATAAACTTTAAAATAAAATAAAAAATTAATACATCTTTTAAAAATTTTATAATATTTTAATTCAACTTTTTTTTATTCTTTTTTAAAACCCAATAAAACACCTTGATACAAATTATTTCATTACAATCCATAAAATTAGATACTTCCAAGTATCCAAGCATTTCCTCGTAACTATATAATCGGGAAAATATCAAATTTGAAGACTTTTGCTCGAAGAAAAAATGTACTCCTAAGTAGAAAATTAGTACATTACTCGATGCGGCCAGCACTAGAGGCTCTCCAAATAATGCTATAATAAACTCACAAAAAGAAAATGCTATAAAATTTACTTGCGAAGAAGCCTAACGAAATTCCACAAAGTGAGACCCAGGAAAATAATTCCAACCACAGTAGCAGTGCCTCTCCAAAAATCTTGGAAATACACACTTGTTAAGGTTGCCACGGCACGGTTCCAACTGTTCTCGTAGTACCCATCAAGCTCTTTGCTGAGATCCAAGTAAAAGATTCCATTGCTCTCAATCTCATGGCCGAGCTTGTTAAACAGATCCGTCACTGCAACGTTGGAACCCAACTCGTTAACAATGATCTTCTTGTCAGCAAGCAGCCCTACATCTGCTTTAGTTGTAATAAGATCATCCAACAGCACAATATAATCGCAGATGTAAGTTTCGAATGGATAATGGCACTGCTCCAAGGCCATCAGGTTTCGGAAAAGACCTTCGGTTTTGTCGTCAACACGAAGGGGTGGGATTTCCAGAAAACGTTGCATACGCCTGAGGCAGGTGGATTTCAGGCATGGTAAGCAAGCCAAGAGCCATGAAAGGTTGAGGCACGGGAAGCTTTCTAAGCATTCGTTCTCCACAAATTGTATTTCGAGTAAACTCCTTCCTGAAGTTGGTCTGAATTTCAGCCCTGCCTCTGCAAGTTTTGTTGCTGTGTATAGGTGTTTAATATTACTTTTATTTTCTTTTGGTTTTGATTTTGGTTTTGGTTTGGGCGGAGGGAAAAAACATCTCACCAAATCTGTGAAATGCTTTACTTCACCGATCTTCGGCTCTGGCTGCTCATCATCATAAAGATCACGAAAGAACCTCCATGATAGCTTAAGAAGAATATCCTTTTTTGTGAGCAGTACTTCTTGGAGTTCTCCATTTTGCAGGCCAGCTTCATTCTGCTGATCACCACAGTATAACTCCTCGAGAACAAAAAAAGGAATTTGATTCTCTAGCAGAAGCAAGTCATACCGTATACCACGTTCCATATACGGTTGACTTAATATATAATCTTTTTGAGCCATTGATTTTTTAGATTTTCTCCATAAAAGCTCAAGTATAAAAATAGCATCCAGTAGAATCATGTTTACGAACTCTTTACTGCCGAGAAGGAAGTTCTCTGAATAGCTATGGCGGATTCTCACTTCGTTGCGCTCGATGATGCATGCAAGATCCTCGATGCTCTTCCGAGTACGACAACAGAAATCCCTCAAATATCTGAGCTTTTGTATCTCCAGGTCCTTCAACTCTTTTCTCATGCAGTGATGAAAAGGACCGATAGAAACCAGCCGAGGGGTGTAGGCCATATGTTTGACCTCGCGAAGTCTCTTGGGAACTCTGTAGATACAGCACTCAGGCCAACGAGGTGGCTCCAGGGCCAGTGGAATGTCAATGATCAGCTCTTTGCATTCAAATTCTTCTTCTTTAATGGAATCATTGGCTGCGGGTGCAGGGCGGACCATCTTATCCATGCCTCAAGTTCCTTTTCCTAGTGATCATCACAAACAAGTAACATGAATTTTGCCCCGTCAATTATATACTTTTCAATATTGAAAGGGCCAAACAGCTTGGAAGCATATATAAATTAAGCAAAGTGTAAGACATGTTTTATCCCAAAATCTTTCATATCTATATATAAATCATAACAAATTAAGTAAAATGAGAGAATAAGGAATTACCTTGGAGTTTTTGGGTTTTTGGGTTTGTATGTTCAGATGTTGGTGGAGAAAACGAAGGGGGTTCGCTGGGTACGTGGAGAAGACGAAGGAGTGGCGGCTCTGGAGAGGACGAAGACTTTTGTGTCTTCGTGGAGGTGGGGCTTCTTGGGTCCAAGAGCATCTATATGTATATGTAAAGTCGTATTTGTATAATATAAATTTAAAATTATTTATATTAACTTATGGCATATGTATATAGTTAGTTATAAATAATTTTTATCTAAATTTAGATAAAAATTATTTATTCTATAAAATATATTTTAATTATTATTTTTTTCTCTTTCTACTCTCTCATAATCTTTTTTTTCTCTCTCTCTCAATAACACAATAAATCTTTATCTACATATTTATTTTATTATTATAATATATTATATATATATTTTTCAATTTATTATATTTTTAATATAATATATAAAAAATTGATTTAAGAAAAAATAATAATAATAAAAAATTATTATTTTATTATTTTATTATTATTTTGTCTCAAATATACATAAATTAATATGAAAATTTTACTTAAATGATAAAATAGATATGTAAAAGAAGTGATTTTATATATATATATATATATATATATATATGTATAGATCAATACGAATACTCTAACTTGATTAAAAAGAAACCATACGTTTTGTCAAATTAATAAAACGTCATCGTTTCATTTTTGCCACGTCAGTTTTCTGACAATTTCAATATCCGGTTACAAATAGCATTTTTGATCTTTCAATAATTTTATTACGGAGCAGTTACTATTTATTTCTATATCTCATATTTGAAATATCTCAGATTTGATTTTTTTTTTTTTTTTCCATAAGCTGTGCTGTGTGGATAAGAATGAGTAATACTATTTGGTGTTAAGAGATTGCGGAGACATAAATTAGAAAAAATCTCCTCAACCTCCTACTATTCACACTACACTTCACACTTCATCTTTTTTTTAATTTTTTTTTTAATTTTTTTTTATCAAATATATTTTTATATGAATAGTGAATAAAAAATTAAAAATAGTTTAAAAAAATAAATTAAAATTTTTTTTTTTAAAATATTAAAAAATATTAAAAAGTGTAAAGTATGAAATATGAGAATAATAAATAGCAAAACTCCATAAATTAGTAGCAGAAAGCATCGGGAATCAATAGTTCTGTCACTTCTGTGGCAGATGCGCTCTTTTCATTGTTTCCGATTAAAAAAGTTTTTCTACGTACAATAATTTGCTTATAAGACAAAGTTCGCCACTAATTATTTGCCTTCTATTTTGAAAAGAGCACGACATTGTCACTGTGCGAGCTGAATCTGGCCACCCTTTTGGCGGCCATTGCGTTAGCGTGGTATGTATTTGGATCCATCAGGATGTGAAATGAAATAATTTTATTGGATCTGGATATTAATTTATTTATTTTCTACGATATTCCTTTCAACTTTTGGCATGTCTTAGCCACCGAACGTCAATGCTTTTATAGCTGTCAAAGACTCAAATAATTACATATATATATATATATATATAGAACTAAATATTGAACAGCAATAAGCAAGTTGCCTATAAACTATACTTGGGTTGTTGTGTAATGGCTACCGGACATAAGAAATTGGAGTTGCTATTAGTCATTAATATTAGTATGCTCTTAATTATGATAAACAATTTTTTAATTATGGATATTATTTATTTTATGTAAAATATAGAATATTTTGACTAGTAAAATAATTAAAATATTTGCCGGCGAGCTGTACAGACTAGAGCTGTACCAGACTACGAGGGGGTGCTGCTACTCAGCCCCAACAATATTTTGACTCCTAAAATTGTTATTAGTGCAATTGCATTTTTTTTCTTTTTCTTTCAAATTATATTTTTAAATATTGTTTTCTTCAAAATTGCATGCTGCTAACATGAAATTATCACTTTTCTTAAAAAGTATTCATGAAATGATGAAAAGAAATAAATTTTATTATTTAATTTATATTTTAACAAAAATCCAACGTCCTCTATTATCCACATGGAATTCATGCTCCAATTTCAAATATTCAGCAGTGTTTAGTTTAATAACATGAAGATAAGATTTAATTTGTGTTAGCCATAGACGCTGTTTGTTTTTTTTAGAAATGGTATGATATTTACTGATGGATGATATTTTAAATGCATGTCTCTCTAATTATATAGACGTTTAATTAGTTTTTAGTATTTTTCAAAAGTATTGGTTTTGGATTTTCTCCAAAGTTTTTCTTTGAAAATTGAAGAAGATATATACAGGATCTGTCAAAAGTGGAGCTTGAGCTATTAATAAAATAGGGTTACTCTGATCTGATCTAGAAAATTAGAAATGGTTAAGAACTGTTTCTCAAGCACGTACGTTGCAATTGTTCAACGAAAAGAACATGAAACGGGATAGTACTACCGAAGCTTTAATTTCCTGATCAATTCTGTACTGCGTGGAAGATTTGTTTTACTTTTGAGAAACATCAACTAATAATTTTCATAATCTAATTCGCATATATAGCCCTACCGTACGTAATTAACCCGAAGATCAAAGTAACTTTAATAAGTTGATTAGGGCGAAGTAAGTACGTACACATCCATCGCATGCATGTTGTTTTTCCAAAGCGAAAAAGGAAGAAAGATTCCTTGTGTTCCCCGCTTTAATTATGAGTCTGCCTGCATAAAAGATTAGATAGGTTTGGCAACCAGAAATATAAAATTTTTATTTTTATTTTATTATTATTATTTTTTTAAATTTTTATATTAAATATAATAAATAATTCAATTTTGTCAAATCTCAATTTAACTTTTTTAAATATTAAAAAATAATAATATTAAAAAATAATATTTTAAACTTTCATCTAAAATAAAAAATTCTCATTTCACTATCTAAATGTGGATTAATCAAAATTCTCATTTAAAGGGAGGATGAAGCTCCCTTTACATTGTTTGTCCGAATGTGGATTTAATGTGATCAGTCTGAATGAGCAACAATAATTAATGTTATATAACTCACGCTATGTGTTAATCATCATCTCTCTAGAATATCATAATTAGACCCTCAAGTTCAAATAATAATCTAAACATATCATTTTCTGATAAACTATGATAACTTGAACTTAGAAGCTCGGTAATATATAATAGAATTATATGAACTCATTGAAAGAACGAGCCTCGTTTAGGTAGTGAGATAAAATGAAATGAATTAAATAAATTATTGTTAAATTATTTTTTTTTAATATTATTATTATTTTAAAATTTGAAAAAGTTGAATTATTTATTATATTTACGTGATAATTTTAAAAAATTATAATGATGAGATGAAATGATATGAGATGAGGTCATTTTTCTGTCCAAACAAGCTCTAAACTCTGTAATCAAACAATATTTCATAAATGGAAGTTCTATATATGGATCTGGAAGGGAATATTTTCCCCCCTCATTGGGTTGGGCCCATGTTCTCAGTTCTTCAAGGCCTAAGGGCCGAGCGTATAAAGTCCAGCCCACATTCATAGAGAGAAGGCCCAGATCAGAATAAATGCCAGAGCATGCCCATCTGAATAACATAAAAAGGCCACACCACATTAAATACCTCGGCGATCCGACGCGGGAAGATCTTGTTATTAACAAGGGGCTGCCACATTTATAACAATCTGAGTAGACAAGATCCCAACGTAAGGGGGTACAAGTAGCCAAAAGTTGGCAAGGGAAAAAAAGTTAATCACTCTTATTAAACTCTTAACTCTCTCTCTTTTCTTTTTGAGAGATTATTTTTAATTTTGAAATGGGAGGTGTCACGAACACACCCAATCACTCCTTTTTATTTCTTTCGCAGATGCTTGACAGTGCTCGAGCTGATATTACGAAACATGTCTTAACAGGATCAGTACTGTACGTATCAGGCCATCGATTTGGCTTTATAGTTATTATTTTTAAGAACTTATATAGTGTCCAAGTTAAATATATACACTACAAGAAATAAAGTGTTTTCCCAAGAATAAGATTGGTGGGAAAAACGCTATACCTTACACCAATGCTAAACTAAAACCAACCCCATAGCTATAGACATGTATATATATATAATTTTGTTATAATATTCCAAGTACAAAAAGTGGTGATTCAATCCCATACCTACACATCATTTTTCTTTTCATTTTATCACTCCTAGCTACCTTCACCCCTCTCTATCTTAATTACCTACTCACTTCTAAAACATCACCCCTACTACTATTACCATTGTCAGCCTTCAAATTCATAACTTCCACGTCTCTCAAGCAAACTCAAGATGTTATCCTACATAGATTTTTCACAAACTCACTCATCAATTGCAACATACATATCCTATTTTAGTTACACATATTTTACACAAACTCATCATCACAAAATTATACAGATTTTACTCAAACTCATCAACACAAAATTACACAAATTTTACACAACCATATCATCACAACATTACATAGATTTTACATAACCATATCATCACAAAATTACACAAATTTTATATAATCATATCATCACAAATTGCTTGGATTCATATTTTCTATTTTCCATTTCCACTACCAAATTATACAAAAAAAAACTTAGAGACAGAGAAAAAGATGGGAGAAAACAGAGAGAAAACGAAGGGAGAAGAGAGAGAGAGGCTTACCGTGTGGACTACGACCTGCAGAGGTGGTTGGGGAAGGGTGGCTGACTGGGTGAGGTCGCGCGGGCACGCGCGGGTGGGGAGGCTCATAGTCGCAGGGAGAGAGAGGTGAGGTCGCGGTGCAAGGAAAGGCTCGTAGTCACCAAGAGTGAGAGAGAGAGACAGAGTATCGCGGGGTGGGGTGGAGGAAGAAAGGAATAAGGGGAAAATGTAGGTTTTTATATTTTTATTTTTTAAACCGGGTTGTGATCATCACAAAAGCTTATAACATCGTCGCAACAAGAAATCACCTAGAATAGAAAAAAATAATTCAAGCAAGTTTATTTGTGGCGAGATAAAGTTACCGCAGAAAGTTAATAACTCTGTTGCAAAAACTAATAATTCTGGCAAGACTATTTGTGACGAGAAAAAATCACTGCATAAAGCCTTTTTTTTTTTGCCATAAAATTTTTTTCCCCTACAAAGTTGTACTTGCCAACGATATCTCATGGTAAAAGGTTTATTTTTTTCCCACGAACAGTTTTCGTGTCATTAGCTAATTATTTGTCACGTTGTATATCTTGAAAAAATAAATTCGTGGCTACTGATAGCAGTGCAGATATGGGAAAAACAAACGAGACAGAGGTTGAAGAAAGGCTCATTCTATTCATGTATCGAGTGTCATTTACAAGATAACTACTGCTATTTATATTACATTTATAATGAATAAAATAAATGAAATAATGTAGGCTAATTGCCAACGCATGTAACAAACTATAACAGAACAATTATCACATCCTTTAATCTAGTGCAGTTGTAAGTATCTGAGATGCATTTGTATCCTTTATTCTCAATATCCCCCCGCAAGATGGAGAATAAATGTTGATTACTCCTAATTTGAGTAGTAGTCGATTGAATGTGGGAGAGTGTAATGATTTAGTGAGTAAGTCTACAAGCTGAGCTAAAGATGGTACATGTGCAATGACAACTTGACCAGCTGATATCTTGTCTTGAACTAGATGACAATCTAGTTCGATGTGCTTCGTTCGCTCGTGGAATACGAGATTAGCCGCAATGTGTAGGGTTGCAAGATTGTCACAATACAGAGCGGCTGGCTGTGAGATGTCAATGTTCAAATCATGGAGCAAATAGCAAAGCCATGTCAGATCACATACAACTAATGCCATGGCTCGATACTCGAACTCGGCAGAGGAACGTGATATGGTGTTCTATTTCTTGAACTTCCAGGAAACAAGAGAGTTGCTGATGAAGACACAAAACCCTGTTGTGGAACGCCGGGTGTCTGGAAAATTTGCCCAATTAGCATCTGAATAAGCCACGAGTTCTGGCTTAGAGGAAGCTAGAAGAAATAGGCCCTGTCCTGGGGGTGCTTTTGAGGTATTTGAGCACTTTGATGACAACATTGTAGTGTGGCAATCTAGGAATGTCCATAAATTGGCTCAGCAAGTGTATGCTATAGCTCAGGTCAGGCCTTGTGTTAGTGAGATACAACAGCTTGCCCACTAGCTTTTGATACAAAGCAAGGTCATTAAATGGTTCTCCTTCATCTTTGCTCAATTTGATGTTAGGTTCCATGGGCATGGGAGAGGGCGTGGAAGCCAATAAATTAGTTTCGGATAAGATATCCAGCGCATATTTGCGACGGCAAAGCTGAATGCCATGCTGTGATCGTGCAATTTCCATGCTAAGGAAATACTTGGGGGAGCCGAGTGTTTTGATTTTGAATTTTGTCTCCAAAAAATGCTTGACTGCCTTACAGGAAGCAACATCAGAGCTCATCAAGATGATGTAGTCGACATAAATGAGTAGCGCAACAAATGATGTAGGCGTGTGTTTGGTGAAGAAACTTTAATCTGATTTGGATTGGATGAAGCCAAATTCTACAAGTGTGGAAGAAAGCTTGGTATTCAGCTACCTAGATGCTTGTCGCAAGCCATATAGGTTTTTCTGGAGATGACATACTTCGTTGGTTTTAGCTGCAGGATGACCAGGAGGTGGCTTCATATATATGTGTGTATATATATATATATATATATATATATATCTTCATCAAGTTCACCATACAAGAAGGCGTTGTTGACATCTAGCTGCTGGAGGTCCCAACCTTTGATTGCAACAATGGCAAGGAGGCAATGTATGGAGACCAATTTGGCAACCGGTGAGAAGGTGTCATGAAAATCTATGCCTTCACGCTGAGGAAAGCCTTTTGCCACCAAACGAGCCTTAGCTCTCTCAATTGTCCCATCAGCATAGAATTTAAATTTATAGATCCATTTGCAATCAATTGGCTTCTTGCTGAAAGGGAGATCAATAATGGACCAAGTCTCATTAAGCTCGAGAGCAATGAGCTCTTGCTCCATTGCTTTGCACCAAATAGGGTGTTTGATAGCTTGGGTATATGAGTTTGATTCGGTGTTAAGAGAAGGTGAAATGGTGAAAGCTTTAAATGTGGAGGAGAGGGAATCATAAGACAGGAAAGAAGAAAGGGGAAAGGATACTTGCTTGCCTATCGTGTTGTGACCATCGGAAGCTTTCATCGTGGATGTACATTGGGTTGAAGCTGTGACTTGTTGGCAGTGAAAGTCTTGGAGGTATGCAGGTGTTTTTCTGATTCGATTTGATTAGCGGAGGGGTGGGGTTGAAGGGATGAGAGGAGAGGATGCATTTGTATCAGGTGAGTGAGGGTTGGCATTGAAGGTATCAGATGAGATATGGTCAAATGTTGGGGATGGTGGTGTGATAATGGGGTCAAATGTTGGTGGTAATGTGGGCGTGATAGAAGCAGGATTTGTGGAGGGTGTGTGAGTTGAGGATGGAAAGTTGGGAGTGTGTTTTAAAGGAAAGAAGTCTTCGTGAAAAATTACATCATGTGAGAGGAAGATTTATTTGGTATTGATATCAAGGAGTTTGTGTCCCTTGACTCCATAAAGGTAGCCAAGAAAAATGCATGGGCAAGCTCGGGAATCGAATTTGGTTCAAGTGTGGGTGAGATTAGACGCATAACACAGGCAACCGAAGACCTTAAGGTGAGAATAGGATGGTTTGTGATTGTAAAGGATTTTGAAAGGAGACTTGTAATTGAGTAGTAGGGTGGGTGTTCAATTGATTAGATAAACTACTGTGGTGATGAATTGTGACCAATATTGAATGGGGAGGCTAGATTGAAATTTTAGCGCATGGGCCACATTTAGGATATGCTGATGTTTGCGTTCAGCCAAGGTGTTTCGAATCTATTGGTTTTGACCTTGGTTTCAAATTGAGTTTGAACAAGGGAAAAGAAATTCTGAAGTGAGAATCGAGCTTCAGACTTTGTTTTCAATAAGTACACCCAAGTGCATCGATTGAATTGGTCAACAATGGTAATAAAATATTTAATCTCATCGTGAGCTGGAGATTGGTTTGGTCCCCATATATCTACCAAAACAAGTTCAAAAGGCTTTGTTACTTTAGTTTCAAATTGAGGGGAAGGTAATTTGTGATGCTTTGCAAGTGGGCAAACTTCACACAAAATTTTGTAGTCGGAATGATGCTTGGAATTAAATTTGGAAATGTCATTCAATACATGTTTAGTCATGGACCTATGTCCAAGTCTATAGTGCCATAAAGTAAAGATATCAAACGTGGTGCTATTTGTGGTATAAGCTGTACTAGAAGGATGTAAAATAGGGAAAGAAAAAGATTGCAAGGCCGTGGTGTGTTGTCATGGAAGCTGGAGGTGATATAAGCCATTAAGTACAGTCCCCACTCCAATCGTCATCTAAGATGAGAGGTCCTGAATAAAATAAGAATTGGAAGAAAAAATTAGACAACAATTTGAGTGAGTGGACAATGCCTTGGCCAAAATAAGATTGAATGAAAAATCTGGAGCACATAAAACATTAGGGAGTTTGATGGCATGGTTAATAGCTATGACATTATGAGTGAAGAGATGGGGGCTACAGATCATATGATCTATAGCACCCGTGTCAAGGATCCACGAGGTAGTGAGATGAGTGACTTTGTGGTGTGTGTTTGTGAAGTTGGAATAAGAGATACCAGACATGGGAGGTGTGCTAGATTCGGGAAGGCTAGTTTGCACATGGTTAACAGCAGTTGTGGTTCCAATGGATGAAGGGTTGAGCAAAGCAAGGAGGTGGTTGTACTACTTTTGAGTAATAGGTGGTCCATCTTTGAGCTGATCCTACTCGAGTGAAGACTAATTTTCCAAAGACTTGGATCTGAAATTGGCTTTGTGTCCAGGTGGAAAACCATTGAGTTTATAGCATTTTTCTTTGGTATGTCTTGGGATGCGGCAATGAGCACACACCGGAAGGTTGGGGTTAACCTTAAAGCAACGCTCAAGAGATTGACCTGCGATGTTGCAATGAGAACATAACAGTCGATCGTTGCATGAGGATGATGATGTGTGCTGGTCAAGCACTCTAGCAGCCATGGCAAGGGGCGCAGGCACAGCATGGAGTTGTCTTCACCACTCCTCTTGTTGAACCAAAGAAGTCACGCGGTTCAACTAAGGAAGGGGATCATGAAGTAGGATCAGAGCACGAATAGAATCGTATGAGTCATTTAGACCCATTAGGAATTGCATAACCTTGTGTCAATGCATGTATTCTAATTAAGCTTTGATTGAACTGCAGGTACACGAAGGCATTGGTTCATAAATTTCAAGCTCGTCCCAAAGACATTTGAGTTTTTGTAATATTGGCTCACTGAATCGTTGTCTTGAATCAGTGATGAAATTGATTTTGTAATTTGGAAAATGCAAGGAGCATTTTGGATTGAAAATCATTCACGAAGATCCTTCCAAATGTTGGTTGCCATGTCTACATGTGCAATGCTCAATCTATGTTCTGAACCAACAGAGTGTTGAATCCAAGCAATAATCATGTTGTTGCAATGCTCCCAAGGGGCAAGAAGGGGATCAAATTTGCTAGTGGGTTTGGGGATTTTACCATCGATAAATCCTAGCTTGTTTTTTATTTTTTATTTTTTATAGTAAAAAACGGAATCATATTCATTTAAACAGAAATGTCAATCCAAATAGCATTTTCAATACATTCGGGAATTGCTTCCCACCAAGTTGCTAACTCATCTAAATTCCATGAGAATCTAGCCAACGAATGTGCTACACCATTTGCTTCCTGACCCTTGTGATGGATTGACCAGGTTGTTCCTTTCTACAGCAACTTCTTGATTTCCTGGACCAGATCACCCCAACAATATATAGAAGGCCCCTCCTTATTCAATTCTTGCACCACAAGAAGTACATTAGACTCTATCTGCAGGGTTGTAATACCCATAGGCAAACATAGTTGTAGCCCTCTTAGGATGGCTAATAATTCTATTTCAAAAGAATTAGTAAAATCGTGAGTTCTGGTTTACTTGCTACAAAAAGAACTTTTCCTTGCTCATCCCTCAGTACCATACCAACACCTGATTTACCAAGAGTAGTAAAGATGGCCCCATCAACATTGAGCTTTAAAACCCCCACTGGTGGTGCTATCCATCAGCTAAGTGTATGACCACCTAGTCTGTTGGATGTTGTAGCAGATTCATGGTTCTCATTCATAGTTAGAGCATGTTCAATAACCTGTTGTACTGTTAGCAAGTTGTTTGCATATAGATTCTGGTTTCTTCTATTCCATATGGCCCAAGCTATGAGAAAAAGTGTCTCCAATTCACCTGAGATCCTTCTCTTCATAACTACATCATCCATTTGCATAAAATGCAATTGTCTGTTTGATTCTTGCAAGAAAGGGAAATAATGTAGTCAGCTGTTATTTATAAGGGGGTAGTCAAATAAAGCATGATTTAAGTCCTCCTCTCCCTCTTTGCACCAATTACATTTTGTTTCTTCAAGAACACAGCGAGATTTTAGATTTAGCAAGGTAGGCAGGCCATTCTTGCACACCCTCCACGCAAAAATCTTCACTCGATGAGGGATATTAAGTTTCCATATGCTTTTCCAAACCTGTTTTTTCTACTCAGCAGAGGAACTCTCAGCCATCTGTCTAGTATGGTTCAGGGAAAAAAAAAACTATAAGCACTCTTGACAGTGAACACATCATTCTTTTCATGCTCCCATACTAAGCTATCTGGAAGAGGCTCAAGGTTGAGTCTCATGTTAAGAACAGCATTAGCCTCTCTCTCGGGTAGCATCCTCCTCACTTTTTCTACATTCCACCATCGGGTATCCTCATCAATTAGGCTGTCAACTATTAAGTCCTACAACTGAGAAGCTGAGGTAGTTTCTGGAGCAGGCAATACTCCATAATTTGGCAGCCAATAATCAGTACAAACCTTGATACCTTTTCCATCTCCAACTCTCTATGTACATCCTTTTAACAAAACATCTTTTGCTTCCCATATACCCCTCCAAACATAAGAGGGGGCAGAACCTAAGTGGGAGTCTTTAAAACTGGTTGTTGGTAAATATCTGGCTTTAAAATTTTTGTGTAAAAGAATAGATGTGTCTTGCATGACCCTCCATCTCTGCTTGGCCAATAGAGCCACATTGAATATATGCAACTTTTTGAAACCTAACCCTCCCACAGCCTTAGCTTCACACAACTTTTGCCAACTTAGCCACTTAATTTTGGACTCTACTTTCTTCTGACCCCACCAAAAGTTTGCCATCAACTACTCCAACTCATGGTAGAGAGTTTTTGGTAGCTTAAAGCAGCTCATTGTATATGTAGGTATTGTCATAGCCACAGCCTTTAGCAAGACTTCATTTCCTCTTTGAGAGAGCAACTTTTCTTTCCATCCTTGTAACTTACACCATACTCGATGTTTGATAGAAGAGAAAGCTTGGTATCTTCCTCTTCCAACCATAGGTGGAAGGCCTAAATACTTGTTATATTGCTGGACAGACTGGACCCCCCAGAAGTTCATGATTTCTCCCTACTGATGTGGGAGTACATTTCTACTGAAACCATATAGGTTTTTTCTCTATTGATCTTTTGACCCGAGGCTTTCTCATAGAGTTCCAGCTGCAAAAGTATGTATATGCTAGTCTGTAGGTTAGCTTTACAGAAGAGGACACTGTCATCAGCAAACAAAAGGTGGTTCAGTTTTGGTGCCCCTTTGCACACTCTAATTCCTTCAATCTGCTGTCGAGTATCTGTTTAGTTTAAAAGAAATATGAGGCCCTCAATACATAACAGAAAGAGATAGGGGGAGATAGGGTCTCCTTGTCTCAAGTTTCAAGTTGGAATTAAAGGACCTTTAGGAACACCATTGACCAATATGGAATAGGAGACAAATTGAACACACAGCATTACCAACCTAATCCATTTGGCAGGAAAACCCATATGCTACATAACTGTCTCTAGGAAATGCCACTCAATCCTATTGTAAGCCTTACTCATGTCAAGTTTGAGAGACATAAAACCATGCTTTCCTGTCCTCTTCCTCCTCAGAAAATGCACTAATTCATAGGCTACCAAGACATTATCAGTTATCATTCTTCCAGGTACAAAGGCAGTTTGGGTTGAAAATATAATTGATGGGAGGATCTCTTTTAATCTATTAGCTAGTACCTTGGAGATGAGTTTATAAGAGACATTGCAGAGACTTATGGGTCTAAAGTTAGAAACCATTTCAGGGTTGTGCTTCTTTCAGATTAAAACGACATAAGTATGGTTTAGATCTGGGGAAAAGTGGCCACTGTTAAGGAAATGAAGAGTTGCATCTGCTACATCCTTGCCCACCTCAGACCAATACTTTTGGTAGAAAATATGAGGCATACCATCAGGCCCAGGAGCCTTCGTGGGGTGCATCTGTTTTAATGTCATCACCACTTCTTCAACCATGAAGGGTTTGTCCAACTTGTTCACCATATCAGAAGATACTTGACCTGATAGCCCCTCTAAAAATTCCATGTTTCCTCCCCTATTTGTAGCTTTAAACAGGTTCTTGAAGTAATTCAAAATGGTTTGGTCCATGCCTTCTTCCACTTGCCAGCAACCTTTAGGATCTTTAACACCTTTGATCCAATTCTTCTTCTTTCTCTGATTAGCGTTGTTGTGGAAATACTTTGTGTTTTTATCTCCCTCTGCTAACCACATTGCCTTCGACCTTTGTCTCCACATAATCTCTCCTCTAGCCAACCATTTCTGAACCTCTTTTCTTGCTTCAGTTATAACCTAAATCTGTTTATTTAGGGGGTCATTCAGATGAATTACCTTCAGATCCTCTTTGGCTTTATTCAATTTTTGTTGAACCTAACCAAATATTGTTTTATTCTACTTAGTCAGTGTATTCCCACAAGACTCAATCTTTTTCATGACAGTTTCCATATTCTGCCCACTAGAAATCTCCCTCCATGCCTCTTGTATAACTTGTTGACAATCTGGTGCATCAATCCACATTGCCTCAAATTTAAATAATCTCCTTATTTTTATTTTCTGCTCATCCTCAACCAAGTTCAAAAGTATTGGTATGTGGCCAGAATAAGAGATAACTCAATGCTTCACCTTAGCCATAGGATACAAAGAATGCCACTTTAGGTTTCCAAAAAATCTATCCAATCTCTCACTAATGCACTGGCTAGCTTCTCTTTTGTTGCACCATGTAAAGGGGTTCCCACAAAAACCCAAATCATGTAGTTGACATTCCTTAATCACCTCTCGAAAAGCCCTTAACATTCTCTCTAGTCATTGCCTTCCCCCATAAGTAACCAACCCTCATTGCTAGGTACCTTCAGAGTTCTTAGTAGTGACCAAGTCTGGTGCCTCTTGCTTGCATCTAGTTGCCCATAGAGGCCAGTTAACCACCAAGATTCCTTTACGTCATCCACCTGACTAAACTTTGCATGAATATGGTACTTAGAGTAACTCTGGATATCCACTTGGACCTATTGTTTCCAAAGTAAGGCAATGCCCCCACTACTACCATCACTACTAACTGCTAAACAATTTATAAAACCCAGTTTTAACTTTAATCTATCAAACACTCTAGCTTGACCTTGGGACCTTCCTTTCTAACAAAGTCAGAAAGAGCAAGAATTCCATGTGGGTTTCCAAGCCCACAGGAATTCCAACTTTGGAAGATCATGGCATCCGGCAGGGCTGATCCACAGCCACTGCCGATACCACATTATAAGTTGAAATACCTTTTAAGTTTTCATTTTATGAATCACACTCTTTTGCATGCAACTGAGAGGGGTGCTTACCTTTTTTGGCATTAATTTACATGACCCTCTCGCCACTAACCTCCTCCACCATATGCTTCCTAGTTGGTCCCTCTCCATGTGGCAGTGGTTTAAAAGGCTATTGTTCTCGATAGATTTTCTTCTAACTACTTCTAGTCTACCTTGCATGTTGCACTATAGGAAGTTGATGGGCTCGTCCCTCATGCTGTTTTAGTTGTTGGACTGCATTAGAGAATTGGCCACCTTTATCCTAGGCTTATGATGTTTCAGTGGACAATTGGCTAGTGAAAACAACAAGAGGATCCACTAGCAGGTTATCACCTGTAGTCCCGAAGTTTGTATAAGGGTAAATGGAAGGAAATTCCTTTGTGTTTTGTGCTTTTTGCAAGGTGTCATCTTTGATTGTAGAAATCAATGACTCATTTCCACCTTTTGGTCCAGCATCCACTACATTCTGTCTACCAGGCACCTCTGTCTACTTTCCATGATTGTTGGTGACAAATTGGCATCCACATTGGTTCCCGGCATCCTATGCAACACAGTACTGGTCCCTGCACCTCCCTCCTCAGCCACCCTATCCAGTTCCTCCTCCGCCTGGAAGGTAGTAATGCCCTGTTGTGTATCTAGATGTGACCAGGTCCTCTTTGTCATCTAATCAGCACATAACTAGGATCCATACTGATGGTGAGTATATGTCGAAGGTTTGCAGCTGACCCCTTCATGGATGATGCGACCACAATTTAAGCAGAACCTTGGAAGTTTTTCGTACTGTAATGGACTCCATAGCCGCATCCCTTGCATTATGATAAAGCGTCCTCGAGCGAGAGGCTTCTTGAGATCTAGCAGAACCTTTACTCACAAGCATCTCTCCCATCTCATATCATCCTCATCTACCTCAACATCCTCCACTTTTCCCAACGTGCCTCCCAATTGTTCTCCACACTCCTTATTCATACCAAATAGATGCAAGTTTTGGAATTGAACCCAAAATGTTGCATGATCAAACTTCAGCTCAGAGATAGGAGTAAAGCCATCGAACGTGATCAAAACCAATAAATGGTTATCAAAAGACCACGGTTTTCCACTCTCAACTTTTTGTTTATCTGCATGGTTTGCAAAGACAAACACAAACAGATTACTTCCTACATCCTTCACCAAAGTTGGTTTACTAAGTCGCCAAATTTTTGCCATAGTTGCCTCCACAATGTTCTTTCCTACTATGCGGTCGCTCCATAGTTTACCTATTAGACTTCTGCTGCTTTTGCATTGAACACTTGGTGCTGAGGCACCATCAATATTAATCACCATATCTTCCTCCTCGTTCAGCCGTAGGTTCCCCCACATGGATTGCATCTCGTCCATGGGATAGACTGGCCACCACCACTATTCACTCCAGTTTAAGCTAGGGAGAAAACGAGGGGGGATTGAAAATGTGGCAAAAACTAATAACCCACTTGTTTTTTATGTTGAGAGCATGGCGCATAGTTCATGCCCAGGTCACATAATTTTCGGTAGTTAGCAGGTCTGGAACTAGTGGAGAAGAAGCTCCTTCTCCGGGCTGAATATAGTATGGGTTGGTGGGATGGTGGGGATTGGTCTCAGGATTGGAAGGCATGGGTGATTCGGTATTTGAAGGGGTTTCAGTCATTGCTATGGTACCATGTTGATAGCAGCGTAGATATAGGAAAAACAAACGAGACAGAGGTAGAAGAAAGGCGCATTCTATTCATGTATCGAGTGTCATTTACAAGATAACTGCTATTATTTATATTACATTTATAATGAATAAAATAAATGAAATAATGTAGGCTAATTGCCAGCGCATGTAACAAACTATAACAGAACAATTATCACATCCTTTAATCTGGTGCAACTGTAAGTATTTGAGATGCATTTGTATCCTTTATTCTCAACATATTTCTTGTAGTGAGATAGTGTCCATATATTGTTTATTTTATATTTTCATTACGAAAGTGGAAAAACATTTCAACAGAGATGTACTACTTTCCATCCATTTAGATGATCGATCCGAAATGACACAGCCTGTTGGTTTCGATAATATTGATTAATTGCATGTAGCTGACATAGATCACATGATGAATTTTCTAGATCTGCAACATTTTTTGGAGTCTACTGCAAGTCTTTTTCTCTTTAATAAAGACCTCTTATCAACACTTATGTATGGACTGAATATCTCACCAAACCTTTTCTATAGTTACAACCGTGCGTAAATATTATTTTTCTAGCTGTCACGCGTTTGCAACTACTCTAGTTTATAGATTATTATTTCTAACGTGCTCAATGGGGTTGCAAGGAGACGTTAGTCTAATGACGTCCACTGCATGCGCGAATAAATTATATATATTAAACCGAGTCTGAGAAAGAAGCCAACAACTTTTACGCCGTTCGATGAGATGAAATGAATTGAGATAAAAATTAAAAATAAAATAAAATATTATTTTTTAATATTATTATTATTTTGAAATTTGAAAAAAATATTTATTATATTTTGTGTAAAAATTTGATAAAGTTGTAATGAAGAGATAAGATAAATTGATATCACTTTTCAATCCAAACAGGACCATGAACCTGCCCGCAACTTATTGTTAATTGAGAAATCATATTTACAGGGTTGCCTAAATTTTCTATATATTTTTAAAAGAATTCATAAATTTGAGACTTACATTAAAAATTATTTTTTAATAATAATTTCTATTTTTTTTTAATAGAGTATGTACATGAACTTACGCATCTTAAAATTATATTTAACATTATTGTTATTGATCATTAGCTAAACACAATAAAAAAATCATTGCCCAATGAACAATTATAACCATGCTTAATGCGATTTTTAAACTTGGAGTGTCATGATTATATAAAATAATTATAGATAAATTGATCAAGTTCATGTCTAATATAATATATCATAAAAATTAGATTTAAATGTTTCAAATATTTGGATTTATTAGTATATATATTTTCTAAAGTCATGATCTCTTAAATTGATATTCTCAGCTTATTTGTGTTATCTTTATCTATCTTAAGATTTTCATAAATAGAGTTATTTGTATGTAATGTAAACAATTAATGATGTCGGATAAAATAAGAATTATTCTCACTGTGAGTTAATCAACGAAAGTTAAGAATTTAAATTGAGAAAATATGCAAGACAGAAAGAAGACTTTGAAAGTAAGGATTATTGATAAAATTCGAAACTAAGCTCTGAAATCCACAAGTCGGACTCAAATAGTTAAGTAAATTCGAGATTACATGAAAAGGTAAAATCTCAATTATTGCATAGAAACGAAATATATAATAAATAGGAGTCTTCTAAAAAATCTGACACAAATCGAAATCAACGTCATGTCTAAAAGTGAAAATGAAATATTTTCATAAAAGACAAAATATAACTTAAATTTACGATTGTAAAAAGAAAAACGGCTAATTTCAAGGTTGAAACGAGAAACATCAGGCATAGCGTGGTGATCATGACCTTCATGCAAAAAAGAACATTTTGAATATGGAGCATATACACAATTCTAATACTTGTAGCCAACGTTATGGCTAAAATATTGACTCATCCGCAATATTGTCTCAATTCAACATCATTATGACTCATGTCCGAGTCTCTACTAGGAATAAGACCAGAGAAATACTTCATTCATAGAAATTTTTTATAAAAGAAACATACAAACTAACGTAAGTTGATGTGGTACGTTTGATTGTAAAGTTATTTTTACTTGTAAAGTATCTAATATACCACATCATACTATATATATATATATACCAGTTTATGAATTTATTATTTAAAATTTCTTTATAAACATAGCATTTGTAAAGAAATTACACACATTATCAATGGAGACAGGATATATATATATAAATATATATATATGATAGCACAGATCATAATATGATTAAGTGTAAGAAAAAATCTATTTGGAAGCTTGTATGCAAAATACACTATTTATTTTATTGACATAGTAAGATTTGATTTGCTAAAAAAATTTAAAATTAAAATTTCTTACAAATTAAATTTTGTCATAATATCAATAAATTAAAGGGTGCACTTTGCAGTACACCAGCTTTAAGTAGAACAACTTGAGTGTGAAATATAGCATATAGCTTACAGAACTCTGCTGAAATTGATATATCCACGTACTTTTTTGTTCTTGACACAACATACATTCACGTACTAGATAATTACAACAAAGCTCTCCCGCAAACATTAATAATTAAACCGCCGATGCTGCTTCAAAGCCGCGGGACAAAAGGGCCGAAGAAAAATCCAGAAAGTAACCAGAAGTCTAGAACTCAAAATGATTAGTCCAAGCACAGTTGCATTATACGTACGTACCTCTCCTCTCCAATTCATGTCGAGAAATATACACACTTGACACAGTAATTGCCACGACCCGATTCCACAAGGCCACATCTTTTTCAACGTTGATAAGAGAATCCAATAGGCTAATATAATTACAGAAGTAGTGAGCTTAATTCCTGTGGATAATGACAGTACTGCTCCTAGGCAATGATGTTTTGGAACACATAAACAAAAGGAGATCAATGTTACATATAGATGAAAGAATACAGAACGTAACAAATAAATTGCGATAAAGAAGTTTCTACATTAGATTCAACTTCTTAATTCCTGTAAATAAAAATTTGATATATAGGTAGAACCTGTAAAGATGCAGGGGAACTCAGCAACAATATAACCGAGTTCAAAAGTACACCGCCGATGTTAATGCCTCATAAGTACAAAAGGCCGAAGAAAATTCCAGAGAGTGAAACCCAGGATAATAAGTCCAAGCACAGTTGCAGTACCTCTCCAAATATCAGGGAAATACACGCTTGACATGGTTGCCACGACCCGATTCCAAGGGTTCTTACAGTGCTGATTCATTCGACGGATGATGTCTTTGAAACAGGAACTAGCAGGAATGGGGACAATCTGAGAACCCAGTTCCTTAATTAGAGTCAACACTGCTGCATTACTACCTAGACGGTTGATGATAACATTTTTGTCAACAAGTAGTTCCACGTCTCTTTCAGCGTTGATGAGAAAATCCAACAGGCAAATGTAATTACAGAAGTAATGAGATTCCGATGGATAATGGCACAGCTCCAGGGCAATGAGGTTTCGGAAAAAAAGTTCAGTTCCGGTTGTTATCTCCAATTGTGGGATTTTCAGGCATGGCTGCGTACGCTCCAAAATTGGAAGGCATTTGAACCAAGGTAAGCAATTCAAAAGCCATGAGAAATTGATGCACGGACAGTGTTCCAAGCCCTTCATCTTCCGGAATTCTATGCCGAGTAAGCCTACTTCTTTTGGAACTATCGCCTTGAAATTCACTCCTGCCTCATCCAGCTTTTTTGTACTGTGCAAAGCTTTAGTCCTTTCACGGCCAGTACTAGGCCTTTCACTATAATCAATACTCTCAGCTTTTAGGATCGGAAGAATGTGAAATGTTCGCAGCAAATCAGTGAAATGTTTTACTTCCTTCAATTCCTTCGAAATCTCGCCCTTAAATTTCAAGCAAAAGAAATTACAGGCAAGCTCAAGAAAGGTAGGAGGACAATCATCACCTAAAAATTGGAAGAATTTGTCGAGAAAAGAATATGGAAGCTGATTCTCGAGTAATAGGAAGTCAAGCCTTATAGCATGTATCATCCATGGTTTACTCAATATCAAATCATTTCCATGAGCATGAGTTTGAGTGTTAGAGAACCTCAAGAAGAGCTCCACGATGAAGACAGCATCCAGTAGGATAATTCTCAAGAACTTATCATGATGATCGATATCAAACATCTCTGAATACGATCTCTCGACTTCGCATCTTTTATCTGCAGCGAACTTTACAAGATTATGCTCGGCGTTCCTAGTCCGATAACAGAATTCCTTGAAATATATGAGTTTCACTTTCTCCATATCCTGCAGTTCTTGGTTGCCGTGGTGAAAGGGGCCTATTGAAATTAGCTTTGGAGTGTATTGTTTAATTTCTTTGTCCCTGAACACTCGGAGTTCTTTGGGGACCCTGTAGATGCAAAGCTCGGGCCAATTGGAAGGCCTCAAGGGTTCGGTGTCAAAGAACAAAGCAGTAAGCTCTTCCAACTCTTCATCATGAGTAGCATCCTCGGCCTTCTCTACAAAAGCAGCAGCGCCCTCTATATTAATCTGTACAACAGCAGCCTCGTTCAACTGCATAGTAGGGGCCTCCGCCATTTTAATCTCACGTCCAAGTACTTCCTTAATTTTTCCTGCATGATGTAGGAGGATCAAGTCAGATGATACTAAGTTGTTAAATTGCGTATTGACTGCGTTGAAATACTTTGAGATGGCTGATCAGCGCGAAGATGGCAGGAGATCGTGACAGATCAATAGATCACAATCTTTTTAAGATATATATATATATATAGCCAATTTAATTGATTCTTGTAATACCTTTTTTTAGTTACTATATTGCTTTAGACTAATGCTAGATCATATATATAGTCTTAGGGTGTACAGATTGATTAGAATTATAATTTTGCACCTCGATCAATAGTACGAACTGATCATGCATGTAATACTTAGAGTTTCCTAAAATTTACTTGTAAAATGCAGTAGTTCCATATAATAAACATTAATCAATGTATGAAACATTGCAGCCGTGCCACGTCTTATTTATTAAAGTTACACTTCATTTCTACAAATTATTGGCAAGAAATTTATACTTTTCTACCTTGAACTATTACCACATGATTTATAATATGCATCATAAATAACAAATTTGGATAATTTGTAGAATTGATAGGAATATATATATTTGGATATATATATATATATATATATATATATATATATATATATATATATAGTAGATATATGTGCAAATCGGAAAAAATAAGAACTGTGATAATAGGAGGTGAAAATCAATAATTTGTCAAAAAAAAAAAAAACAGAGTTGCAGAGGTAGAGTAGATCATCAACACCTTCAAATCATGCTCGAAAGGAATGCTTGTACGCCTGAGATCGATCGAGCGCCTGATCTTAAATGCCACAGCCAGGACGGAATGAGCTAGCTAGCTAGCAAGCAGCTCCCCGCGGCCGCTTTCTGATCATCGATTGATAATATTAATATATATTGCATGTATCATCCTCCTTGCACTACACGATCGTGTTTAAATATATATAGAATGCCACATCTCTCTCGCTCTAGCTCCTCTCTGATGATCACACACAAACACAAGCAAAACAAGCACAGAACATGACAGCCTTTTTTTTAAAAAACTTTTTCTCGGCTAAATTAACCGGATACAGCTTAATTCCTCATCGTCACTGTCACAAATTCACAAACTTTGATCTCCTCTCTTTCTTATACATATATCTCAAGTTACAAGTGATACTTCCTTGATGATCAATATCAACATGCACAGTAAAAATCAAACTTTACTAAAGGTTTTGTGAATAAATACTTTGTCTGTCTAACGACGATGTCATTGTTCCGCTAGCTGCTTGCTTCAGGCCTCAGCCTTTCTCTCTTCCTTTTTTATATGGCACGCAACATCTCTCTCTGTCATGATAAGCCGCACACACAATGCCTAGGTGTTGTATGATGAACATATAAAAGAGATCAAGTGCTATCTATTAATTGCATGATGAACATATATGATAAGATAAGTAGTACTGTTATGAATCATCGTCCTATTATCATCCCTTACTATATTAAAATATTAGAAAACTGTTTATTAAGCTTTACTTTATCATCTTCCAATAGTTTGATGTTACATAGGAAATTAAATAATAATTAACATGATAAGAAATGATATTTTTTAAAACATAATTCTTTAATTTGTATAGCCCCGGCCTTCTTTAGTTTCATTAATCAGATTCCTCAAACACTATGCTGTCCCACGCATTCTCGTAACATGACCTCGTCGACTAATTTCAAGATTATGCCAATATTTTTGAGATATAAGAAACTTGTCAATTATTAAAGCAGATTATATATATAGCAATAAAGTTTTACTCTCATTTTCGCCTTTATTTATTTACTTTGCTTTATTAAATTGCGTAAGCATCTAATTATTTAAAAAGGGGGAAAAAGTGTGTGATTCTATCTCCCACACACAACACGAGAGCTTCTTTTTTTAAAAATATATATATACATATATATATATATATATATATATATATATATATTTGTAAGTTAGTGTAGATTTTACGTACATTAACCACATGACCGTTTAGTAGTATTAATCACATAATAAAATTTAATTTTTCAGAATATTTAGTTTTAATATTCCTTTTATAAATTCAATCCTACTATATATATTATCCATGTGTATTAATGTCGTGTACCACCTAGTGTGTGGGACCTTTTTTTTATGGAAATCAATATCATTAATCAAGAAAACATTACAAATTAACATTTATATATCAAGCCATATATATAGCTTGTGAAACAAAATCTGAAATAAAATCCCACCACATCTCTAAAGTTTCAACATTTCAAGTATAACGGGCTAGTCTATGAGCAGCCTCATTTTCTAACCTACTTACATGCTGAATTTTGTATTCACCAAACAAAAGTTAGATTTTCTTTGTTTCTCTCGTGAGATTCCCTAGCATTGATGAAGAAACTGCTGCATTTTTTAGCGCCTCTATAATCAATAGATAATCACTCTCAAGTATTAGCTTTTGAATGCCCATAGTAGCACATAGTTGAAGACCTCTGAATATTGCAAACAGCTCGATATCCTTTGGATCAGCAACTTCATTCTCTACCTTACTAGCAGCCATAACAATGTCTCCTTTATCGTTTCTTAGAATAGCCCCAACTCCAGCTCTATGCAGATCACTGAGCATTGCCCCCATCCAAATTAAGTTTTAGAAAACCTGTTGGAGGAGGTTTCCACCAGTAGTAGGTCTTTGTCTTGTTGTTAGGCAAATTCTTGATATCTGTGTACATCTTCTACTATGATAAAGCATGTTCAATCACTTGTCTAGGCTCAATGCAAATTTTATCATTTACCATCTTATTTCTTATAAACCAGAAGCCCCAAGTTACTAAGAAAAATATTGTAAGTTCTTCAACTTTTCTAGTCTCTTTCACTTTCATAGCAACATCCATTACTGGAAACTCCGTGTCCATTTCTCCCATAATAGGCACAAAACTACTCCAATAATCCTTTATTTTAGGACAATGAAATAATGCATGAGGCAAATCTTCTCTTCTTTCATTGCAGAAACATCAATTCTCTTTTGTTAAGACATTCTTCTTTTGTAAATTGTATCGAGTGGGTAACCCTTCTTTGCAAGCTCTCCGTGTAAATACCTTTACTTTGTTGGAAACTTTCATCTGCCAGTAGACATCAGGCATCTTCCATAGAGCCTTCCATAGAGCCTGATGCCTACTAGCAGATGAGCGCGCACTCACCTAGGTTGCCTTTTATCTTCTCTATTGTTAATCTGTAAGCACTCTTGACACTGAACTTCCCACTTCTTTCTTGTGTCCATATCCACTTATCTAGTTGCTCTCCAGGAAAAATTATGATTTTCAATATATCTATGGCTACTTTTGGATTGAATAGAGTTCTTATCTTCTACGCGTTCCACCCTTTTGTATTATTGTCAATAATGCTATCCACTCTTTTTGCTCCATGGTCTGCCCTTGAGTCTATGCTTTCCATATGTAATGCTTGATGTCCTGGGATCCAATTATCAATCCATATTTTTGCAATTTTTTCATCTCCAATTATTCACCTGCATCCTTGGAATAGCCATTTCTTTGCTGTCCATATTCCTCTCCATGTGTATGAAGGATTATTTTCTAGGCCAGAGTCAAAGAAATTGTCTCTTGGAAAATATTTTGCCTCATAGATTCTGTGTAGCATAGAAATTTCATTTTGTAATTAGATCATCCACCCTTGTTTAGCTAACAAAGCCAAGTTGAAGATTCTTAAGTCTTTAAAGCCTAAACCACCTTTGAATTTAGGTTCACACATTCTTTCCATCTATCTTTCTCTCATCATTTTTTTGACCCCACCTAAACTTGGCCATCATGCAGGATCCCAACATACTCTATGATCAGCTGCTTCTTATTGCCTCGTGTATGGGACTTGATCCCAAGAAAGATTGCATACGCAGTACCATATAATATGCATGGAAAGTATTTTAAGCATGCAATATGCATGGTAAGCAATTCAAAAGCCGTGAAACATGGAAGCATACGTGGAGATGAGCAATCGAGCAAATAATCTTCCGGAGTTTTCTGTAAGTATTTCACTCCTGCCTCGCCAGCTTTCCTTGCACATATAGATTTTTTTTATAGGAACGGACGACGACAGTGAAATTAATTGTTCTTAGTAAATCAGTGATGAAATGTTTTCCTTCATTTTGATCCCTGGGAATGTGCTCAAATTCATGGAAAAGTACTTACAGTCCAGCAAGCTCGAGAAAGGAAGTAATTATTAAATAACATGATCATGATTTCCTTAGTATTTCAGCCATAAATTACTTAATAGATTCATCATATTACAAACAACATGATGAAAGAATTCGGTAGAACATATTAAGATGGAGATTAGGGATCGATCCATTGAAGCAAAGCACTCCAAAATATTAGACATCTACGAAACATAAGGCCTAAGAAAATTCCAGAAAGTAAATCCCAGGATAATTAGCCCAACCACAGTTGCAGTACCTCTCCAAATATCAGGGAAATACACGCTTGACATGGTTGCCAAGGTACGGTTCCAAGGGTTATCACAGTGCCTATTCAGCCGTCGACTGAGATCATAGTAAATGGATGAAGCATCCCCAATCTGATCGGGGCACAGATTGTTAATCAGAGTCGCCACTTCTGCATTGCTACCAAGCTGATTCTGAATAACCTTTTTGTCGACAAGCAATTCCACGTCTTTTTCATCGGATATCAGAAAATCCAAGACGCTAACGTAATTACAGAAGTAAGCTTCCCTCGGATAATGGCACTCCTCCAGAGCCATGATGTTTCGGAAAAGAGTTTCAGTTCGATCTTCTACCACCAAGTGCGGGACTTCCAAGAAAGTTTGCATGCGCACCATGCACGGGAAGTATTTCAAGCATGGTAAGCAATTCAAAAGCCATGAGGAATTGAAGCATGGACAGAAATCCAAGCAACTATTCTTCTGGAATTTTATGTCAAGAAAGCTTACGTTTCCTTCTACTGCCTTGAATTTCACTCCTGCCTCGTCCAGCTTTGTTGCACTATATAGATGTTTGATGGGCATGACCACTATCCTGATCTCCCTCTCGTCCGGGTCTCTTGTTGCCGGGATAGTCTTTGAAAGGAACGGACGACAATGAAATGTTCTCAGCAAATCAGTGAAATGTTTTAGGTCTCCTTCCTCTTCCATGTGTCCCTGCTCATAACTCAAAGAAAAGTAAGCATATGTAAGACTAAGAAAGCTGGGGGTAACAACATGTTGCTCCTCGTTTCGATTATCGCCCATGAAGGCATATTCATATAATTCCCTGAGAACAAAATATGGAATCTGATTCTCAAGTAACATCAAGTCAACCCTTATAGCATGTCTCAGCCATGGTTTACTCAATATTTCATCGTTTTGGTCATCTGGGTTCCTAGCAGTATTCAAGAATAACTCGATGATAAAGATGGCATCCAAGAGGATCACTTTAAGTAAATCTTCAGGAACGAGATCAAATTCTGAATAGGACCTTAACACTCGATGGAATTGGTCGTCAATGAGTTTATAAAAATCATCCTGTTTTTTCTGGGTCCGATAAAAGAAATTCCTGAAATATCTGAGCTTCAACATATCCCTCTTCTTCAGTCCTCTCTTGCCATGATGAAGAGGGCCAATTGAAATAAGCCTTGGAGAGTAAGCCTTTTCGTTTAACATGCGGAGCTCTTTGGGGATCTTGTAGATGCAACACTCGGGCCACAGGAAGGCAGGAGGCAAAGCTAGCTCCATGTCAATGATCGTAGTAAGATCAGACGTCCCGTCCTCCGCTGCCATCAGTTTTGAACCTCAAGCTCCCTTTTTCTCCTACAGAGTGGCATGCAGATCATGGATAAGCAACAATCATGACTAAGACACATTGATAACCACAAGATTCAAACCATCCAGATTTCTTTGGCTTCTCACTTATCTTATCCACCAGATCAGTTACGATGGAATGATATGGATAAACACTTATCTACTTTAAGAGATAACTCTTGACTGTATTTAAATTCCTGATATCATGTATCTTTGTATTTCAAACTTCTTCTGTAAATGTATATAAATGAGAATATTCACACGGTTTTTGGCATTGAGGCCAATACCATTTTACAGAGTTTTACATGGTATCACAGCCTTTGGCATACGCCTAATTTTTTTTTCTGATCCTTTTTCCTTTTCACCTATGGCTTCCGCTTCCTCCAATATGACCTTTGCTCCTCCAAACATTGGTCATCTTGTGTCGATCAAGCTGAGTGACTCAAACTATCTCATATGGTCATCTCAGATTGTGCCAGTGCTGAAAAGTCATGACTTGATGGGCTTCGTGGATGGTTCTGAGCCGTGTCCATCCAAGTTTCTTTTTGATAGTGAAGGGGAATCAACTTATTCTCTTAATCCACAATATGTTCTCTGGAATAAGAAAGATCAGTGCGTGTTAAGTTGGATCAATGCCACTCTATCTGACAAAGTGCTAGCTTCTGTCTATGGCATTACATTTGCTCGAGAGGTGTGGAGTTCTCTAGCAAACAAGTTTGCCTCTCACTCCAGAACCCGTGTGCACCACCTAAAGTGAAAGCTGCAGACTCTTCATCAAGGGTCAATGAAGTGCACTGATTTTCTTGAAAAAAGCAAAACTGGTGTCAGATGAATTAGCTGCAGTTGGTAAGCCACTTGAGGATGATGACTTAATGTCTTATATCGTGAGTGGTCTCAACCCCTCCTTTAATCCTTTTATAACCTCTCTGTCCTTTGCGACTAGAGACAAGAATGTTTCTTTTGAAGATTTCCAAGCCGAACTCTTATCATATGAACTATTATTGGAAAACCAGAATACTTCTATACCACCTGAGTCAAATAATTTTGCACTCTTCACTCCCAAATCCAACCAACAGAAGTACAATCGCAAACCCAAAAACCCAAGTAAACCATATTCACGTCCTTCATATTCACCAAATCCTCGTCCTCAAAATTCACCATATCCTCGTCCTCAATATTCACCAAAACCCTCTGGTTTACCTTCCTCACCTCAGCAACATCAGACGCAGCACTCATTTTCCACTCCCAAGTCACCTTGTCAAATCTGTGGAAAGTTAAGTCATAAGGCATTAGATTGCTTTCACAGAATGGATTATGCATATCAGGGTCGTCATCCACCAACTCAGTTGGCTGCTATGGTGGCACATACCAATGCTGAGCAAGAGGAAGAGACATGGTTTGCTGACAGTGGAGCTAATCAGCACATTACTGCCAATCTGGAGCAACTCACTCTGCAACAACCATACACAGGACAAGAAAATGTAGCTGTTGGTAATGGCCAAGGTTTGAGTATTGCGCATACTGGTACTGCTATTTTTCATACCCCTTCATCTAAATTAAACCTCAAACGTGTCCTCCATTGTCCTCAAGCTTCTGCCAATTTGCTTTCCATCAATCAATTCTGTCTTGATAATAATTGCTTCTTTTTCTAACTGGTACTCATTATTTTGTCAAGGACATACACACAGGGGCGACACTACTAGAAGGCAGGAGTGAAGGGGGTCTCTATCCAATCCATTTGCAGTCAATGTCTATCAATAAATCACATGCTTTGGCAGCTGCTGTAGGAATTAAAGCATCAGTTTCTATTTGGCATTCTAGATTAGGTCATGCGTCTATTTCCATTGTATCTCAGTTATTAAATAAACATTCCTTACCTGTTGAAGGATCAGTGAATAAAATGCATTTTTGTGAACCTTGCCAACTTGGCAAAGGTAAACAACTTCCTTTTAGACCTTCTACTCGTGTTTCTTCCTTTCCTTTGGAGTTAATTCATACCGATGTATGGTCTTGTTCTACTAAATCTCTCAGTGGCTGCAAGTATTATGTTATATTCATTGATGACTTTTCACGATTCTCATGGCTTCATCCTCTCCAAAATAAATCTGATGTATATGCTTGTTTTGTTAAATTCAAAACACTAGTTGAAAACCAATTTTCTAGCAAAATTAAGCAATTACAATCGGATGGAGGTGGAGAATACATGTCCAATCAATTTCAGTCATTTCTCTCCTCTAATGGAATCCAACATCGCCTCACTTGTCCTCATACACCCCAATAAAATGGGGTTGCTGAGCGCAAACACCGTCATGTGGTGGAGATGGGATTGTCTCTGTTAGCTCAGTCATTTTTGCCCACTAAATTCTGGGTTGATGCCTTTTTAACGTCCATCTTTCTCATTAATAGATTGCCAACACCTACTCTTGATAACCAAACACCATATTTTAAATTATTTGGCAAACATCCTGATTATACCTCGCTACGCACCTTCGGTTGTGCCTGTTTTCCATTGTTGCGACCATATGCAACTCACAAACTAATGTTCAGATCCAAACGTTGCATATTTCTAGGCTATAGTTCCCATCAAAATGGATATAGATGCTTGGATCCTCTCACTCAAAAAGTGTTAATCTCAAGGCATGTTGTATTTAATGAGAATACATTTCCTGCTAAGGATGGATTGCAGTCCTCTGAACCTCTTCCAGTGGTCTCCTCTCAAGGTACGTCTTTACCTTCTCCTTCTTTTTCTTTATCTACTTCTAATTTACCACATTTATCTCCAATTATTTCTGATTCACCTGATTCTCCTCTAGAATCCTTACCTGCCCCCACTTCTCCTAATATTTCCACTCTACCTTCTCCCATACCTGGTCCAGCTCCCATCCTCTCCATACCCGAAGTTTCCTCTTCTTCCAATCAATCTCATCATCCCATGACAACTCGCTCCCAAACTGGCAACCTCAAACCTCGCACTTTTTCAGATTTTAAACTCTATTCCACCAAATATCCTCTCCAAGCATTATCCAGTAATGTGACTCCACTTGAACCAAACTCTTACCGACAAGCTGCTTTATTACCTGAATGGTGTGCTGCTATGAGAGAGGAATATGATGCTTTACTGGCTAATGAAACATGGAAGCTATGTCCCAGACCTATTGATCATAATGTGGTGGGAAATAAGTGGGTGTATAAAGTCAAACAAACACCTACAGGTAAGGTTGACAGATTCAAAGCAAGATTAGTGGCTTTGGGGTTTGCTCAAGAAGAGGGTATTGACTTTACTGAGACTTTTAGTCCAGTAATTAAGCCTTCTACTGTACGAGTGATTCTTACACTTTCTGTCCAATTTGATTGGGAAATTAGACAGCTTGATGTATCTAACGCTTTTCTTCATGGGATCTTGCTAGAGGATGTATATATGGAGCAACCTAAGGGGTTTGTTAGTTCTGATTTTCCAGATTATGTTTGCAAATTGACCAAGTCACTTTATGGCCTCAAACAAGCACCTCGTGCTTGGTTTATGCGTCTCTCTCAAACTTTACTTGAATTCGGTTTCCTATCTTCACCCGTGGATACCTCGTTATTTGTCTATCATAAGGGCAATATTCATCTATTTATCCTCATCTATGTAAATGATATTCTGGTTACAGGTACAGATCCTTCACTCATTCAGTCTCTAATCAAGAAGCTGCAAACCGAGTTCAAGATGAAGGACCTTGGTCCTTTAGGCTATTTTCTCGGCATCCAAGCAAGTCGTGACTCTTCTGGACTACATCTTCGACAGTCCAAGTACATTGGGGATCTTCTTCATCGTACCAAGATGGCTGGGGCCAAACCTGCTTCCTCTCCTTGTACCACAGGCCTTAAATTATCCACTCATGTTGGTGAGCCACTCACAGCTTCTCAAATTACAGAATATCGACAAACTGTGGGAGCTCTCCAATATTGCACTTTGACTAGGCCTGATATAGCATTTTCTGTCAACCAATTGTGCCAACAAATGCATTGTCCGAATTCAGTTCATTTGACAGCAGCAAAACGTGTCTTACGATACTTAAAAGGCACCATTGATCTGGGATTGTGGTACACTAAAGGTGAGCAAACTCTTCAGGCCTTTTGTGATTCAGATTGGGCTGGTAATCCCGATGATCGACGATCTACTACCGGGTATGGCATTTTCTTTGGCTCCTGTTTACTCTCATGGACTGCCAAGAAACAATCCGTGGTAGCTCGTTCTAGCACTGAAGCAGAATATAGGGCATTAGCTATTACAACTGCTGAGTTGTATTGGATTCGTATGCTCCTCAAAGAACTTCATATTTCTTTGCCTACAGCCCCTACTATTTGGTGTGATAACAGTGGTGCTCTTGCTCTTGCTTCTAATCCTGTGTTTCATGCCCGTACTAAACATATTGAAGTTGATTTTCACTTCATCCGCGAGAAAGTTGCTAATCGAGATATTTCCCTTCAGTTTATTGGTTCTTATCATCAGATTGCTGATATCTTTACAAAGGGACTAAGTTCAGCACGGTTCTGTCAGCTTCGTGACAAGCTAATGGTGGTTTCTCTCCCCATTAGCTTGCGGGGGGATGATAACCACAAGATTCAAACCACCCAGATTTCTTTGGCTTCTCACTTATCTTATCCACCAGATCAGTTACGATGGAATGATATGGATAAACACTTATCTACTTTAAGAGATAACTCTTGACTGTATTTAAATTCCTGATATCATGTATCTTTGTATTTCAAACTTCTTCTGTAAATGTATATAAATGAGAATATTCACACGGTTTTTGGCATTGAGGCCAATACCATTTTACAGAGTTTTACACACATAAGATCAAATATAGAAATATTCAGTTCCTGCTCATATCAAAGATCAGACACCATTTGCTCCAGCGGCAAGCCCCAATTCCAGATTAGTTTGCCAAAGCCACTACTGCACACTGGAGCTAGGAGAGAATCACAATATTGCATTTTTGCTTCTCCCCTCTTTTCATTTTTAATTTTCCTTTCATTTTTTGTAAGAGAAATGTTTTAACTACAAAAAGATTCTTTAAAGATAAACTTATAAATTGACATAACTTAATCACGTGGTACGTTAGATTTTAAAATTATTTTTATTATAAAGTAGATATAATGTGCGTAACATATAAAGTCATGTCATTTTATGAATTTACTTTTATGTGATTTTTTTGATGCCATAATACTTCTCAATTGGTAAAACAAAAATTCGAGCAAGAAATTCCATTGATCATTGAACCGGGGACACATGCTTAATATACGTAGTACTTTGACCATTAATAGATCTGGAACATTTTGACATTGATATATTATATAATATATAGTATTGTCCTAATTTGATGAGGATCTTTTATAAGGCTATATACCTCAATATATATGACTAATCAAATTACAAATGAATCTGTCTACAATTATTTACATAATTAATCCATGCAGTTTCATGATGTAATAAATGCCAACGCTAATTAATTTGGCTGGCCAGTATTTTTCTCTAGCTGCCACTCAAGAAGACAATTCGTGTCTTCAAGTCTTGTCTGTGTCATCTCAAATCATGAACTAATGATCAAATGCCCCCATTAATATATATATTTATATATAATCTAAATTGGTTAAAACAAATTGAATCAGATTAAGTAGATTGAGTCGCTACTAATCCGTTTATAAATTATGTTTTAATGGGTTAACTCATTTTGACCCGAACTTATTAACATTAAATTCAAACTTACTAATTATTTTGTATTGTATTCGTGTTGAATTTACGAATCGTGTCACATGTTACTACTATCACACAAAGTATAATCATAGGGATAACCAAATCTAGTAATTACCAGTATCTTACCTACTATGCATCCATGTCATGATGAGTTATTAGAATAATTACAAGATAATGTACGTACAAGCTCAGCTCACTGAAATTTCAGCTTTGAAAGATTGTTCTTAACCCAAAACTATATTTTATATATATATAGGTATAAAGTAGTGAAACGGGGGGAGTAAATTAAACACACCTGCAAAAGTTTGCTAGAAATTAGAAACGATCGTACACCTGAGAACGCCTTGCCACACTGATCATGGCATGTTCAAATTCTCTATTTATGGTAGATCAAAATGTACCCTGATCGTTACCCTCCCCTCCTATTTATTCTCTCTCTCTATCTCTAGATCTCTCTCTAAACAAAATGCATGCTTTCCACGTCATCGCTATCACAAATAACGAGCTTTGGTCTTCATCACTACTCTTAATTTCTGCATGCAAGTTACAAGTGATTCCAAAATCAAAGGTTATGAAAGATCTTTAAGCTATTAATTATTCTTATGCTTCTTTTCTCGACCTTCAGTTTCTGTTTCTTGTTCTTGAGGTAAAGGATGGTGGGATACATGACAACATTAATTACGAGTTTAAAGTTGAAAACGATTCTCGTGCACATCGATCGATTATTACCAATTAATCATATCGAATGATCAGTTCTATGGCAGCGTGATCAAACCCATACTGCATTTAATTAAGCTTTATAGTTTAAACTCTTGCGTACGTAATGTAGTGTGGTGTTGAAAAAAAAAAAAAAAGGTGTCAACTTTGCTGGATTCCTTTCGAATTTCTTCTACGCTACTCCATCTTTTTTTTTTTTTTTTTTTGAAGAAACATAACTTCCATTAAGAAATAAACGAGATTACAGACATTTATTAAGTCATAGGACTTAAGCAATAAAGTTTAGAATACAATCCCTCCACATACTAATATCATCCACATACTTCACATAACGAGCTAATCTATAGACTATCATATTTCCTTCTCTCTAAACATAAACAAAATTACATTTAACAAAGCGTGAAGAAATTAACATGATCTCTTTATATAATAGCCCCAATGTTGATCATTCCATAGAATTATGCTGCTGCAGCGCGTCCACTACTAACAAACAATCAGATTCAACTTGAATGTCTAAGATGCTCATGCTAGCACATAATTGGAGTCCATGGAATACTGCAATGGACTCAACAACTTCAGGCTCCTCAAACTCATTCTCAATCTTGCTAGCAGCCATAAACACCTTACCTTGATCATCTTTCAGAATACAACCTGTACCAAATTTACATAACTCAGCAAAAACAATCCCATCAACATTAAGTTTAAGCCAACCTGTTGTGGGAGCTTTCTAACGAAAATGTTGCTTCAACTATACATTTGTCTTCAATCTAACTTCTTTCTAATTCCTTATCAAACTCAAAGCACTTTCAATAGCCTCTCTTGGATTTAATAAAACCTGATCATGCACCATTTTATTACGTCTATACCAGAAACTCCAAGCCAAACTAAAAACATAGTTAATTTGTCACTTTGTAAACCATCACAAATATTTATAACTATATCACAGATTTTCAAATTAGCATCAAAACACAGATATGGTAACTCTCTCCACAAACTCTGTAAAGTAGAACAACTTATCAAGGCGTGATTGAGATCTTCACAGTGAAAACCACAAAAACAACATGCATAATCAGATAGCACATGCTTCTTCATCAAATTTTCTCTTGTGGGGAGACCTTCCTTATAAGCGCGCTAAGCAAATATTTTAACTTTACTTGGTACTTGCATTTTCCACAGCTGCCTCCATAAAATCTTATTAGACGTAGTTGTTGAAGATTCTGCAATCTGAGATCCCAGCCTTGCCTTAATAAATCTGTAACAACTTTTAACACTAAAAGAACCATTTCTTTCATGGGCCCATATTCTTCTATCATTATCAACACCTAGATAGATCACAATTTTTAGTATATCAACAATCACACTTGGATTAAATAAAGATCTAAGTTTCTGAACATTCCAACTTCTTGTGTCCTCATCAATTAAAGAAGCCACTACATCGTCCTGAACAGAATCTGAGCCAACAATTCCCTCAAAAATTAAATCCACATGACCTAGTATTCATGAATCATACCATATTTTAACCTTATTGCCATAACAATTCTCCATCTACAACCTTCCAACATCCATTTCGTAGCTTTCCATATGCCCTTCCAAGTGTAAGAAAGACAATTTCCTAATGTCGCCTGCTCAAAACTCAAATTAGCAAAATATCTGGCCTTAAATAATTTGAACAATAGAGAACTATGATCTTGCATCAATCTCCAGCCATGTTTAGCTAAAAGGGCTAAATTAAAAAATCTAAGATTTTAAGCCCCATCCCCCTACAAGAACTTGGCTCACACATTCAAGCCCAACTCAACCAATGAATCTTTATTTCCTCTCCCTTCTGACCCCATCAAAAATTAGACATTAACCTCTCTAAATCAGAACACGAAGTAGAAAGTAATAGAAAACAACTCATGGAATATGTTGGCACAAAAAGCACTACTGCTTTTAAAAGCACTTCTTTTTCCCCTTGAGAGAGCAATTGGTCCTTCTAACTCTGAAGCTTTTGCCGTGCCTTTTGTTTAATAGAATTGAAAGCCCGTTGTCGAGACCTTCCCTGTGATACCTCGTATTTTAGCGTATTTTTTTTATTGAATGATTATTTAATTTAATTTAAGTATTAGTTCTCTTGTTCTAATTTTTCGTGTTTATCGTTGGGTTAATTTTTGATTTTTAAGTTGTGAAATTTATTTGGATGTGCTTTCTTGATATTAATTATTATTTGTATTTAAATTACTCGTTGCTTTAAATTATTTTATTATTGGACTTTAATTATTTTATTTTATTAATATTGAGTTGTAGTGTTTTTACTTGACTCTTATTTATTTTTATTGAGTCTTTTTCTTTGTTTGGGCTACTAATTTTTGGACTAAGCTTTTGTTGGTTTAGTTTTATTTTTCCTTTGGGCCCAGCCCATTCGGATTCCAGCCCAAGCTTTGAGCTCCCAACCCAGCCCGTTATTTTCTCCCATGCGGCATCGTTTTGACCAATGCCTTAGGGCTCTTTCTCTTCTTTTCTTTTCTTTCCTTCTTCTTCTCCTGCGCCGATGTCCATCTTTCCATTTTTCATGCATGCTCATTTATCCTTTTTCTCTAGGTTTTGTCTGTTTACTATATATATCTTATATATATGTTAAGCATTCTCAACCCTAGATCAAGTGCCGCTCGTCCTCCTCTTCACAGAAGCTCAACCGAGATCTCCACTCCGCTGCCGCTAGCGAGGAACCTTGCCGTCAGCCACAACCTCCATCACCTTCCTTTTTCTTTAACCAAAAACAGTATGAATTTGCTCCTATGACCCAACGCACCACCTTCCAGCTTGAATCTCCGCCCCACACCTCGACGCTGCCACTATGAGATTGTCCCTGCAAAGCACTGCCCAGCCCCTGTTTTACCAACTAAAAACAGAGCAAACTAGCCCTTGTTTCATGGGTTTGTGTTTTCATGGACTTGCTTTATTAGGTTTAATTTTTAATAGGCGTAGTTTAAATGGATTTTGTTTTAATTCTCATAAAATATTATTTTGTGTAGATAATATTTTAATAATTTTGTTTATTAAAGGAAGTAAACTTATTTTTTTTAAGGGATGAGTTTTTCATGACATTTTATAAGATTTTTAAAGTAGTGAAAGTATTCTATTAATTTATAGTGCGTAATTGGTATTTTAGATATTTAAATATTACTTTTATTGAGTTCCGTAATTATCATAATACTTGTTCAATTAAATTCTTGTTTTGTACGAATTTGATTAAGTGAATATCGATAGTTTTGGAAAATGATGGTATTTTAGGAATTTTGAGAAATTTAGGTTTTGAGAAATTAAAAATAGGTTATTTTAGAAGTTTAGGCTTAAATATCGAAATACATGATTGATTGGAAATTTACGAGAATCATGTGATTATTTTATAGGTGACGAGTAATAATTGTTCGGTATTTTTTAGGAGAAATCTGGAAAAAAAAAAAAAAAAAAAAAAAACTAAGAAGTTCAGGTAAGCGGGGTTTCTATGCTAGATTTGCATAAAAATGAAAAATGAACTAAGGTTGATTTGTAAAATGTGCATGTTATGTTTTTAAAAGGAAAATGTGAAAAACAACCTCAGTTATGTGTTTTGCATCCACTCATGAAATTTATGTGAAAGAGGAAAATGTTTTTTGACATGAAAAGTGTAGACATGAGCAATATTTGACATGTTTCTAAAATATGCAAAAGAGCAAATATGAAAATTGAGATTTTTTATATATGTGATATGAAATGTTTTGGATGTGTTATTGATCATCTAAAAATGATATGAATGTGTTCGACACGTGGTTTGATATGATATGGATATGAAAAACCTTTGGCATATTTCTGTTTGATTATGATTCTAAATATGGTTCTGATATGATGATACTGATTCACGTGATATGGTTGGTACCAACATGATATGATATGATATGAGTGCACCCACTTTGGAAACAAAGTGGTCTTTTATATGTTCTTTCCTGTGTGCATACTCGGGACTCCGAAATTGAAAAAGGAGAAGTTTCACAATATGATACTACCTGATTTGGCCACTGGGGATAGCACAACCCTACCACGGGGGTATCATAACGATACAATACGATATGATATAATAAGATGAAGACGTTCAGTTATGTTATGCCAAAGCGTTTTTGAATATGAACAAAGAGTTTTTGGAATATGAAAATGGTTTTTTAATATGAAATGAATCTTTAAAAATGAATAATTAGTATTTGAATATGACAATAGTCTTTGAATATGAAAGGTATTTTTTTTTTTAAATGAGCAGTTGGTCTTTGGGTATTAAAAGATTGAAAAGTCAATTTTCTGATAGTACGTTTTCGAGATCTGCATATGAAAATGAAATTTTTTATTTCTACATACTGAACTTTCTCAAAATGTTCATGTTTACATACTAGTATATGTTCTCTGCTTACTGAATTGTTGATAACTCACCCTCTTTATTTTCATAATATTTGGAACATTTCAGCTGAGAATCAAGATTGTGAAGCACTGGGTGAGATGACTTAAGAGTAGTGGATTAAGAATAGAAAGCTTTAGATGAATATTGGCGACTTTTGTTAAGAAATTTCATTGTATTCTGATGTCTTGGCGATTTGAAGAATTGATCATAGAGAAAATTAGTTTGAATTAAAATTCCTTTACAATATTGAAAATTTAAAGTCTATAATTTTATTGTTGAAATATAGGTTTAAGAGTTATGTAGAGAAGTTGATTTTTTTTAGGGTTACTATATCGAGGATTTGATATATGAATTTATATGGTTAATTAAATTTGAAATGTTTACATTTGATTTGGAACTTTTGGAAGTATATTAACAGTGTTGGAGTTGATTATCGGGTAATTTTAGTTAACTCTCCAGACATTCGGGGTTGGGGTGTTACATTCCCACCATACCTTCCCACCATAGGAGGAAGGCCTAAATATTTATCGTATTGCTGAATCTCTCCATTTCCCCACAATTGTTTAATGTCATCTCTAGTCTCCCTTCCAATATGACGACTGAATACCATAGTTGTTTTCTCTTTGTTAATCTTCTGACACAAAATAGATTCATATCTAGCTAAGATGTGCTCTTCTATTCTCCTTCACGCCAGCCTTACAAAAAATAACACTATCATCTGCAAATAGCAAATGATTAGTGTTTGGTGTTCCTCTACAAATTTTCAGACCCAAAATCTCCATCCTCACCCTTGCTTCTTTTAAGAGAGTAATCAAACTTTCAGTACGAATCAAAAACAAATAAGGAGATAAGGGATCCCCTTATCTTTTTTTTTTTTTTTTTGAGTTAAAAACCCTTAATCCATTCCATTATAAAAGTGATGAGATACAATGAGGATGATCCTCTATAGTTACAATGAGATCAGAAATGGTTAGAGCATCTTTTGCAAGAAGATGGGCCATAATATTGTCATTTCTCTTAACGTGAGAAACATCCCATTTAGTAAACAACAGGAGATAGGCCCTGGTTTCATTCCAGTACATGCTGGAGCTACTCAAGACTTCTCTATCTTCAACCAAGGCCTTAGTGACTTGCAATGAGTCACCCTCGAGTATGATCTGATGTAGTCCAATCTCCCTTGCTAGTTTAACAACTTGTAGAGCCCCATAGGATTCTGCTAGTAATGGATCAGGAAAAAGCATTTTCCTCTGCCTCATTGTTGCCATGATCTGTCCTGAGCTGTCCCTAATTGCCACTCCAACACCAACCATGCCATTCATCTTATCTAATGCTGCATCCCAATTCATCTTGAAGCTGTTTACTGGTGGTGCTTGCCAAGAAACTACTTGTGAGGAATTCTGGTTGAGGCTACTGCAGTTTTCTAATGACTGCTGTGACAGCATGTCTAGCATTGATCTTGCCTCTCTTACTATGGAGTTTGGGTGAGAAAACTCCTTGAATATAAAGGAGTTCCTTCTCCACTAAATTTTCCTTACTACCACCACAAATTCTTGAATATCCTCTGCACTTAATAGCATAGTTAACGAGTCAAATAATTGTACCATAGAGGATTGAGGGATAGAGCATTTCTGTAGTTTTTTAGAGCATTGACTCCACACATCCATGGCTGCTACACAACCCCACAGAGCATGCTGAGCAGTTTCCTCTTCCCTGCAGCAAATAGGACATAGAGGGTCACTCACTACTTTCTTCTTAAACAGGTTTGATTGGGTAGGGAGAGCCTCCTGGCATGCTCTCCACAGGAAGGTTTTATCTCCAGGAGTAACCTGCAGCTGCCAGATTTTGTTCCAAACTTTCTTAAGATTGGTACTGGTTGAGGCTTGGCCTTGAGATGCCATCTCTCGAGCCTTTATCATGTGGTAGGCACTTCTTACTGAAAAGGAGCCATTCTTAGTCCCATGCCATATAATTCTGTCCCTGGTTTGCATAGCACTAATTGGAGTTTCCAAAATCAGCTTAGCTTCCCTCTCCTCGAAAGTATCTTGGATCAATTCCTTTTTCCACTCTTTGGTTACAGGGTCTATTAGTTCAGCTACTCTTGCACTTTCCTCTAAGTTCTTAATTGGACTGGTGACCTTCCTTGGGTTAGTATGGTCTAACCATTTATCTTTCCATACAGAGATTTCAGACCCCGTGCCTACCCTCCAAAAAGATCCAGCCTCTTGAACATACCTTGCAGCCATCAAACTTCTCCATACATAAGATGGTTTAGACCCTAACTTTGCTGTCTGAAACGTTAATGAGGGAAAATATTTGGCCTTTAACACTCTAGCTGCGAGGGAATTGGGGTCTTGGATTAGTCTCCAGCATTGCTTGGAGAGCATAGCAGTATTAAAACATTCAAGATTCCTAAATCCCAAATCTCCTTCTGATTTAGCTTGTCCCATTCTCTTCCAAGAAATCCAATGGATTTTATGCTCCTTTTCTTGTTGGCCCCACCAGAAGTTTTGAATTACACTGTTGATGGACTGGAGTAGTGTTTTTGGTAGCTTGAAAACACTCAGGGTATAGGTAGGGAGGGATTGGATGACTGCTTTGATGAATATTTCTTTCCCTGCCTGTGAAAGTGTTTTGACTTTGTAATTACTGAGCCTTGATCTGATGTTGTCCAGGATGCTTGTAAATGAGCTCAGTCTATTCCTCCCCACCATCGAAGGCAGACCTAGGTACTTCTCATATGGCAAAGCTGATCTCATTCCAGCAATAGACAGGATATAATCTTGAGTGGGTCTTGCTGTATTTTTACTGAACAGAATAGAGGTTTTCTCTAAATTGAGTCGTTGCCCTGATGCCATCTCATAAGTCCTGAGCAGATGGATCATTCTACCCCATTCAATTGCATTAGCCTTACAAAAAAGAAGGCTGTCATCTACAAAGAAGAGGTGGGATAATCGAATCTGTCCTTTTGCAACAGGAACTCCATGCAGCAGCCTACTTTCTTCAGCTTTATGAATTAAACTGCTCAAAGCTTCAGCACAAAGGATGAAAAGATAAGGTGATAAAGGATCACTTTGTCTAATACCTCTAGTGGGAGAGAATTCAGGTTGAGACTCACCATTCACAAGGAGGGAGTAAGAGACAGTTTGAAGACACTTCATCACTAATTCCACCCATTGGCTGCAAAAACCCAACTTGTAAAGGACTACCCTTAGGAAGCTCCATTCAATCCTATCATAAACATTGCTCATGTCTAACTTTAGAGCCATATAGCCTTCTTTCCCTGTCATTTTACATTTCATAGTGTGCAAAGCCTCAAAGGCAACAACTACATTATCAGTAATTAATCTATTTGGAATGAAGGCAGATTGTGAAGGAGATATAATACCATGCAGCACCTTTTTTAATCGATTTGCTATGACTTTAGAAATGAGTTTATAGAGAACATTACAGAGGGATATTGGCCTGAATTCTGTTACTTTTGTAGGAGCTTTCTTCTTTGGAATGAGGGCTATGTATGTGCTGTTAATGCTTCCCATATCGCCATGAGAGTTAAGGTTTGAGATAAGGGATCCCCTTATCTCAAACCTCTAGATGGAATAACAAGCCCTTTTGGATCACCATTAATCAACACCGAAAAAGAAATAGTTCGAACACAATACATAATCATATTAATCACATTTGATCAAAACTCATAACCTCCATAACTAATTGTAGGAAGCTTCATTCAACCATGTCATATGCTTTGCTCATATCTAGTTTTATGGACATATATGATCCATTTTTGCATTTGTTTTTCTTTCTTTTAAGATAATGCACTAATTCATAAGCAATTAATACATTATCTGTGATCAACTGACCTGGAACAAAAGCACTCTGACCCTCCCCCATGATACAAGACAAAACCTCTTTCTATTTGATATCAGTTTTGCAAGCAATTTATAGGCCACATTAGTGACATTACACAAACTAATGGGCCTATAATCACTAACTTTTTCAGCAGACTTTTGTTTTGGAATAAGGGTAATTAAAGTATGGTTTAAAGAGACTAGAAAATGACCTAAATTCAAAGCATTGAGGACTGCTTATGTCACTAAAGCACCAACTACATGCCAATATTTTTGAAAAAACACGGGAGACATGCCATCTGATCCTGGAGCTTTCGAAAGATGCATTTGCTGAAGTGCAACCTTGACTTCATCTGCAGTATAGGCTCTGGTCAACTGCTCATTCATATGACTAGTCACTCTTCCAGCTAAAGGCTCTAAAAAAGCCAAAGAACCAGTCGGATTTGAAGAAGAAAATAGACTGATGAAATAATCAAGAATAACTCTATCTTTTCCTTCAGAATCATGCTAAACCCCATTATCATCTTGTATTTTGAGCTGCTTATTCTTCCTTCTTCTTTGAGATGCCTTCATATGAAAATACTTCGAGTTATAATCACCCTTATTAAGCCACAAAGCTTTGGATCTTTGACGTCACATAATTTCATCCCTTTCAAGCCATTTCTGAATTTCAGATCTTATCAAATCATGTGCCTCCCTGCTAGCTCCTGCAAAACCTTGTTCATGAACCCGTGCCAAATTCTATTTTGCTTTTTGTAACTGATGCTGAACATGCCCAAAAGACTGTCTATTCCAATCATTCAGCTTGATTCCACAACATTTAATCGAATCCATCACTTCAATTATACTAGACTGTGAAGCACATCAACCCCAACTTTCTTCAATAATTTCCTCATAAGCTTGCTCACCCACCCACACAGCCTCAAACTTAAAAAGTTTTTTGGCCTTATTACGTTCCACTATTCCCTTCATATCCACCCAAATTGGAATATGATCTGAATATGCAACTAAACCATGAGTCACACTAGCATTCGGGAATAGTTGCCACCAAGAGGAGTTGACTAAACATCTATCAAACCTCTCACTCACACTCTGAACTCCTTCCCTACAATTACACCAAGTGAAAGGGTACCCTCTATAGCCCAGATCTCGCAACCCACATTCGTTCACCACCTCCCTAAAGGACTGAATTTAACTCTCTAGGCAAGGCCTACCACCCCGTTTCTCATACTTATACAGGATCTCATTAAAATCCCCCAAAGCTAACCAAGGACTCCCATGAGCTCAACACAAATCCCTCATTAATTGCCAAGTTCGATATCTCTTAAAAGTATCAGGATTACCATATATTCCAGTCAAAAACCATGAATTCAAATTATCATAATTAACAACAACATCAACATGAGAATTTGAATAATTAATAACAGATAAGTCAACATCTTTCCCCCATAAAATTGCCAAAGCCCCCTTTCTTCCATTATAGCTAATCGCTAAACAGTTAGGAAAACCAAATTTGAACTTACAGGAATCAAATTCACAAACAGTAGGCTTTGTCTCCTACAAGAACAATACATCGGGCACTTCCCTCTTGATCAAATCACACAGGGTACGAATGCCTCGTGGGTTCTCAAGCCCACAAGTATTCCAACACATGATCCTCATGGTTCTCGGCGGTGCTAGACCCCAACCGCCGCCGATCGATCTGCTGAACCACTATCATCCTCACCCGCAGCTGACAAGAACGTGTTTCGTTTCTTTGCTAAGACTCCATCAGAACCCTTACCAACGACCCCTTTCCTCTTTTGTGAATGACCTAGAGAACTGCTTTGTGATTACAGAGGTTCCATCATTTTGTTCAAATTGGAAAGTTGTTTCCATTTTTTGCTAGTCACACCATCAAGCCCCCACAAACCTTGAGCCTCTTCTAAGCCTCTGATGAATTTAGTAACCTCAAGCCCATCTTGCAAACCGATACTCTCAAGCAAAGCCGATCCCTGCTTCTCAATGGGGATGTCCACCTGCTTCTTTGCAACACATCATCTGGTCTTGCTTAAGTTAAAACCTTATATGCCTGCCCTTTTGCTGAATCATGAAGACATTCAGTTGACTGAAAAGCAGTACCAAGATCCTTCCCTGAGTCATGAACATTCATCTCCTCTGAGCCCTTCTCTGCAAAAGATGCCAACTGCATCCCCTTATTCAACGTGACCATGATTCCTACATCAGTTACTAGTTGAATATCCGGTCCCTTATCACTTCCGAGATTTAAGCTACCAGTATCCCCTGACGAATCACCTTTTGCTACCTCCATCGCCACCTTCCCCCCTATCGTCTTTAGAATCGAACTCGTACTAGTGGTGAATTTTTGTGGAAAAAAATTAGGACTCTCCCTTTTTTTGACTATGTTACCACAATCTCCATAACCTGCAGCTCTTAACCAAGCACCATAAAGAAGTTCATCTACGGCAACAGACTGAGATGATTTACACAGAATAAAATCCTTATCTGTGTGTCCCAGATGACCACATCGATAACAAACATTCGGCAATCGTTCGTACGAGAATCTAACCTAGAAGGACTTGCTAGTACCAATGTTAATTTTGGTGCCTCTTAACAGAGGGTACTGCACATCAACAGCCACACAAACTAGCATGTACTCACCCCATGCAATTTCTCCCTCATCCAAATCGACCTCCTCAACTCTACCAATTTTGTTTCCCACCAACTGGCCCACAAACTTATTCCTAGCCATGAAAGGAAGGTCATGAAGACGAATTCAGAACAAACGTATCTCATCATTAAACTCAATTTTAACAGACGGTAATTGATTTGTGATAGTATTAAAATCATTCATATGTTGTGCAATAGACGTACCGTCTGCTATCTTCAAATTGAATAACTTTTCATCAAGTGTACCTTGTTATTCGCTGATGACTTTTCATACATACCTGACAAAGTCGCTATGAGATCCACAGTCGTCTTCTCCTTGATAACATTGTGTGCAACCAGTCTCAACAGGGTTAGCCAAATAACCCCCAAAACCTGTCGATCTAACAGGTTCCAATCAGCAGCCACCATGATGTCCGTCTTCTTCCCCAACAATGGAAGATGAAATCTCTTCCCATAGAGATAGTCCTCTATCTACATCCTCCAGTAACCATAATCTGTGTCATCGAACTTCTCAATCCTAAATACCTTCACTTCTTCTCTAGCCATCGTTTTTCCTCAAAATTGAACTTTGACTCTGATACTAATTGTTGTGAGAAATGATAACAAAAGATTGAAAGTAAATGCGAAAAGAACAATCAAACAATCACACGACACAAGATTTACCTGGTTCGGCAAATTGCCTACGTCCACGAGAGCTGTAAAGGATTTTTATTACTTAAGGAATCACAATACAATGTTTGGGCAACTACTATGCATATACTGTACAGCCATAGTGACAGTGACAGAACACAACATATATATATTGTAAACGACAGAAACCCTAAAATCTCAATACTAACGATGTTCGCTCGAGCGGCGTGTCTAGCTCGCCTCGAGCAAACCTGTTTCCTGCAATTGCTTGAGTCATGTGTCAAGAAACTCACTAGCGAACTTTATGACTTGAACTCCGCTCGAGCGGTATGTCGAGCGAGATCGAGCGAACTCTCTGTATCGCACCCGCTCGAGCTCATTGTCAAGCGATCTTGAGCGAAGTCTCTATGATGCCTCCACCCGAGCAATGTGGACCAGACTTCACAATACTCAGTAATGGTATCATTTCTCTGTTAATTTGGAGCTGGTAAGTAGGTATATATATAGCTTTAATTTGTTTGGAAATTAAAGCTATTATCATTCTTATAATATACCTTTGATCGATTCTACAACACCCTTTGATCTGTAGTTTTCATTATATATAGATGATCCCAGTAACAGGCTTGCAACACTTTGTTACATCATTTGTGAAGGGGCCCTTAAATTGATGCAAAAACAAAACAAAACAAAAAACTTTGCTTCTTTAAGGTCTAATTTCTTGGAAGATTATTTTTTTAAAAAGAGGAACGGTACTCCCAAATTTATTAATAGCCCTCACTTTCGGCGGAGAAATACCATATACAAAGATTAAGAACTTAGGAACCACAAAAATCTCAAACCAAATTAATGGAAGAAAAATGTACCATTCAACTATCTGTATAACATTAAAAAGTAAACTATATTAATAGAACTATACAAGGTACAACGTGATTAAGAACTACAATTTATGCCTAGACTTTGACTAACCTTTAGCACTAGTTTTTGCTAGCTAGTCAACAACCGAGTTACATTCTCTATAGGCCGCGTGCTAGCTACATAGAAATAGATAAAGATTGACTATAAGTAATTATCATGTCATCCTAGATCTCCAAGAATTTACAAGATGGAGAAAAACTGTGATAAGACTAATGAAACTTCAAAATCAGACTTAAAAATGACATTATTAAACCCAAACTGTAAACAACATATATAATAACCCTTACTTCAACTTGAGATGTTGGTTAGATAGAGAATAGCAAATGTTTCTTTTTTTTAACGGATGAAAAGACAAGTGCATTAATTGAGTTAGATTGAGAGATCCAACGTTTGTCAATCGTACTCAAAAACATTTATTTTAACCAAGTACAAATTGAACATTAAACACAAATGATGATAATATGGTCGGAAAATATGCCACACAGAGAATGGCTTACCAACCACAACACTACAGGTTCTCTTAAAAAAGGCATTCCAACTAATTTAATTAGCCTCCAGATTCTTTTATAATTCAGAACAATCCATAACATTTAAGCTAATGCAACAGTACAATAAAACTTCATGTTAGCCAGGATGCATCGACAATGAATGGTTAAGACTGATCCAGCATGCATCATATCTAACTAGTAATGCATTCTGCACGTGATTGAAGTTTCTCTTTTCGCCGCTGCTGATAGGACGAGTAGGGGTCAACATAGAGAGAAGTAAATATAAACCCATAGGACAATTTTCTTAATCTTTCTTTCTTTCTTTCTTTCTTTGGTTTTTTTTTTTTTTTTTTTGACAATTTTTATAAGTTACTGATTTTACAATTGGTAAATTAAATAGCTTTTTTTTTTTATTGGCATCGAGTGTCCGGAACAACATCCCGAATAATCTCGGGGGTGCACAAGCCCTCGGCAAAGAGTTTTCCGCAAGTGTAACTCAGGTAATTTAATAAAAAAATCCTCCAGTCTAATAGCCCCTAGAGATTATTTGCACTCAAGGGGATTTGAACCTTAGACCTAAGAGCCATACCCCTAAGCCCAAGGTCTTTACCATTTGAGCCAACCCCCAAGGGTTAATTGGTAGATTAAATAGCTTATAAACCAATTGTATAACCTATAAAGAGATCATTCGATTTTGATATCATCTAGAAAAATCAAATAAACAACGATACTACTACAACTCTAACTCTAACCTAAAGCCAAAACAATAGCGCTAATTATGATTGATATTAAGAGTGAAGCCACCATTGAAAAAAAAATGAATGACTGCTATTTTTTGCCTGGGAATAGATTCACACAACACAAAAAACAGAAAAGGTCAAAAAGAAACCAGCTATAAGAAGCTTGGAGCTTATGGTACCACAACTTCACTAACAACAAGAAAAAAGGTAAAAAAGACAGCTATAAGGAGCTTAGAGCTTATGCTACCACATAAGCTCTAGACGTTTGGGCCATGGCGGCCAGTGCTCCGGGGGGGTGGGTTAGATTTTAGAGCCACATATATAGGAAAGAAAGGTCATGACCGCTCGCCGTTAGAAGATCTTAGGCAAAAGGTTCGTCTTCAGCTGACTTAAAAACGGCAAGTAAAAGGGTTATGCCTACTTTTCTTGCATGTTCCAAAAACGCAGGTAACTATTTGCCACATTGCACCCGCAGCATTCCAGTTTAGCATACATCGCTAGACGTTCCTTTAATTGAAGACATAAATGGAAACATGGTTTGATCTGAAAGTGTTAAGCTTCGATAACTACCTAAGTATGATACCAAACAAATCTTTTAATGGAAGTATCCCAACATCCTGATCGGTTCTAGAAAACAAACTCTGTTTCGCTCAACAGAACAATAGCAACCTCTTGTAAGCTAGCATGTAAAGAAGTTCTCCAAAACCATACTCATTCAAAGGGAATACAAAATATAAACACGAAAATTATTCAGCATTCTTATCCTTCAAACTTCGATGACTTTAACTCCAATGTACATCAGTGACTTCTAATAATCATTGAAACGATATAACTCTAACAACATTTCTGATTGACCTCCTCCCGATGTAGAGGACAGGAGGGCATCACATTAAGATACAAGTAGTCTCTATTTATCTTCAAAATTTTGTAGTTTGTTAGTTTATGGTTTGTCTATACCTTCCTCTGAAGTCGAAAGGGGTCAGTAGTCAGAAAGCCTTCAAATTTCCAACGAACAGTCGAAAGAATCATAAATTGTCAGCAGTCTCAATTACCCTGCAAGCACCACAAGCAAAATTCATAAACACTCTGGTCGCTTAAACCAAGAAATTCTATAATCAAACATAACAAGACCCCATTATTTTCCATTGCTTGCAACCAAAGAAACCGAGTTCACCTTCTCCTTTAAAAATAAAACAAATTCAAATTCAAAAGGTCAAAGCAGAGAGAGTCAACGTTTTAGACCTTCCCAGGAGCAACGCTGACGTTGTATGACTCCGGCGTAATCGAATTCAGCCCCAATCCCGGAAAAACACTCTGCCAATAAGAAAATAAAAATCGATAATAAGAGTTCAACGATAAGTACGAAATTCTAAATTGAATTGCAAAGTTAATTTACATCGAGCTGTTTCTGAACGGTTTTCGCACGCTTCTTGGGTCTCCTGGCAGGCTTGGACCCAGTGAGCATGAAGATATCCTCTTCGATCTCTTCCTTCGACAGCGCGATAGAAAGTCTTGGTATTTTTTCCAAAACTTTCGAGTTCGTTCCTTTTCGTGGCCGAGCCGAATCGCGAACCGGATGCTGGGTTTTGGTCTCCTGTGCCGGTGCTCCACCAGCTCTTGATGCTGCTACTACTCCATCGCCGTGGAGGCTCTTAGGCGACGGTTTTCTAGGCCGCAGATTCCACGGCTTAGGCGGCAGTTCTTTGACTTCGGCGGCGACCGGTGAGGTTTGCTCCGTTGCTTTTGCGGCACCATCAGCAGTTGACTTGTTCTTGGTTGAAATACGAATGTAGATCTTCGGCTTCGGGTCAGGTGCCTTTGATTTATCACCCGGTTTCAGCATCACACGGCCAGAGTTCGCAGATTTCTTCTCCGAAATTTTCTTCGCCTCCTTTACGATCAAGCGCTCAGAAGAACCGACGAAGGAGAGGCCATTCGTCACACCAGGCCCCGTATCATTTGGACACCGGGATTTAGAACGCGTCCTAGACGAACCGGCTAGTTTACCGAACAAGTGGTGATCGTACTTCAGCGGATGAGCGAGCTGAGGTTCCGAGCCAGGAAACAGAGTCGCATCGGCGAGTTTACGGACCGCCCGGGAAGTATCATCTTCATTGACCGCGGGAGGATCATTCGCATGGGGCTCCGAGTCGGGAGTCGACTCGGAAAGTACGTTGCAGAAGCGGTGGTGGTGATTGGCGGCTGTGGTGGAGGAGAGATATTCGAGAGGCCACTTAAAGTTGGAGAAAACGAAGCTTCTGAGAGGTTGAGGCTTCGAAGAGGGAACGGAGGAGGGCATGGGTGTTTGTGGTGGTGACGGTGACGGTGGTTCAGTCGACGCTACTGGTGTTTTTTGGGTCTCGAGCACGGAATGTAACACCATGTTTCGGGGTGAACGTATGGAAGGGAACTGAGATCAGGTTTATCAATGGAGGGAATCAATCGAAGAGCGAGGAAGTGAAAAGGGGAATCGCAGAAAAAATGATGAGGTTTGGAGATCGCCAGAAGGGAGAAGAGAGGCATGCGTTTGTTTATGATTTAGTGTAATGAATGATATATGTAGTAGCGGTTATCAAGGTATTCTTGAGATTGTTGGATTGTGGTAGGAAACAGTACGTATCTATTTGTTAGCCGAGAGAATCCTACATTACCCATTAGGAAAACCCTAGCCGTAGTCAAATTGAGTTTAATGAAACGGTGTACATTGCTCTTTGGTGGGACGTGCACATGCTCATATGAGATTTAGTATATGCAAGCGTAACGCATTTATTTTAAAAAAAATGATAAATTTAATATTTATATGATAATAATGAATTCTATATTTTTTTTAAATGAAATATTCAAAATTTACACACGTTAAGATTGTATTTAACGTTACCCTACTAAAAAATGTGTTATGTCTTATGTCTATTTAACGGTCTAGATTTTTCCACGCGGAGTCCGTGCATAGAATCAGACGTGAGTTTGTTGTAGACTGTAGGTCTATTTTGAGGTTTTGTGGCTCGTATTCAACTGTTTAGACAATTAAATTTTGATGCCCAATCGTCTCTTATTCTTACACCTATATCCAAAGAAATAAAAAAGGTCAATACCTTTAGTTTTATTAATAATTACTAATATATTTTAAATTAGTTCATAGACCATCCATTTAAATTTAAGAAATTAATTAAAATATCACGTGCTAATTGAAATGATTAAAAGATAACGAAAGTTAGAATAATATAATTTTTTTAAAAGCATTATTATACACATACGGTAGTTTATACACCTTTATCCCAAAAAAAAAGGAGAAAAAAAAAAGAAAAAAAGAAAAAAAAGGAAAGTGCACATGGTCAGGGATAAAAACGCGGATAAAACTAGAAGTCAAGGAGAATACTCCACTCCTCACTTCTCCACCCTCTCCTCAAGTCAATCAATGTTGCAACAACACTCAACTGACATTCTTTTTTTCCTAATCATTCTAATTTTCTTGTTATAAAGTGTAGGTCCCGTTTGGATATTAAGTTAAATTGAGATAAAATGAGTTTAATTTTTTTATAAATAATTTTAAATTGAGATGGTAGAATGAGTTTTGTAAAATTTACCTAAAATGAATTTAGATATGTTTAGATGTTAAAATGAGTTTAGATGTATTTATGAGAAATTAAAAAAGATTATGGATCATGTATGTAAAGAAGTGTTGAGTTGAAAAATATTGTGGATCCCACGTATAAAAACGTTTTGAGTTGAAATGAGTTTAATGATTTGAGAGTTGGATATTTAAATATTAAACTCAATTTAAAATTAGACTGAACTGAATTGATCTTAATTCAATCTAATTTCTAAACGGGGCCTAAGTATCGAATGAGGTAGAATTCAATTCAGTCAAATAAATTTTTTTATTAATAAATTAAATTTTATTAATCATAAAATAAACATAGGCTCGAGTGCATGAGACATATACAAAAGCATCATTTATGCATACTAGTTTAATGATATAAGGAAAGCATGAAAAGCCATGCCACTGAAATCAATTACAATCGATCAATGAAGTAAAATATTAAAAAATAAATTTCTAAGTTCATCTATTAATCTCTCTGATCAATTTTTAAAGTTTTTTCATTCATCTTCCTCCAAATTAGAACCATCTTTCGTACTGTTGCAAGTTGTAACAAGAGAGTTGCCCTAAATATATGACTTGCCAAGAAGTTAAGAGGTTAATTGCATTAAAATCAATTGATGGTATGAGTCACCAACCACTTCACTAAGCATGAGTTCTGAGCTTGATTAATGTTGATGAACATCGGTTAAATTGGTTTGATTTCGAGACTTTCTTTTTTCTATTTTCATTGAACTGAAATAATCAAATCAAATTTAACCATACACGCTAAAATAAAATGACAACAATTTCTACATCAAAAAACTGATCTTTTGGGCAGCCACTCATACTATTATAATAATATTATGATATTCGGAAAAAAAAAAAACCAGTCCAAGTATCTCATAGATGGGATTGACCCGAAGACTCTTTAGGTATTTCATGGATGCAAAAAGGCATAATTAAGATACGAGTAACAAATTTTAAATAGACAAATTTTTTGTAAAAAAATAGATTTCACTAATAAAGAATAGTTTTTATATACTTTTTTAAAATGCGGTCTACTTTTATACAAAATTTTGTATGAAATTTGTCTATTTAAGATTTGTACAAATCATTTCTCTCTTTGTTTTCAAAAAATATCTCATCTCATTTCATATAATCATTACAACTTTTTCAAATTTTAATATAAAATAAGATAAATAATTCAACCTTTTCAAATTCATTTCATTTCATCTCATTTAATTATTACAACTTTTTCAATTTTTAATACAAAATAAAATAAAAAATTTAATTTTTTTAAATTTTAAAACAAAAATAATATTAAAAAATATATTCTAATAATACTTTATTCAACTTTTTAATTTTAATCTCAATTCATCTTATCTCATCTCTAAAAACAAACGAGACAATATATTAATGGGTTTTAGGTTTCTCTTACGTGCAAAAATGCAAAACAAAATACTTGTAGAAAAAAATTATCATTAACATATAATCATAATCATTAACAAACCATATTGGATTGTCCCCTTCTTGTTTAGGTGAGTCCATAATTCTATTTGAAAATTTTTACATTATATCATATTTATGTGATATAATTTAATTTAAAAGATAAAATTTAAAATTTAAATCCTATAAATTAATCATACCATATAGATGACGTATGATGTAAATATTTTCAAATAACACTACTCTAGATGAGTATTTGACCCGCGAGATGAATGAGCATATATATCTTATTATAGATAGATGGGCAAGTATAAAAATCGATTAAAAAAATGATATTTATAATCTAAGAGCCTTACACTCATTTTAAAAAAATAAATAAATTTAAAAATCATATAAAAAAGACCCTATTTTCAAAAAATAAAAATTAATGCAAAACTTGCTCATTATAACACCAGATCGAACATTACTTGTTAGATTGAAGTCATAAAAGGGTGAGTGTCGTCCGTAAGGGGTGACACGTTGACAAATAAAACAAAGTGAATCTGAATTATGTTGGCAATAGATGAAATGAGGAATTAAAGAAGGGTAGTTCCGTAAATTAGTTCGAATCCAATCGGCTTCATGTAACCTTATTGGTAAATTCGGTGATGCTGTTCGTGATCTCTTTGTTATTTTTCTTCTTCCCCCAAAACCTCTGTCAAATTCTCTCTGTAAACACGCCTTAACCATGGCCCATCCAGGCCAAATCCCCATGAACCCTATGATGCAGATGCACCCGTCAGTACCGGTACCGGCTCCTGTACCTGTACCCGTACCGGTGTCTTTTCCCGTACCAGGATCCGGACCTGGACATTCGTTTGCCGGGAAGCGCCGCCGAGAGGACGAGCTTCCCTCACCTTTGGAGACCGAGGAGTCGGCAGCGAAGCGGCGCGCGGGTTCTGCGCAGGACGTGCTGTTCAGAGTTGTGGTGCCGTCGAGGCAGATCGGGAAGGTCATCGGCAAGGAAGGCTGCCGAATCCAAAAGATTCGCGAAGATACCAAGGCCACTATAAAAATCGCAGATTCCATCGCTGTAAGCTCTTTGTTTCTTTTAGTTTTGTTTTTTCAAATTTTTATATTGTCGCGTCAGGGTTCTGAGAGAAGTTTGAGAAAGGAAAAGTTGGGGATTTTAATGCTTTTGTAATTGAAACGAGACGCTCGGTTATTATTGAAATGTTTTTGTTACATGGACGGAAAGCTCACAACTCGTAAGCTAAAGTCGGGTTCTTTGTGGAAACGTCGAAAGAGCCCTTGATAGAGCTCAAGTTTCTTTCGCCTATCTTTAATACGTGGTATTGCGTTAACAAAAGCATTTGCAAGCATATATGTTTCAGAAATTTTTTTAATTGGTAAGATATTAGAGGAGGTGATTTTGAGTTAGTGCTCGTTGGGTTTATGTTTTACTGCTTATGATATTATTTACCAACCTCAAAAGAACTGTTTTTTACAACGTTGACCTTAAACGTGTTGGAAGGACTCAGTTTCCATTGGAAGTGCTAGACAGTTCCATTTACCTGGCCGAGAAATTGCCAAATATTATTCTTGTTTCAATTTCTTAGAATTGAAGCCAAATTTGTTTACAAACAAATGGGATGACTAGTCTAATTCCACTTTTTTAGTGGCTGTGGCACGTACTAAATCTTTCTTATGGATTGCAGCGACACGAAGAGCGTGTAATTATTATAAGTTCTAAAGACAGCGACAATACAGTGTCTGATGCAGAGAATGCACTCCAGCAAATAGCAAGTCTAATACTAAAGGTGATGTAATTTATGCTGCGCAGCTCAACTAAGCTTCATGTGGTGGGTTCTTGAAATGTAATGTCAATGCACATTGTTGTTGTTAATTTATGGGTGTGCTTTTCTGTAAATTCCTTACTCAACAATGTGCATTGAGTTTTATATGGTTAGGTGACCCTTAGTTCATGGACTTATTGAAATGTATTCAACAATAGACAATGCTCTTATTTGTAATCACTGGAAAGTGGTTGATCTAGCTTCTCATTCCAGACATCATCCTTACTACCGAAAAACATCAAAATACTAAATCCGGTGCAATGGTGGATCACATGATATCGATAAGGTGGTCAGACACTCAGTCTCCAAAGCATTCTATTCACTTGGATGCATATAGTCGCTCATGAATTAACCCCTAGGGGTTGCCTCAAGTAGTAAAGGCCTTGGGCTTGGGGGGGTATGCTCCCCCAGATCTAAGGTTCAAATTCTCTTGGGTGCAAACAATCTCTAGAGCCATCGGACTAGTGCATCTTCCCCTTGAATGCCCAAGGTGCACTTGCGGCAAACTCCTTGCAAAGGGCTTGTGCACCCCTAGGATTAGTTGAGAATCTGTTCCCAGACACCCAATGCCAATCCAAAAATATATATAGTCACTTATGAATTATGTAGGTCTGGTGTCAACTGCATTGATGTGAATTATGAATTCATATATGATGCTCTTTTCATTAGAATCATCAAACTGTCTTTCTATAAACCAACGGCTGAGGTCTGAAGCATTTTTTTTATAAGTGGAGGTTGGAAGCATTTAGTTTGAAGACTTTCCCTTCCACTAGCTATCTTCTTGAAGTAGGGAAACACCGACCATTTTCTTATTTTTGGGTTCACTGTGTGTTAATGTGATGCTTCCTAGGTGGTTCATGTTATTTCATGTCCTCAAATCTCCCATTTCTGGTAGTTTACTTGGAATGCTCTTACAGCATATACAACTAATCAAAATATAAGGAAACTTCAAATCCACTGAGTAGTAGTCTTGCAACAACTTTTTATCAAAACTTTTGGAGTTTCCGTAAAAGCTGACTACATTTGAAGTTCATTGGGCATGAAGTTCTTAATCATTTGAAGATTACACATTCTGGAAGCCCCTGGATTCGTGATACACTTGGAAAATGAGCAAGTGTGCTTGGAACCTTGGATTTTTTCAACCTTCTTAGGATAATGGCTGTCATTTGTTTTGTACTTTCCATTTCCATAGCTATTGTTATCAAGTTAAGAAGTTGAAGACCTGTGGGATTGGATTTTTTTTCCTAAACTGTGCACAAAACCTGGCAAATTGTTTTTCATGCTGTGGTGGCACTGATGAAATAAACCGTCTTCCCTACAGGAAGATGATAGTAGTACGGAGACAAAAGTAGCTGCAGGGCATGTGGCTGCCAATACAATTAGGCTTTTGATTGCTGGGTCCCAAGCAGGTTCTTTGATTGGGATGTCTGGTCAAAACATTGAGAAATTGAGGAATTCCTCTGGAGCCACAATTACAATTCTTGCTCCAAATCAGCTGCCTTTGTGTGCTTCTGCTCATGAATCAGATCGAGTGGTACAGGTGAGTTTGTGTTAGCCGTCAATGTTGAACTGAAGTAAAATCGATGCATTTGGTGCAGGTGGTGTTCCTGCACTAAATTCCAGTGGTAATTTTACAGTGCTAATTTAATTTTAATTTACCTGCTGTTATTCATGCTTAGTTATGCCACTTGTTTCTTTCTACCGCTAACAATGAATAATGATTTGGGTTTCTGTTAAGCTCAGATGTCAGGTGATGTTCCTGCAGTACTGAAGGCTTTGGAGGAGATTGGTTCTCAACTAAGGTCTAAACTGAATTTGGGATGGACAGTACTTTTGTCTTATAGACTTTAATCAAGTGTTTTTTTTTTTTTTTTTTGAAAATCAATGTTTATAATCCAGTTCCATTTTATTCAGGGAAAACCCACCACGACAAGTGATTTCTATTAGCCCAGCATACAACTATACTGCAATCAGACCACCCCAACCATTCTTGGACCCAACTTCAGGTTATTGATATTTTCCCATACCAAATGACTCATTTAGCTCAACTGCCATGTTTTGCAGTTATATCAAGTTTTAATATTTGTCATAACCACATCATCTTTAGGAAAACCAATCTTGCAGCTGATTATGTAACCTTTGAGATGGTGATATCGGAAACGCTTGTTGGTGGGTTGATCGGCAGGTGTGGCTCAAACATATCGAGGATCAGAAATGAGTCTGGAGCAATGATCAAGGTAGGCAGATCTAAAATCTTGAGGTTGTGATCTCTTGCCGTGAAACATTGCATTGTCCCTAGTTCTGTTAGGAATGAGTGAGTAATAAGTTGCTGCTTGCTGTCACTGTTAAGGTCCAGTAATCATTGCTTCACATGAGACAACTTGGCTGATGAGAAATATATCTACTTCAATTGTGGGTCTTTTATCATTTATTGGTTTCAAATTTCAATGTTTTCCCAATTCCAACCAGTAAAAATAAATTCTTAGCGTCTAGATAAAGTTCACGACTACATTATTGCTAAAAACCCTTAAAAATATTGAGGACCTTTGCATTTGTTTCAGCTGCTATATATATATTTTTTTTTCCAGGTCTATGGTGGGAAAGGTGAACAAAAACATCGACAAATTCAATTTGCTGGTAGCACTCAACAGGTATGTTCATCTTTCTTGGTTATATAATAATCATTTGTTAATGCCACCAAAATGATGACAGAAAAAAAAATTAAAAATAAACTCAATGTTAAAGACATCCCATTATTAGGCATTAGGGGCCTGGGCTGTTCTTATGGGTTACTGGTAGCCATGGTTTGAACACCGCCCCCCCCCCCCCCCCAAAAAATAAAAAATAAATCGAAAGTTCGAATAGATTTTCTAATTGGGGATTGTCTCAATCAGGCAATGATCCCAAGTTTAACTACTTTCTTTATCTCAAACCCTCGCAACATGCAGAAGTATGAATTGTGATTTATCTTTCTTATCATCTTGTTCGTAGATAACAATTTTTTATTCTTGTAATTTGGAAAAAGTAATATTTTTACATTACAATCTATCCTTTATCGCCCCACCCAAAAAAAAAAAAAGAAACTAGGAAAAAACCCAGATAGAAGCAAGAGTAGTCGTTTCATGCACAAATATAATCCGTTCTCTGAAGGACTAGGAAAGATTTAGAACATTTTTTCCCTTTCCATTGCTTGACTTGCAAGAGGATATTTGTGCAATTGTGAAGTGAGGAAAAAGAAAAGGACCAGGAAGAGCTAGCACTGTTAGGTTTGAAATGTTCTAGGGTCAAGCAATAGCTTCATGTAATAGAATAGTTTGATTAATATCAAGAATGCTGCATTAAGTACTTGTCGAAAAAAAATGCTGTATTAAGTTCAAAACAGTGATATATAGGTAAAATCTGATATCTTAGCAAAAAGAAAAATGGCATTCTTATTTTTCCCCCCAAGGAATGAAGAGGTCGATTTGCTTTTTTTTTGGGTTGAGAAGATGGATATGTATGCATCATGGATCTGCTGTCTCTCTTTCTATCTCTCTCTCAAATGTTTAGATGCTTAACAGGTAGCATTGGCTAAGCAGAGGGTTGACGAGTACATATATTCTCAGTTGATACAACAAGCTACTGCTCAACAGGCGGCATAAACTATCCTTCGTGCCTCTAAAAATGCTCTTTGTTGTCCCCATATGGGGTTTTTTTAGGTCTGGTAGCATATTAACAAAAGTTAAGGAGTTTTGTGTGTGGGTAATGGCCAGAGAGTTGGTCATTTTCCATTTGTTGATTTTCTCCCTTTAAACTCTCGTTGCTCTTATGGGACAGCTGCAAACCTGTGTAACATTGATTTAGCTTGATGTAATCACAAAATGATTGTTGAGGCAACATTAAAAAAAACAATATAACGATATAGATAATGCCTTCCAGCATTGTTACCTTTTTTTTTTTTTTGTAAACTTCCAGCATTGCTACTAAATACCAAGTGTAGCTATTAAATGTTTGATGTACAAATTCATTAAAATAAAAATACAGGGAAGAAAAATAGGCGGGGGGGTTGGGTTTATGACGTTTTAAAATCCGGGGTCAGAGAGGATTTCTTTTCTTCTTTTTCTTGTAATGGGGAGGGGAAAGGAAATTTGAAGATTTTTTGAAGCACAGCTCTCTTTGATTTATTTTGCTAGGAGACTTCAACGATAGTGAAAATGTAACAGCATTTAAATGGAAGAGCCATGGGGATAGGCTGGTACTGGTAGAATTTCTCTCTGACAGTATTTGAATCGTCATAATATAAAAACATAAATAGTTATGCTCGGTTAATAGATACAAAAGAGAAACATCTTATTTTGAGAATTAAGCCGTCTGCCCGTGAATTCTACAAAAGTGATTTTACAAGCTAATGGGTTAGTTTTATTTTGAATTTGAATTTTCGAGATAATTTTTGGTTGAGCCAAAACTTGCCAAATCAACATATAAGTTATCTGTTATCAAATACATTTTTTGCGTAAACGGAATAATTCTCTTCTAGTTTTGAAAAGCATCTATATAGCATTTTTTTTCATTTGTTTGCACCAAAGAAGCAAAAATGGAAACCATACTCCAGATATAAAGCATGAAGTCAACTAAATAAATATAAAGGCAATTTCGTTAACTGTATTACATATTGGCAAGCCTATGACTTCATACGACTTTAAGGCTGCCTCACTTGTGCATGAGTACTAGACTACAGAAGCTGATTTTTGGGTTTTCAACCCAAACAAATTCTCAAATAATTTAGGTGCCATAGGAGGAAGATCCATGGACTGAGGAGCCATAAAATTGACAATCTTTTCATGAACATGGTACCTGCAAAATTATAGCGCATGTGAACAATTATGTTCGGATATGCGTTAATTTAGGGCATTACATGGCAGCAACTCAAAGTAGTATCGTCTAAGGATAAGTTACCTTATTTTACGACTCTTCGAGGCCTTCCGATCAACCATCTTTTGCTTCTTAGTTTGCAACCTTTTCAAAGCATAAAAGGCTGAGTCTGCATGTAATATTGAAGAGTCAAAATCAGGAGTCAATCACTGATTATCTAGCAAGTAATTGTCCTTTAAATAACTATGAGACAGGTATCCATAAATTGTCGGTTGCAAGTCCACTTTCTTATCCAAAGCAGTGCTGTAACTGGAATGTCTAGCATGAAACATGGAATATAGAAATAAATTTTTCTTTTTTTTTTGGACTAAAAAAAAACAAAAACAAAACAGAAGAAACTGATGTCACAATGCCAATAGGCAATCAAACTTCCATGGTATGTTCATAGCATAAAAAGTCATAAACTGGGTCCAAGTACAAAAACGTGGATACGCAAGCTTTTTTTGGTAAGTGGATATGCAAACTACAAGATGCCACAATATCTTACCAGATGATGTTGGGTCAATCATCTCAAAGAATTCCTTCAATAATTGCTGGTAAAATTCGGTGTCGTCTAGAAGTTCAGGGTCACCATCGGGTTGTACTTCCTAATCAAAGTAAAAGGATTTAATAAACATCAAATTGTCACTAGGAAAACAGAACTTCGGTATTCCTCTCATTAAAAAATGTCATTTTATTTAGAGCAATGCTATTTTTTTCTTGGATTTGTCATTCTCTGCCACACCGACTGATGTGATGTATTTAAGTGATACAAAATACAGAATGAGAACTTTGTTTCTCTTTTATTTCTGTCATGCATGAATAAGAATGCAACATATCTAATAGTGGGGTCATCATTCACTAATGCTGGCAAAAATTTCAGCCATCCAAGATACAGGATGTCCATCAGCAAGTGCTTCTTGATCAAAGTAGAATAATGTAAAAAGAATTTGTGTGATGAGGTTGGAGGAGGTGGTCTCAGTACGTCCAAAAAAATTAATATGATTATGGTCCCATTTTCCACGATGGGCCATTCCAGGCAATGTATGTAATTTGAGAATGGACCATTTGCAATTTGTTAAATATACAAGCACACCAGAGAGATTTATGTCAACAGTATTTGGCACTTAAACTTCCACTTTCAGATGAGGTCCTAGAATTAAAATGAAAACTATATAATTAACTCAACTACATGAAAATTAGGTTACCTCTCTCTCAGAATTATCCTCCCTTCCAAGACCCTGCCATCAACATGTCAGGTATTAGAATATAGCAGAAGAAGTATATGAATACCTTGTTCATTTAGTCTACATGTGCGCGTGAGCCAAAATGTGGGTGCATGTAAACATACATTACCTCTCAAGTCATATGGGAAAGAGAAGATTATCTTACACTCCCAAATATGCCGACTGTTGATTTCCTCAGTTGCATCTGCTTGATCATTCTACTTGGATCTCTCATATAGGCAGCAACTTGCTCACTAATATTCTGTTGCAAGAGAAGGCTTGAGTTAGAAAATTGTTCATCTAACACGGCAGTATGGTTGCCAGTCCACTCACGGGGCCTAACCTGGTTAAAAGCATGCAATTTGGCTTTCATGGCAGCAGCACCGGTTGTCACCTGTGTCTTCCTCTGCCATTTGTCTATTGATTTGTCTCTGAAGGAAGCTATCCTACAAGATACAAGCACGAATACACTCAAGTAACTTGAAACACCCAAGTTAAGAAATTAAACCCACTAGAAAGGTTTAATACATGCAAAGCTGACATTTGATATTTTTTTATAAGTAATGGTATATAAAAATACGTAGATCATAGGGGAAAATGCTAAATACTACACCCTCATCCCAATCCTATCTACCACATTGATGTGACATTATTCATCAACCTTTAAATTAATTGTTTAAAAAAATAGCCAAACAAATGGTTGATGGGTAATGCCACATCAGCATAATGTAATGGGAGTAGGATGAGAGCGTAGTATATAGCATAAATCATATCATAAACTACAATTTAATATATATGCAAAACTGAAATGCAATAAAGCATGTGAGGCAAGTCGTCAAAGCAAGAAAGATGTGTACTTAAGGCAGAATATTAGTATTACCAAAGCATATGAGTATTACATTACCAAGATTCAGGTAAGGAAGTTTGAAGACCTCCATAGCATTGACTAAATTAGATGGGATATTCAAAACACAATATTTAACATGCGAGGGCTGCCTAGAGTAGGAGATGATCAAAGTACCTCATCTGCATCTGAGAAACCCTTGGCCAATCTTCATCCCCTTCAACACTAGAGTTCATAGCAGCTTCTGAGATCTTGGATGATATTCCAAAATTACCTTTAAGAGAAGAATTTTATGATAAGCAAGCCATCACAACAATTTTTAACGCATATAGATTATCAAATAATGAACCACAGATTTATCTTCGACACTAAAAACTCCAATAAAATTACACTAGTTTAGTAACACAATCTATTGGTGTTTCTACAATCAGGTCATCATTTCTCATTAGCTTTACATTGAAGAAAAACGCACAACATATTAGAAATATCAGAAGCCTAAAATAGTTTTAGGTAAAACGTTAATTCAAGATGCCTAACTTGAGAAAGGGGGTTTTCTTGGGTGGGGGCTATTGTTTGTAATGGACTCAATGTCCATGACTTTCTTCTTTCAATTGTACATTATAAATAGGCATTTCTCATGTATACTGCCTGTGTACTTGGGCTTTGCCTATTATTATGAATAAAACTTCTTGATTACTTATCAAAATAGAAAACAAAAAACTTGAGAAAGGTTGAAATTATAACAAGTAACACTTGGTAGAGGATAAAGAATCTAGAAAATGGCAACAAATTGAATAAACAATGGGAGGTGTATAGATCATGGAATAGTAAAAAAGAGGCAAAACTTGTCCATACCATCTGTGGGTTCAACAATAGAAGGATTCTTCTCAAGCAAAGCCTGTCACAACAGAAATACAACAAGATGAATAGAGAAAATTGAGTGTCAACGCCTAATTTATATGTAAAAACAAAGCATTCACTGCTGATAATATTCTTTGAAGGTAATTGAACAGGGTATCAAGAGACACAGTAGGCATAACAACTTTCAAGAACATTCAGACCTCTTGTAATCCCAATAGAGAATCTAAAGTCTTCTTAGATGAGGTGATCAGGTTTGAATATGCTACATTGACATCCTCATCTGAATCACAGAATGAAGACCTAACTGGCTCCTGTAGCCAGCACATCATGTTTAGCCAGTATGTTTGGAAATAACAAAGAGCCAGAGTCAAGGTAAACAAGAGTTAAGTTCCAGAAAAGACCTGGGGTAATCTATTTGAACTTGAGAACGCTTTCTGAAGTAAGAATCTGAATTCCAGAGTTTTGTCCCAGAGAGCCTTCAGGGAAAAGGGGAAAGGAGAGATTTTCAATGCAGTAAAGAACATGCACATATACGAAAAAAAAAATAACATGGCAAGGGAATGAATATCATTTGCTGAATCCATATAACGTATTTTATGGCTTTAGCAATAGAATTCCGAGTATAAAAACAGCACCCACACCTTTTGGTTCTTCACTGCCTGACCCTTAAGAAGATCTTCATCCTTGTGACGCTTCATATCCTTTAGAATATCTCTGAACGAAAATCAAAACTTAAAAATAATACAATAGCATATATTTGCATATATGCAAGGACAGGTATTTCCTCAAGTGCCTGTGTACATATAATTTGTGTGAAATTGATCCTCTCCGTGTCACCAATATTCTGGAAAAGTTGTCCGACAAATCAAAGAATAAATCAAACTCGCATCCAGCAGCCCAGAACAATGTTTTTACGCTGGTAAAGAAATCAAGTGCATAACCCCATACGGAAAACAAAAAAGAGTCTTACAGCTCCTGGCGCTGAAGAGCCTTGTAATCTTTCTCAAGCTCTTCCATCTCCGCATCTCTACCAATACCTTCCCCTTCATCTTCCTCTCCATCTTCATCGTCGTCGTCGTCTTCTTCTTCTTCATGCTAAAAGGAGTAACAGGAACCATAAATAGAGCATAAAACCCCCGCCCCCAAAGAAAAATAAAAACATAACAACAAAGCCCAGCCATTGTTAAAAACTATTTGCTCACAGTTAGGTCCTCGCTATCCATTCCATCATCGTAATCTTCGAAATCACTGTCGCTGTCTTGCGCTTTCTTCAACCGCTTCGAATGCCCCATCTTGAAAACTAACAAATTCAAAGATCCAAATATATGTTACACTCCAAGACCACCGTCGACGGGGGTTACCAGGGCGCTGCCAGAGATGGTTTTGAACGAATTCCAATTCCTGCATTCGAAGACGAATCCCGATGTAAAGCTAGGGTTTTGATGGCAAAATCTCCAGAGAAAGGGGAAAGTCAAAGAAAAACCAAAACTCGCGATGCGAGGGGTCAAACACTGAGGGATTCGGGATTTGGTTTCGAGTGGATTGGAAATTCTACAGAGAGAGAGAGAGATAGAGATGCGAAGGAGGAGAGGAGAGTTTACCGTTCGGGCTTCACTTGTGCGAGAGGCAGAGACTGTTCGGGCTTCACAAAGAGAGGTGTTCTCCCTTATGCAAAATCAATACAATAACCAATTTCTCTCTTCTCTCTCTCTCTTCTCTCCGTTCTGGAGGTACTCACCCTCGAAGTGAGCCTGGCATTTCTTCCATATACAGCCGTGTAACAATATATGTATAGATCAAAACACTTCCTCTCAGAAAATGTTTCGTAATTCGACTGCAAAAGGAAGTTTTCCCTAATTTGATTATCAAAACAACCAAACTAAACCGAAAAAAAAAAGAAAAAAAGTTAACCTTGAAAGCAGAAGAAGAAGAAGAAAGTAAACCTCGTTTAGCTCAGACTAGGGCATTAGGAGAAAAACCCTAGCTCTCTTTCTGTAAGACGAAGTTGAGGATAGTAGTTTGGGCTGGGCTTGATCATAGTTTGGGCTCATTGTTACCTCATCCATGATACGCAAGACGAAAGAAAATGTATAGCCCAACTCGGTCCTTCCCAATTCATTACCCATTACAATATGAATGCTTTGGGGTTAAAATTTCTGTTAATTCTTCTTATCAATTATTATTTATTTTTATATTATATATTTTATAAATTAAAAAATCTGTCAAAAGTAAATAGTAACTGATATAGAATAATTTTTTTTATTATTAAAAAATAATTTTAAAACATTAATTTGACTTTTTTTAATAAAAAAATCAATTCACCGGCATGGTAATAAAATATAAATAAAAATTATATAAATAAAATTATATATCCCAACTCTTGAAATATAAGTGCATCAGGACTTTCTTTATATGAACTTTCTGTATATTTATATTTTGAGAAGTGTTGCACAAATTAATATAATTTTATATGATATATTAAATTTATATTATAATAAAAATAATTTATAATTTAATATATCATATGAATTTTGTTATACAATCTCTTACTATTCATCCACATTCCACACTCCACATTTTTTAATATTTTTTTAAAAAATTTTTTTGAATTTATTTTTTTTAAAATATTTCAAATTTTTTATTTACTATTCATATAAAAATTATTTAATAAAAAATTTTAAAAAAAATATGAAGTGTGTAGTGTTGAGAAATTAGAAAGATTTATTATATTTTATTACCATGAACGTAAGGAGCGCGTGTTGCAAGCTCAAATAAGAGCACGTGAGAGCGACGAAACTCAATCTTGAAGGCTTTGATTGAAGCATGGAATCCCGAAAGTTTGTGTGAGATGGAGAGAGTATCCAATGATTGTAGAGAAGTGCGTGGTCGGTCGAGCCGAAACAAAGTGACACGCACGAATGCAATCATGGGACCACATGGCCTAAAGTAACAAGCTAGTGCACGTGAACCCTTGCATGTTCCCCACGTGACCTTCACTCTTCCTTGTCCCCACAAATCTCTTCCCATCCAATTCAAAATTAAACAAATAATTAATTTTATAATAATACTAGATACATTTACAACCGTCAAGCATTTTTTTTAAATGATTAAATATAAAATTTACATAAAAAATTAATTTTTTAATAATAAACTATATATTTTTTTCAAAATAAATAAACGATATTTACCTAACCTATAATTGTATTTAACATTATCATAATTTTATCTCGATTAAAAGCTGGCCTCCAAAGTCCGACCAAAAATTAAAACCAAATTCCGTCTAATTACTACTTGATCACCAATTAAATTGCATTCTGGTTTCTTTCAACGTAAATAACTTCATCCTTTGAATATTTTAGATGGATGATAAATATTTTACTTATTTTTGCTGATCTTAGTTATTTTTTTTTTTAGAAAGAAAACATATTTATGGTTCGAATTCAAGACTTCTATTTAAATATCATGTCAAATCATCACTCTTTTTAAAAATTTAAGCTGAGAGAAAATGTAGATATAGGACTTGCTTAAACACTTATAATATCTCATAATATCTGAAAATGATAATAAAATCGTTTGTAAATAGTAGTGAAATATTTTGAATTAAAGTATTTTATTAGATTTGAGAAATGAGAGAATAAGTTGAATAAAAATATTATAAAGTTAAAAATTTATTTAAATATAATTATTTAATATTATTTTTATTTTAAAATTTTGAAATTGTATTATTTTTTATATTTTATTGGAAGCCTAAAAAAGTTATATTAGAATTTGTGTTTGAATAATGATTAAATAATTAATAGATGAAATAGTTGAAATTAAAAAATATTTGGTGTAGAGTGATATTTGAGAAATAAATATATGAGAATATATGATATCACCTCAATTTTCAATCTAATCTTTAATTATTTATATTATATTATTAATACATTATTTAATTAAGAGTAATGCTACTCATTATTTCAATTTTTATCATCCTCTCATCATCTTATGATGTGGCATTAGATGATTAGATTTTTCCTTTAATTAATACTACATGAAATATTTATTCAAATAAAAGTAAATATTATAAGATTTATTTATTTTTAATAGAGATTTTGGAATTTTTTGTCAGCTTTCAAGGTTTCTTTTTCTAAGATGATACAAAGCGCGTGAAGCTACGAGAGCGGAGACCCATTTGAAGTTCGTAATCAATGGTCAACAAGCGACAAAGCCGCTTTCTAACAGATAGTGGTAATAAAAGCTGAGACAACGACACTTCACAAAACTCTCTCTCTATATTTTTAACCACGGTTAAATTTAGTATCAACCATGATTAAATCCAGCAGGCAGGCTAATATAGCAAAGCCAATTATTAACTCATTACTTTTGGCAAAGCCAATTATATTTTCGTTGTGCCAATGGCCTATCTGACACGAATCATCATTAAATCTATGCCCATTATGTGCGTCTCTCTCCCTATATATATAGTCCCATCCATTGTTCCCACTGCTACTGCAGAAAGAGAGAGAGAGGCCGTGGACGTCACACCACCCCTGCCAAAGTTTCAGTAATTTTCCTACCCTTCTTTTCGGTTTTGCTTTGTCAGAATCCAAACGCGACGCCTGTTATTTACTGGAAGAAAACAGAGTAGCTTGGTGGGTTTTGTTAGAGAGAGAGAGAGAGTTTAGACGTTGTTTTGATGGGAGAAATTAGAGAGAAAATGGGTGAGAAAGACGATGGGTTGGGGTTGGAATTGGGTTTGGGTTTGGGCTTAGGGTGTGATGGGTGTCGGAGTTCTGTGAAAGTGAGTCCCATGCACAACCCTTCACAGTTGGTGCAGAAGCACAAGGGTTCTTGGAATGAGATGTTTCAGTTACCTGGTAAGCTATGGAATTTCATTTTATTTTTCTCTTTATTTTAGTTTATATGATCTTTTTTTTCCTCATTTTTGAACTTAAGAATCTGATAGATTTCAAGACTAATGTTGGTATTAATAGACTGCCTTTTATCTTCTTCTGAATATATTCATTTATTAGAAGAATAATACAATTTTTTCCCCATAACTGTTGCATTTTTGCCTTTTCTGGGTTTTTGGTCGTTTTATTTAGCAGCCGCGATAGTATATCCCAATAAAGATAGAAGCTTTCAACCTCAGATCCGCGATATTTGCTAGCCATTACAGCACATGCTTTTATTTTTTGTACGAGGACGTTCAACATTATTTCTCTGACATATTAAAGATCAACTGATTGAACAATCTTCTCATTTTATTCTCTACTATCCAGAAGTAATTATTAGAAAATTTTATCAGAAATATTGCTTCGAAATTTACGTAGAAACTCGTTCACAGATCGAAACCCAGATGCGAGGTCGACGTTCCTGGGTGGAGTGGACGTGAACCAGTTGCCATCGATGGCGGACTGTGAGGATGAAAATGGGATTTCTTCACCGAACAGCACGATATCGAGCATCAGCGGAAAGAGGAGCGAGAGATCAGAGCCAAACGGAGAAGAAAACGAGGCTGAGAGGGCTTCATGCTCTCGCGAGAGCGACGAGGAAGATGGCGGCGGCGACCCGTCAAGAAAGAAACTCAGGCTGTCAAAGGAGCAGTCTTTGGTTCTGGAGGAGACCTTCAAAGAGCACAATACTCTGAATCCGGTGAGTGGTCAATACTCTTTTTTTTTTTTTTCAGTATGTGCAAAGAATGAGAGGGGGTTGCAATTTGGTAATTTTTTGGTGATACGAGGGTGAAATCTGAACTTGGATTTTTTTGGTGCGGAACTGACGTGGTTTCAGAAGCAAAAGCTGGGTTTGGCAAAGCAGCTGAATCTGAGCCCCAGACAAGTGGAGGTGTGGTTTCAGAACCGGAGGGCAAGGTGAGATATTTCTCACCTGAAGTAGGGATATTTTTGTCATTTCATGTATAAGGGTGGAATGGTCTTTTCACGTAATGATGTTGTAACATTACTAGCTCCTGCTTCTATGATTTACATCAAGATTTTTGCTGCTTTTTATAGACAACGTGGATAGCTGCCGAGTTTGAAAAGTTTTAAATATGGGTTTTGCTACAGTATTTTTAATGTATTTTTTTTAGGATTTTGCTACACAACTTCATACTATTCATCCACACTCTACACTCCATATTTTTTAATATTTTTTTAAAATTTTTTTTTGAATTTATTTTTTTTAAACTATTTCAAATTTTTTATTCACTATTCATATAAAAATTATTTAATAAAAAAATTAAAAAAAAATTTTAAAAAAAGATGGAGTGTGGAGTGTTGGGAGGTTGGGAAGATTTATTATTTTTTTTATGCTTGATGTGATTAGTCAAAGGGTGCGGCTAGTCTGCTGCTCCATTTTGACTGTTGGGTTAATGTTTTTTTTTAATATTTTTTTAACTTATTTAAATATATTTAAAAAATAAAAAAATATATATCAATATATTTAAAATCATTTTTTTAATCACTAAATAAAAAAATTTATCCAAACGGTATACTTAGACAGTACAAATAGAGCGGCAGACAAGCTTTATCCTTAATCAAAATAGTTATTATATATTAAAAAAATATAACAATCAATCATATCAGTAAAATGAATAGAGAATATGTTAAAATGACTGTTTAAATATATATGATGTAGATGAAAGAATTTAAAATAATTTATATTTTATAAAATTTGGATTTTTCCGAACTGTTTGTTCAAATTACTGTTGGTAGCAGCGATGAATGTAGCTTGGGCAGAATTAATGGTTGGATTTGGCTGATGTCTCAAATGTTTTTGTTTTTATTTTTTTGGGTGCTATTCATTTGCATGCAGGACCAAATTGAAGCAAACAGAGGTGGATTACGAGTACTTGAAGAGGTGTTGTCAGAATCTAACGGAGGAGAACAGGCGGCTTCAGAAGGAGGTGCAGGAGCTTAGAGCACTGAAACTCTCCCCGCAGTTTTACATGCACATGAACCCTCCCACCACCCTCACCATGTGCCCTTCATGTGAGCGTGTGGCCCCCTCCACGGCTGCCCTTATTGGCCCGACCCGTCGCCTGGTGGTTCCCAATGATGTCCAACGGCCTGTACCCATTAACCCGTGGCCAACATTACCGTATGATGCACCCGCTTCACGAACGTGATTCCTTACGAGTAAGGGCATTGCGGTGAAGCTTAGGATCGGAGTCGATGCAAGGGCAGTGTGGTCATTAGGAGGAGATGGGAGATAAATGTGTACGGAAATTAGGATAATTATTAGGATATGAACTGGTCAACTCATCAAGAATTGGGCATGCGAACATATCCAATTTTCTCAAGTCAGGTCAAGCCAAGATAGAGCAAAAAGAAAAGATTCCAAAAGGTGGTCAAGATAAGATAAGAGAACATTTTTGGTCATGCATATATGTCGAGTGGGATGACAACTCCCAACCCCATGGAAGATGATCGATCGAGTAGAATGATTTTAGTGGCAACAATGAGATTCTGAAACGTTATTTTTTCTGTTCTTGTCAATTACTATTGTCAGTTGATTATATATGAAGATTTATACGAGGATAATTTTCTATTTTAACGAATATTTTTTCTCAAATGTTTTTAGAAATGTTACTAAAAAATTATTTGTTTTGTAGAGTTATTATATTCTCGAGTCGATGATTGCAGCACGTCATTCATATCATTTAAATAGTAAGATTTGATTTGTAAGATTCATATTTTTAAAATTTATATTTCATATTAAATTATGTCACGTAAGCCAAGATTTAAATTTTAGTTGTAGATATGTTTACTATCTTGTGCAGTTAATCAGAGATCATATCATCTATCAGATAATCATCTCATTAATCTACATATCCAAGTTTTGGGAGATCCTAAACCACCATGAGATGATTTTGAAAGATGCATGGCATCCTGTGTGCAAAATTGTCAATTGGAGTAGATAAAATCCAGCTGCTCCTTAGTCAACACAGAAGCATAGAATAATATGGGACATTGCATGCGAAGAAAAGAAAAATGGGGCATTGACCACTCTATGTTAATTCCTTAAGCATTGATTTGAGAGCATCAGAATCTAACTATTCTGGTTTCCACCATAAGTGGCAACTTCTCTAACAGGGATAAAAGTTGATGGGTCATGTTTATAATGGACTCTTATCATAGAATGGGAGCTTCCTTTTTATTCCCGCACAAAACAGAATGTAATCTGTACAACATACAGATTTTTTTTTCTTCCTACACTTGTGCTTACTTTTATTAATTGTATGTTTGCAAAATGTGATTTTTCATCTCAATCTCCATAACTGACAAAAAGTTCCATTATTTTTCTGTGAGTTACACAATCAGAGTCCCTTACTTCACAAGGACTCAATCCTGAAACCAATCCAGAAATAATACAAGTATAAGAGATAAAAAATACCAAGAACAACAAGAATCAGCAGTAAATAAGCAAGAAATATGAAAAGGATAAGAAGAAAAGAAAACAAACAGCGATTACGTGGCCCTAATGACCTACATCCACGGCAGGAACAGCCTCAGAGATTATTCTTTATTGAGCAATCTTCAAAGCCAATGTATCATACACAAGATCCATCTAACCCCGAGCCAAACAAGCCATGATCTTGCCTTGTTTCTCCCTCAGAAATAAACCCTAGAATGGACTCTCCCTCTCTATACAAAGAACTCTCGAAGACGGCAGAATACAACAAAGTAAAATAACTCTCTTAACCCTAACAGAGCACTAACACCTATATATATATACATGTCCCACAGATTGCAACACGTGTCCTCATCCAGCGGCTGTTATTCCTTCAGTAAAGCCATCACCTGCTCACGTGTCCAGATCAATTCCTTCACTGCATCTGATAAGAGCTATTACCTATCACCAGGTGTCGCTTATGTATTGGCTGCATATAGATCAGTTAGTAAACAAGAAAATACAATTGTAGAATAATTGACACTAAGTTCACATTTTCAATAGGGAATAATGTTATCTATATCAAAGTTTTGAATTACATTTCGGTGACCATTTTGGATAAGGTACTGGAACGAAATATTTTGATACTGATATCATTTTGGGATTGTTTATATATAGATAAATTAATTATATATGTATAAATTATATTTCAAAATAACATCAATGCAAATCTTAAAAAGTTAAAACACATATTTATAAAACTCAATAATACTTCTAAGTTCTCAATCCAACTATTAAAAAAATTAATCACACATCTTCATCACGAAAAGGGGAGTAAAGATTTGATTTTCAGTCCTTGAGCAAAGAGGATTAAAAAAAATAAAAGAAAATAATATCCAAATATGAAAATTAGAGTGAAAATTGTGAAAATACTTTGATAATATAAAAATATAAAATTTCGGCCGGCACACTAAAAATCAGCCGGTATTGACCGAAACATACATTCCCTGTACAGGTCACTATCCCAGCACAGTAAATTGCTGGTATGACACGGTATTTAAAACTCTGATCTATATCTTCAATCTAATAACTGCTCATATTTCTAATGTCTACATACCATTAACAACTCCTGTATCACAACTTCAAGGCTTATTAAATCAAATCAACAACCAATATTAGAAATTATTTCAATTGGCAGCTATACTCCTTTTCATATATATTAGAAATCACTTATCTACTGCTTTGGGTGTGGGCAGTGGGGAAGATTACAGATAAGGCGGTGCTTGTAAATTAATCACTGATCTACTTGTGGGAAGAGCAATCTCACTTTCTCGGCCTCGTTTGTTTTCGGAAAACATCTCATCTCATCTCATCTCAATTTTATCATTACACTTTCTCAAATTTCAATACAAAATAAAATAAATAATTCAACTTTTTCAAATTCATCTCATCTTATCTCACCTAATCATTACAACTTTCACAACTTCCAATACAAAATAAAATAAACAATTCAACTTTTTCAAATCCCAAAACAAAAGTAATATTAAAAAATATATCCTAATAATATTTTATTTTACTTTTTAATTTTAATATCAACTCATCTCATCTTATCTCCGAAAACAAACGAGGCAGGTATTCCTCTACAAAGAATTAGTTGCACCAGCTACTCTCACAACACAAGCCCTTGAACTGCTATGCAATGATAAAAGCTGCATTCAACTTCTGAGTTCTGAACATAATTTTGATGTCTACACGTTGTCATCACAAATCTACCAACTTCTACTTTTGGTATCATTGATATTTCCCAGTCTCTATATCACCGAGCATAGGTGAAGCTCTGTGAAGTGAGGCCTAAATAGATCAAGCAATTGAACATAACAAAGCAACCAATGAATCACATTTGATCGTTGAGTGAGGGTGAAAACTTTCATGCAAGCTCATATGAATGTGATGTGTCTGCCTCTCTCAGTGATGCGCGCTGGACCATGTTTTGATGAGGTTGACAAGAAAGCTGATGAACTTATTACCAAGTTTAGAGAGCAAATTATGCTTTAGAAAACCGCATCAATTCTATATTGGATTTCCAACAAGATCGGGGATTTGAAGTTCATGATTCATCATATAATCTTCATTTCATCCCGGCTCTGATCGATCCCTTTATGCATTTTCTGTCATCCGTACTTCAGCATTCATGCGTTTGCCATTTATGTGTGATAGACCTTCGAGAATTTTTCATCTAGAAACCTTTCTGGTGGGAGAAACGAGGTCATTTCTTCATTTTCTCATTATGCTGCATATATATGTGTGTGTATAATGGAGAGCAAATAAAAAATAAAATATAATCAAGAAGTCTCACAGAAGTTTCTAATTAAATGCTAGCTATTCAACGTCAAGACTAGTTCTAGATATATTATTCAAGACCGAGTACTAGAACTAGTGTGGACAGTAGCGTGCGACAATTGGAGCAAATGGGTTGGAAGAATGATGTAGGAGAGGGTGGTCAACATGAAAAAAGCTGTAAACGACAACGATAGGAGATTGTTGCAATGCAGTGAAAAAAGCACAATCTTGGTCAAAGGGAGAGTTGACGGGAAGATAGGAAAGGCAAATAGAGTGAAGCACTTATTCGCGTGGAGATTGAGGTGAGACGAACATCGAGAAGATAGTGGGGTGGGGATGTGAGATTTAGCTAGGTGAGAGGCATTAGGGGTAGGGGTTGTGAGTAGGAGGGGAGAGGGAGAGAGAGAGAGAGAGAGAAAGAGAGAGATCAGGATAGGGGAAAGAAAAGGAAACCAAATCCTAGGGTCCAAAACAGTGCATTTAGCACTTAGTTAGGCTAGGCATAACGGTTTTGGGCCTAGGCTTGGGTTGAGCCTTATACTTTGAGTCCTTAGCATATGCAAGAGCAATCATACTGTTGCAAAAATAGTCACTGGATTAGAAGTATCCACACCGAGGTCTAGGTGTTGAAAGGTACCTCCTCAGCCAAACAAGCTCCTGAATTGCTGCTGAACATTCTATGTACTCTACCTCCATGGTGCAAAAGACTGCATAGGATTGTTTCTTGCTATTTCATGTAATGGAGCCATCGTTCAGCAAAAAATAAACATATCTATTGTTGATTTGCGCTGGTCTAGGCCACTGCCCCAATTAACATTGCTGCAACCTTTCAACTACAAATCTGAATCCTAATAGTATAATACATAGTTTGCAGTTGCTTTGAGATAACTCAAAATCATCTTGCCTGCTTTGCAATAGGCTAGTTCAGGGCAAGATTGGAATTTGCTAACCAAGCAAACTCCATAGCATATACCTGGCCGAGTACACATTATTACGTACATCAAGTTGTCACTAGTGCTAGCATAGGGAACACGGGTCATCTTCCCTCTTTCTCTTGGAGTATTGGGATACATCTCTTGGCATAAGATATCGTCTTTGGCTGTAGGGTGTCAATGAGTTTACAATTAATCACTTAGAAGTGCTCAAGAACCTTCTTCATGTAAGTTCGTTGAAACAAACATAAAAGTCTCTTCAAATGATCTCTATTGATCTTAAACCCCAAAATGTATTCTACTTCACTGATTTCTTTCATCTTAAAGTTGAGGGACAACTATTCCTTAGTGGCAACAATCATCCTTTTCTCAACGTACAATGACAACAGTATGAAACTCGTTTTGGATCATTTTAGATAGACGCAGTGGTATTTTACGATCATCGTAAACTCATTCAAAGGAATGACTCGATGGAATCTGAGATACCACTGTCTAAATGGTTGCTTGTTAGGCCATATATAGATCGCTTGAGCTTGCACACTTTGCACTATTGACCTTTGACTACAAAGCTCGTGGGTTGATCCATATAGATCTCTTTATTTAGTTCTCTTTTGAGAAAAGTCATCTTAACTTCCATGTAATAAAGCTCCAAATCCAAATATGTTAATATGGCTAGAATTAGGCGAATTGAGGTAAAACTTATTTATGGAGAAAATTTTTCCTCATAGTCTACACCCTATTGTTGGGCATATCCTTTCTCTACGAGATGAGCTTTGTACCTCTCTTATGACCCCTCCACTTTGCGCTTGACCTTTAGAACCCATTGGGTCCCAATGGCATTCCTCCCTAACTGAAGGTCTACCAAATCCCATATCTGATTAGTCCTCATAAACTCTATATCATCATTTAGAGCATTCATCCGCCCATCTTTAATAGAAGATGAGAGAGTCTATTAAATAGTCCTAGGTTCATCATCATCTTGTGGAGCCACCATGAAAGTTTTCTCCTCAATTTCAAATTGACGATGGGGAACATTTCCATGTGAGCTTCCATATGGTGAAAACTGTTGTGAATGACCAACAAGTGGTGTGTTACTACTTGAAGCCAAGTCACTCCCACTGTTCCTAGGAGGTTGAGAAATTCCCTCATTCTTAGCTAGGATTCTTGAAGTGGCTTTCTCTTGATCCACAACTTCTTGGAGTTCCAAACTCCTATCAACCTCACCTTTATTTGAAAATTCATTATCGATGAAATTCACATCTTGACTTAATTTATAAAAGTTCCATCAGGTTATTTACCGATCAATACATTTCTCTTAAAGTGGTCAGGGTACCTTATAAAGATACACTTATTCCCTCTAAGTTTTAATTTCCAATATTTACGAGGATCCCACCGAACCCCATGGCCACAAGTTACTCAAGTTGAGTTTCTCACTAATCCAAAGTTTATATGTAGTGGAAGACACATACTTGAAAGACACTGAGTTAAAGATGTAGGCTATAGTCAAAAGTGCATCTCTCAATATTATATTGGTAGGTTTGCTTATGACATCATCAACCTAACCATCTCAAGCAGTGTACAAATTTTCCTTTCTGCCATACCATTTTGTTGTAGCATATCCAAAATTGTCAACTACCTTTTGATTCATTATTTTTGTTTTATCATAGAGCCTTTTAAATTGCTCAAGTAAATATTCACACCCACGAACAGTTCTCAAAGGCTTTATACTCTTATTTAATTGATTCTCAACCAAGCTTATGTATTGTGTGAAGCAATCCAATGTTTTAGATTTGTTGGAGATCAAATAGACAAGACCATATCATGAAAAATAATCTATAAATATGATCGAATAGACAATCTTGTGTCTATCCCTCACACTTAATGGCCCACAAATGTTTGAGTGGACTAATCGCAACCAAGAAGATTCCCTCCTTGCTTTTCCAAACAATTTTCTCTTTATTTTTTCCATCAAATAATGCTTACATGTTGGCAATGTGAATTAATGGCATTGCTTTTAAGGCCTTCTCTAGCTAACCTAGTCATAATTTTTTCTCTAATATGGCCAAGCCTAGCATGCCATTTAATGAATCTAAATTTTTAGATGTAGTGAGAAGAATAATGGATTGGTTCACATTTGAATAATCCAGATCCATTATCATAAAATGTCTAAACAAAAAGCATAACTATAAAACATATTGACCAAAAAGATAGAAACACCATTGTTTTCAAATAAAATACGAAAACCAAGTCTAACTAAAATAACTATGGAAAATAAGTGTCGTCATATTTCAAGAACGTATAACACACCATGAACTAATAGAGTACGATTGCCTAAGAAGTCTTACTTGTAGGTACAAACTCCTAACACCTAGATGCTAGTTCCATTCCCCACCTTGATATCATGACTTTCAATTGGAACTCGACAATACTCTATAAATCTGACTCTATCTCGCGCTATGTACTCAGTCGCCCCTAAATCAACATGTGGGCAATATGATATTAGTGAGATTGCCTATTACGTATTCTTTCGCTAACCTAGTCATCATTATTTCTTATCCAAAATAGCCAAGCCTAACATGTCATTTATATAAATTTAAATTATCAAATGCAATTATTAAAACAGATTAATTCACATTTGAATCATCCAAATTCATTATTATAAGACCGTGTGAAAGAAAAGTACAACCATAAAATAAAACTAAAAAAATAGAAACATCATTATTTTCAAATAAAATAAGGAAACCAAGTCCAACTAAAATAACTATAGAAAGTAAGTTTTGTCTTATTTTAAAAATGTATAACACATCATGGACTAATAGAGTGTGACTACCTCGTAAGTCTATCTTATTGGTACCAACTCCCAGCACCTTCATTCTAGCTCCATTCCCCATTTTGATATCATGACTCTTAATTGGAATATGACGATACTCAACAAATCCAACTCTATCTCACGCTATGTGCTCTGCCGCTCGTGAACCAACATGTGGACAATGTGACTTTAGAAAGATTGCCTACTAGGCCTTCTCTAACTAACCTAACATGTCATTTATATGAATCTAAATTATTAGATGTAGTGATTAAACAATGTATTCATTCACATTTGAATAATCCAAATCTATTATTATAACATTATTTTAAAGAAAAGTACAACCATAAAACAAATTGCCCATAAAAATAGAGACACCATTGTTTTCAAATAAAATACATAAACAAAGTCTAACTAAAGTAACTATGGAAAGCAAGTTTCGTTGGATTTTAAAAGCATATAACACATCATTGAGTGATAGAGTTTGACCACCTCACAAGTCTAGCTTGTAGGTACCAACTTCCAGCACCTCCATGCTTCATTCCCCACCTTGATATCATGACTCCTAATTGGAATATAAAGATACTCCACAAATCTGACTATCTCGAGTTATGTGCTTGGTCACACTTGAATCAATAATCGACATGGGATAGGAGTAAGAAACCATGACATGACTTGTTACATAAACCGAAAAAGAATAGTCAGATTGTATCTTTTTCGACCCAGTGCAGTCACCAGCAAAGTGACATTTCTTTCCACAGTTGAAGAAGTCAATCTTAGACTTGTTCTTCCCACGCTTGCCTCTCTTGCTGCTCTTAAAAGGTCTTGACTCCTTTTGTACAAGTCTAGTAGTTACCCCAATCTGGGTGTTCTTGCCCTTTAGCCTAAATGCCTTGTGCGAGCTAGATTCAACCACATAGGATGAATGTTTGGGCTTGGTAGCTTTTAGGAACATAGCCTCAAGTTTTAAGTGATGCGACACATCATCAAAGATTTTGATATTCTCATTATGCATCAAATTCTAGCTCATTGTTTCCCAAGAGTTGGATAGTGAGCATATCATCAACTGAAGTTGTTGCTCATCTGTCAAATTGTTTCCAATCATCATGAGTTTGTGGGTCATAGATGACATTGCTCTAAGATGCTACTTTATTATGTGTTCAACGTGCATCTTGTAGGAATCAAACCTCATAGTCAACGCATGCAAGTCTGTGGTAGAAGTTTCCCCTAAACGTCCCTTTTAGTACTTGACACATATTTTCAGTAGTGTTGTACTCCTCAAAATCACCGATAAGGTTGTTGAGCATGCTGCTTAACATAGCGAAGCGCCCATATCGATCCTTCTTGAGCCAATTCTCAAGAGCCTTGTTATCCTTTCAGTGTTGTTTTGAGTTCCCTTTCTTAGTCTCAATCAGGGAGTGAGTTAAAGTCTCTAGGACTTCCTGCACATTCAAGACATATTGGATCTTGAGATAAATGCCATAATTCTCCCCATTCAATTTCTCATCTTTGTTCAAGTCAACAACAATACTCTTGGGTAACGTTTCACTACAAAAAAGGCACAAATAAGATATTACAGACATGCACTCATTAAAAAAAATATGTTGCATCAATCTAAGCCAGAGGTAAAAATAATTTAGACATGTCGCAAGATTGAAAATTCGTTAGGGTTCCTGATCATCTCTTGCACCGAAGTGTCTAATTATTAACTTTCAACTTAATTTTTGCGCAAACTTAATTAAATTGTATGGAAGATTAAAATCCAATTTAATTTCAAATATAATCTGATTATTTATCACTTCCCAAAATACATTCATAAGCCAAAATAAATAAATAGTCTAACAAACTCGGTGACAAAATAATTTCATAAATCACATGTTATCAATAAAACAATTCACATGAAATTTCATATCAAATAATTAATCTCATGTAATAACATGTAATACATAGATAAAATAGTAACATATGAGAATAAAAATTATGCAAAGAAAATGATAATCGATTTTTTCCTGCACAATTAATAACAACTAAAATAAAAAGAATTGCCCACCTATCAACAAGGAAGGCAACAACCCAATGGTATACATACCTCAAGCTTGCCTTTAGGGTTTGGATTCAAAACCTATGTTTGACACTTCTTTTGTATTTTTTGTTTAAAAACATTTAGACTTGGCTAGAAATGGGTCCAACTCTAGGCAATAGGTCTCGAGGGTTGGGCCACAAAAAAAAGGGCCCAAAACTCAGGTAGAGGGCCTTTGATTTGGGTTACTGTCCATATGAACATTAACCAAAACCAAAACAAAACTAGCAGTGCTAGGAGACTCTGCCACAATTGTGAATCGTGCCATCTCAAAGATGCACTGGATTGAAGGAACACCTATTGGTGTATACTACACCTAGTGTGCGCAACACTCTTGAATGCACTGCACATGGTGCACACAACACTATAGTGTGTGCTGCACCTAGTGTGCACAACACCATGGTGTGCTCTGCACTCAATAGTGCAGTCTCAACCATAACTTGCGGTGCACCATGGTTTCTTTGTAAGGCTTTATGCCTTCCTAAGTTTTTTTAATGGAAAGAAACAAAGAGAGGGTTATCCATAAAAATATCCATCCATGGTGCATGAAATAAATACAAACAGAGGCTTAATCACACTCATCCATGATATCAATGTTAGATCTCACAAAAAAATCCACAATGAAAGGAAAAATAACATAAGGTAAGTTTTTATAGTTGTTCCATGAATGAATTCAGTGTACAAGTCTCCAATCGATCCAATTTCGTCTTAATCGGATAGTTAAGTGTGCTATGTAGATAAGGTAGAACTTAGATGCCTTTTGAAGAAAGAATATTGTTTTGGAGAAATAAAGCTTTGTACCCTAGTCCAAAGTGTCGGAGGAAAACTCACGATTCAAGTCCCTTGAGAAAGGGATTATATTTGGAAAATATCAATGTTTTGAATACCGTACCGGATGCCGTACCGGTCAAGCTATTGGAATGAAATATTTCAGTACCGGTACTATTTCGTATACCGTTTCGGGATAACATTTCGGTATATAAATAAATTATATTTCAAAATAATAGTCTATATATAAATAAATTATATATAAATACATAGATATATAAATTATAAATAGTCTAGTCTGAATTAGGGATCAAAATAATAGTCGGTACCAGCCGATACGACCGATATTTCGGCCGGTACGAAATATATAGTGTACCTATACCGGTCCAGTGGCCGGTACGGAAAATACTGGCCGTACTGGCCGGTACGGTACGGTATTCACAACTTTGGAAAATATACCCTCAAAGACCAGGCATAAGTTCCTGATCATGCCAGGTGTTAGATGCTTGGGAACCGAATGGGAGGGGATCCGTATCTTAATATATATATATATATATATATATATATATATATATGTTGGGTTTGTGAAGCCTAGTTTTGTTGGTGTGTAGGCCCGGTTTGATTACCCGACCCGACAAGGATGAGTTATGATTTTTTGGTGGATTTTTAATGAGGGTTCATGGGAGTTCCTTGGTGAAACTTTTTGGCACTGTTTGTGAGAAAAAAAAAAAAAAAAAGGTGCCTGGCAAAAGGTTCACTCGATAGGTCACTCGAGCAAAACTCAAACAGAGAGTTCACTTGATGCTCGTTTGACAAGCTGCTCAAGTAAATAAAGCTAGAAAAGTGAAAATTTGGGTTCTGCTATGTGACACCATAAATATGTATGTAATGAGGGTTATAAATATTCTGAATAGTGAAATTTGCTCCAAAGTGTATTTTGTAATTTTCTAGTGAAATTACCCATGTATCCCTGTGTATTAACACAAAGATATACCAATTCACTCAAAAAATTGATTAATCGTCAACTATGAAATTATTTAATAATAACTTAAAGTAAATAAATTGCATAACACCAATCTTGATTAAGAAGAGAAACCCTTTAAAAATTTCTTTAAAGGTAAAACTCTACAGGACAGCCAAATCCAGAAAAGCCAATTTTATTCATTTGGAAATCAAGTACAAATAAGTCTCAATCACAAAACTTTTGTCAATTGACTCTCTTATTTAACACGATAAACAACCAATTTTCCTCTACCGCGGTAGTAGCCAGAACATCTGATGATCTTCAAATATTGACTTTTATCTTAGAACTCTAGTGGTTGAATCATGATTAGTCAATCTCCAACATGGAGCACAAACACACTCGAAGAGAGAGAAAAATAACTAGAAACACACTCAAGTACTCGGAACATACTTTCCAATATCTTCAAGCTGAAAACCCTCAAGTCACTTATCCAATCGAATCCAAACCATAAATAACTTGAAAGGAGTTGTAATTCTAGGACTCTGTTGACAGAATAAATCTAGAAGGAATATTCTGTTGAGCATTCATATACTCAGTCTACTACATATCTTGTTTATCTTGTTGTTCACTTACTTAGATTGTACCAATGCAATACAACCCAAGGGACGAAAATTCCATCAAGGCTGTAATGGCGAAGGCTAATGTTGTTCTCAATCTGATTGGTAGAATATTTTCGTGTTTGGTTTTATGTGATGTAGCTTTTTGTTAAAGTTCTCTCAATCTTGGAGGTTGCAAATGAACTTATAAGAGAGTAACTACCTTGTTGACAGGAAGGGAGTACGAGACAAGAAACTTCAGCTTTGAGGAAGTGAACTATTCCATGGCTGAACAACTTGCAACGGTAGGTTCCTGCACATATGTTGTCTTTATTTGATAGCTCCTAAGCACTCCTAAAACTATTGCTCTCATTGGCCACACTAGCTTCCATAATCAGTAGAAGGTATTGATATCAGGCCAATAAGCCAAGTGAAAGGAATAGCTGCTGGTTATAGAAAAAACGGGTTTGATATACTAATAATTGCATTAATGTCTCGAACTTTTAAAATTTCCTAATCTCCCATTTCGTCTACTAACAGTATCAAATTTAACGAAAATTCATTCAAAAAATATAATTTTCATCTAATTTATTATTATTGATCATATAAAATATAAAATAATATATAATATCAATTAATAATAAATCATTAATTATTTCTGCCCACTATGTCCATTTATTTTTATCCTGAAGACAACAAAACAAACGAGAGAAAGCACGGTCAATAGTCGTAAGAAATTTTCCTTTTTCTTTATCCTATTGTTTTTCTTGATCTTTACGGTTGGAACAAAGTGACCCCAAAAACAACTTCTCAGCCAAGTATATGGTATCACTGAGAACTTGCATACGAAAGAAGAAGGGGGGAGGGAGATCGAAGGCGTTCTGCGGGAGATTGTGTTTTATGGGGGGATGAGTGAGAGGGGGAGAGCTGCTGTGTTTTGTGAAGTTTAAAAATAGAAAAAAAAAAAACACCCATGACCACACTGGCACCCGTGGTGGGCAGTGTAAGGCTTCGGAATAGCAGCCTAGCAGGACTTTTGAAAACACTGTAAATTTAAGGGTGATCGCTCCTCTCTTGAATTGCACCTCTGATGATTTCCATAGGAGTGTTGATTGAATAAATATTCTCGCATGAGTGTCACCATTTTGCCCATTTTCGTTCTTCTTTTTCCCACAAATATGCCTTTCTTTCTTTTGTCCAAACCCAGCTATCTATCATAGGCAAATGACAGAGTTTCAAGAGAGGAAGTCAAAACAACAAAAATCTTCTAGATCTCTATTGAAAAATTTTCCAGGCAATCTGCACACGCTAGCTCTTTTCTTTCTTATTTTTAACCTCCTTTAAGAAATTTTGTTCTAATAATCTTATCCTGCAGCTTTATCTTTGAAGAATTCTAATCATGCAATCACTACTGATGAAATATAATCAGAACATGTTAGAACGATAAGGAAGACAACGACCGTCTTGGATACTCAAGAATAAGTTTGATTTTTGCAACAGCATCCACATGAGGAATTGGGAAAGCAGAACCTATAGAGGCTTGCATCTTGCAGCTAGTCCAAGTATTGGAAATATTCACATTTTACCAGAACTTAAAACGTAATTCCAGTACCCTTGACTTCAGATTTCAATAGTTAAAAGAACCATAGAGGAATAGTCATGATCATGTCTTACTAGCCTAGCCAATATTGCGAGGACCTTCATCAAAAGAAAGTTAAAGTCATGAATTGAGAGTTGAGAGCCATTAACAATGTGAACAAGAAAATAAAAATCCTCCAGATCTGAAAAATAAACTTTCAGATTTGTAAGGATTCGCAAAAGAAAAAATTCTAAGAAATGAAAAAACACAGAGAAAGAGAGATTAAAGAGATGGAGAAGTGGAGATTGTTGTTTGTTTGGTTGAGCGATGCGAGATAAGGCTACGCAAGACGGCGCTACTGTGTTGTTGTTGGCGTTGGTGTGGCAGAGAGTGGAAGCAGGAGACAGAGAAATAAAGAAAGAAGATAGAGGAGGTGCAGAAGTTACCTGGAACGTTTGGGTTGTGAGAGAGAACATTTTGTGAGGAAACAAAGAGGCGTAGGCGCTGAGAAGAAGAAATAGAAGGGAAAAAAATTTAGGGTTTCTACTAGTCTAAACGACGCCGTCGCAATTTAGGGTGGGAAGGGCTAGGCTGGGTTGGGTTGGGCCTGGGGTATGGAGTTGGGTAGTGAGGATTTGGGCTTCATCCCTATTTTTTGGGCCTAACATGTGACAAATAGATAGTGTTATAAATGTTTTTGAACTTAAGTGTTATCCTTAGATAAGATGTTTTTTTTTAAGAAAAATTTCATTCATCATTTACACACTACACAACACATATATAAAGCATAGATTTCTTAAATGGACATAAATAGAGCATGCCACGACCACCATCTACATATTTATTTATGATTACGATGGTGTAACTTTATGTTTTTCTTTTCTTTCTATTCCAAACAAATTGAAGCGATTTTATTTTCCGTGTCCACTCCCAGATCCTGAGCCATAACCATGACCTTCACCATAACTAGAACCTTTACCGGAACCACTTCCTCTGCCAGAACCCTCGCCATAACCTTCACCATGTCCAGAATCAGAGCCTGAACCTTGATTGCCTCTTGATCCTGATCCAGCCCTTGACCCAGCGTAAGATCCAGCATATGACCCTGCTTCTGACCCAGCATCAGAGGAGCCTGACCCAGAACCTGATCCTGAGGCAGAGGCTGAACCTGACCCTGAGCTAGACCCAGAACCAGAGCCTGAGCCCGAGCCTGCACCACTTCCACCTCCGAGTCCAATGCCTAGCCCTGCACCAAGACCAATTCCAATGCCACCAAGGTCTAAGCCCAGGTCCTTTCTTGCCACTCGGCTTGCAGACACCATTGCAGATGTTGAAATGAGTAAAGCAACAAGAGCAAAGCACTTCAAACTGCCCATGATTTGAGGCCAACTTGCCCAAAGAGCCAACAGTATATCAATCGAGGTATGGAACACTGGGAAAAAATAGTGTATTCTAAAATTTAGCTATTTGTGCTAATGTGTTTAATTAGTGTGAGGGGGGAGGTTGAGAAACAGGGCTATTTATAGTGATAGATAGCGAGGTTGGTGGAGCATGTGAAGTGGTGAGCGAGTAGACTGCAGCAGCAATAAGTGGGAAACAGGTGTGGCTTGCTTTATTATCAGGTATTGTGATGATTTTGGGGCATTTTACTTGAATCGGATTGAAAAAACTGAAGTTAGTGGCTGCAAATGCATGCAGGGGTATTTAGGTACTGATATGATCAATTTTATATGTTACCTGGGTAGCTAGGTGGAATATTGGGTGGACACAATAATTTTAGGATGGTGCCGACCCATTTACATTTTATTCCCCACTCACTCCTCATAGTGGAGTCTACGTACAGGTGGCTCACAAAGTCAAACACAAGATAAAGTTCTGATCATTTCTTTCGGGGATCGAAAACATTATGACATCTATGTTGCGTATACCTGTTGCAGATGCAAGACATTCAATGCAATATTTTATTAAGAATGGCCGTGCATACAGCTAGCTAGCTAGAAAATTTTACAGCAATTAGCACCAGTTCTTTCTTTCGACACACATCTCGAAACTGCATGCATGCTCCCTCCACAGCCTTTTATAATTTTATTACTGGTTTTTTTTTTTTTTTGGTTTTCGGATAACTATTGTTAGGATGCGTTTGGAGGTTGAAGTGAGTTGAGTTGAGTTGAGTTTAAATGATAAAATATTGTTAAAATATTATTTTTTAATATTATTATTATTTTAGGATTTGAAAAAGTTAAATTGTTTATTATATTTTATGTTGAAATTTAAAAAAGTTGTAATGATGAGTGAGATGAGATGAATTTGATTTGGTAACCAAACAAAGTCTTAGGCTTCGTTTGGATACCAAACTCATCCCAACTCATCTCAACTCATCATTATAACTTTTTCAAATTCTAATATAAAATATAATAAATAATTCAACTTTTTCAAATCCCAAAACAACTTTAATATTTAAAAATAATATTCTAATAATATTTTATCATCTTAACTCAACTCAATCCAACTCATCTCAACATCCAAACGCACCCTTAATGTTTCCATTTGTACACTAGACTGAAAGAAATAAAGAAATATCTCTCGTCTACGAGATGATTTGAATTTCGATACGGTATATTTTGTTTTTATTTATAAAATAAATAATAAATAAATATAAATAAAGAGAAAAATATATCATAAAAGTGACAGTTAAGAATTAAGATCAGTGAAACTTTAGGAGGTGTAACGATTATTTTAATCATCGTCATTTAATTATTTGTAACGTAATAGAACATATATTTTAGATATTAAAATTACAATTTAGACTGTTAAGACTCATGTCTGCGTAATCAGTTGAGAGGTAAGTTATGATCATCGCATGCCGTACGTTACATAATTTTATTAAAATGATGACGCCGGCGTCGAGGCGTGAAGGAACATGCGGCCTGCTTACAAGTATCGCAATTGACAATAGCTCGTTTGCTTCAAGGATTTGAGTTTACAACACCATATATTGAACAAGCTGGTGGACATGACTGAGGGCTTAGGCATCACTACCTTGACCAGGGCAACTCCCCTACAAGTTGTCCTCACTCCCCGACTTTCTTCCAAACCCTATGAATGCTAGAGAGACAGTCAAACTATATATACATATACATATATATATATATATATATATATATATATATGCTTGCATGCTTAGAATATCTGTTTTCACTTTTCCGCGAGTGTCTGTGCAACTTGTTTGGTAATTAGTATGCAGTCCATCTTTCTGTGGTACTTTGTTGTATGGAAAATGCTTCTAAAGCCATTGATAATATAATAAGGCTATATATGTACTGCTAGTGACTCTCAATGATCTCAACCTAAATGTTATTGCTGTGCAAGTTATTTATTTTTGAACTGCATACAGTGACTCGTCTGCATTTTTAAAGGTTTCACATTTGCATTTGAAATCTTTTCGATTGGATGCTTTTATGTAGGAAAATAAAAAGAAAAATTAAATAAATTAAACATCCTTATCCATTCAAATTGAAGGCAGTGATCTGCACACGCTAGCTCTTGTCGTTCTTATTTTTAACCCTTTTAACCCTGCACCCTTGGGATATATATCCCGTAATGTTTAACACTATCATGGACCAAGAAATTACCATGATTTCTAAATAATAATCTTTAGTAATTCCTCTATCCCGTCCTGGGAATGGCATCATTATTGATAGAGTATTATTAGAACGATGAGGACCATGCCTGCTCAATAATAAGTTTGATTGTACAGCGGCATCCACATGAGGAATTTATCAGAAACCAATGGACATAAGAGGCTTGCTTCTTGCACCTCAAGCATTCATGGTGTATCAATTTTACCAATATAAACGTAATTTAAATCTATGGAGTAGCGGCTATTTGACCTTTGGATTCCATTTCGGGCGACAGGTGTCCTCCATCTGTCCAAAAACCGGTCTAAACATTTGGAGGGTGAAAACTGGAAGTCATATGGTATAAAGGGTATGTTAGCTGCATCAAAAAAAAAAAAAAAAAAGGGTATGTTAGCCCCAGAACTAAAACAGAGTATCTCGTTTTATTGAATTTGATAATACAACCCAGTACAATATCTATACACATGAAGCTTTAAATATTATCCCATAAATTGTGGGATGCCGGATATGACACGTTGTACAACAGCAAGAAAGGAAAGCACTGATGACAGGCTTGATTCATGGTGGTAGCTTGACCTTCGGATGTTAACATTCTGTATTGATGTCATTGGAGTGATTTATGGCTTGATCAATGGGTATGCTGACAAGAACCATCGGGTGCCTTGCCAATTATTGGCCACCTTCATCAACTTCGTTCCCAAAACACAATCGCCAGAATCTTGGGTGCCATGGCTGACAAACATGGTCCCATCTTCATGTTCCGGTTTGGCACGAAACCTGCACTTGTGATTAGCAGCCGTGAAGCAGTCAAGGAGTGCTTCACCACAAATGATAGGGTTTTCGCTGCACGACCAACGTCTAGCCAGGGAAAGTACGTACCTTGGTTACAACTATGCAGGATTTGGGTTTTCCCCTTATGGATCATATTGGAGTAAGATGCAAAAGCTAGCAGTTTCTGTACTCCTCTCCAGCCGCCGGCTTGAGAAACTCAAAAACATGCCAGTCTCCGAGGTGGATACTTTGGTTAAAGATCTCTACTCTGTTTGCAGGAGCAACGAAGACAACCCAGTCAGCGTGGTGATTAGTGAATGGATCGAGGGCCTAGCCTTGAATATAATCATTAAAGTTATTGCGAGGAAGAGATATTTTGGTTATGTCAATGGTGGAAATGATGGAGAGGCAAAACGCATAGGGAAAATTGTAAAAGAATTCATGTATTTAGCTGGGGCTCCTGTCATGTTTGATCTAATTCCATTTCTCAGATGGATTGATTTGCAGGGCCAAGTGAAATCTATGAAGTGTGTATAAATCTTTCCTCAATCTTGCTGGTGGCTTCAATAAATTTTATAATGGGAGAACAAGCATTAAATGGCTTGCCTCTTTTGTTGAAAAAGAAGGCATGGATTTTATCCCTTGCGTTGAAGCCAATTTCAGCCTAAAGTTAATTTTCTCTCAAGTTTGAGGGACGAACACCAAGGAAATCATTTCTCATCTACTTGCAGTTGCAGGGCTTTCGGTGTTGGTGGTGTTGTACAATCAATGGAGGGTGAAAACTGGAAGTCATTATAAGGATATCTTAGCCCCAGAACCATCGGGTGCCTTGGCAATTATTGGCCACCTTCATCAACTTCGTGCCCAAATCCCAGTTGCCAGAACGTTGGCTGCCATGGCTGATAAACATGGTCCCATCCTCATGTTCTGGTTTGGCATGAAACCTGCACTTGTGATTAGCAATCATGAGGCAGTCAGAGTGCTTCACTACAAATGACAGGGTTTTCGCTGCACGCCCCATGTCTAGCCAGGGAAAGTATCAAAGTACCTTGCTTACAACTATGCAGGATTTGGGTTTTCCCCTGATGGATCAAATTGGAGTTAGATGCGAAAGCTAGCAGTTTCTGAACTCATTCCAGCCGCCGGCTTGAGACACTTGAAGACATGCAAATCTCCGAGGTGGATACTTGGTTAAAAGTCTGTACTCTATTTGCACGAGCAACGAGCACAGGCCAGTCAAGGTGGCGATTAGTGAATGGCTTGAGGGCCTAACCCTGAATATAGTTACTAAAGTTATTGCGAGGAAGAAATATTTTGATAACGCCAATGGTGGAAATGATGAAGAGGCAAAACGCACAAGGAAAATTATAAAAGGATTCATGTATTTAGCTTGAAGCATGTTGCGGGGGAATTTGACTCTCTAGTAGGAAGTTGGGTTGAGGAACATATTGCGAGGAGGCTCAAGAGTGATGTGCAAAGCCACGAGCCGGACTTCATCGATGTCATGCTATCGTTAATTGAGGAGGATTCCATATTTGGTCATACCCGAGAAACCATTATCAAGGCAATTACTGCAGTGGTATGTTTAGTAATGCTATTTTATTTTTAAACTCCTTGATCGTATATATGAGAAATAAACTACATCTTTGAATATATTCTTTGAGCTGCACATGATCCGGATCAACTAGCTAAAAATACATTAGAATTTGCAGATAATTTCTTGTTCTTACTGTATACTGATATGCTTTTGTTTTCAGAAACCATCACAAGATTACTTTCTTCCAATCCTTAACATTGGTGTCAAGTCACTATAGCTGGAAAAAAAAGTCAATCTAGAATTAAGAACAGGGATTTTGCAATGCATGCCAAGGATTTGTTTCTCTTGATATAGATCACATCAATGTAACAAAAACTTAACCTGACAAGGGAAAGTATCATATTGCTTTGGGGATTGTAATAATTTTAAAAAGAAAAGGATTACAGGATTTTTCTGCTATCTCGGATACCTCCCGACATCTGGGATCCCTAGCTAGACAGATTGAAAGAATTCGTAATCTTATAAGCTATACTTTTATCTTACTATTATATGTTGTATTATCCATCAATCCAGGAAGTTATCATTTTAAAAAATAAAAGTTGATCCGGTGGTTGATAGACATTAATGACACATTGGCATAGTATGATAAAAGTATGATGAAAGTATAGTATATATCATTACTCTCTAACCATTCCATCATGCATTTTTCCTTGTTGCAATTTAAGTCCACTTGTAGAATTGGTAATTGATCTCAGTTAATCAAATAATGTTCAAATTCACGAGTTAGTCTGTGTTTCTTTGGTTCACATTCTAATAATGTTAAAGTTCAGTTGAAGATTAATTTCTTTTATTTACCTAACTATGGTTCCCTTTTCATGTTGTAGACTCTCATTTTGGGCGGTTCCGACACTATATCACTTAACCAGCTAATATGGCTTATATCCTTATTATTAAATAACAAAGATGCTTTGAAGCGTGCACAAGAAGAGCTGGATCTCAAAGTTGGAAGGGATAGATGGGCCGAAGATTCTGATATTATGGATCGATCTAGTTTATCTCCAAGCCATAGTCAAAGAATCCTTGCCCTTATACCCACCAACCCCTTTGCCAGTTCCACATGAGGTAATGGAAGATTGTCAAGTTTGTGGCTATTACGTTCTAAAGGGAACTCTCCTGTTTGTAAATGTGTGGAAGTTACATCGAGACCCAAGGGTTTGGCACGAACCTGATGATTTCTTTCCTGAAATGTTTCTCTCAAATAATGCTAGTATGGACGCCTCAGATCAACATTTTGAATTCATACCATTTGGGTCTGGAAGAAGATCTTGACCAGGATTCAAGTTTGCCTTGCAAGTATCGCAGTTGACACTAGCCTGTTTGCTTCAGGGATTTGAGTTAACAACACCATTGAACAAGCCGGTAGACATGACTGAGGGCCTAGGCATCACCTTGACTTTCTTCCAAACTCTATGAATGCCAGAGAGACCGTCAAACTATTTATGCCTGCATGCCTAGAATATCTGTTTTCAGCAAGTTTGTGCAGCATGTTTGGTAATTAGTTTGCAGTCTTTTTGTGGTACTTCATGTATGTCTATAAAATGCAGCTTCTAGAGCCCTTAATAACATAACAAGGCTATATACTGCATCTGACTCTCAATCTCCACCAAAAAGACGTTATTGCTGTGTAAGTTATCTATTCTCAAACTCGAACTGCATAAAGTGACTACTCGTCTGCAATTTTTATAGTTTCACATTTGCATTTGAGATCTTTTCGATTGGATGCTTTTTAGTAGGGGGAAAAAAAGCCCTTTATCCTTGATCACAAATTGCATGGATCGAAGGCAGGCAGCAACCAAAAACCCAATTCATCTGTGCACCCTTTCTTATGTCCAAAACTGTTCAAATTAAACTTGACTTTATTGCTGAAACTGATGAGTTACTTTCAGTCAGAATTTGAAGGGGCAACAGTTATCCAAGTTTAACTTATCAATTGGATTTTTATTGAGAAAGTTATGGCCAATTAATAAATTGTGAAAACCAGAAAGTGTCTTTTTATTAACAGCATGTGGTTGTGTAAAACATCAAAGGACTTGAATAGCATTAGATGTCATTACTTTAGACTTTAGAATTTTCTTTTGAATTTTTATGGCCATGTACTTGAGCTATGAATTAGAGTATGAAACAGAGTGACTGGACTTTTATAAACATGCAAGTTTGACGAGTTTCGCAAAAGAGCAACACAAGTCACTACCATTAATGCTTACTTTTTAGCAATCACAAAGACAAAATATATTACCAAAGCTTTTTAATATTAAATTAATAATATTTTATTATTATATAGAGAGTAAATAAATAATTTAATATAGATACAGATCAATACTCATATTTTGTTGAAGTTAAAATTTTTTTTAATCTTTTTTTAACTTTATATATATATATATTTTTTAGATAAATAAATTACTAATTTTTTTTATTTTTTATTTTTTATTTAAATCTTCCCTAGTGTATATATATATATATATATATATATATATATATATATATATTAATATAACGGCTCAAAAGTCAAATATTGCCACCCAAACAAAACTAAGGATAAAAGAGTAATTTTGTTCCTAGTTACAATTATAAATCCCTTTCTAGCTGAACATTAAGAAACCACCAAATTAGAAGTGGAAAACTTCATCCCGACACCATGGAAATAATTTCTCATCTACTTGCAATTGCAGGGGTTTTAGTGTTGGTGCTATTGTACAATCTGTGGAGAGTGAAAACTGGAAGTCGTAGTAAGGGTATGTTAGCCCCAGAACCCCTGGGTGCCTTGCCAATTATTGGCCACCTTCATCAACTTCGTTCCCAAAACACAATCGCCAGAACCTTGGGTGCCATGGCTGATAAACATGGTCCCATCTTCAAGTTCCGGTTTGGCATGAAACTTGGACTTGTGATTAGCAATCATGAGGCAGTCAAGGAGTGCTTCACTACAAATGACAGGGCTTTCGCTACACGCCCTATGTCTAGCCAGGGAAAATACCTTGGTTACAACTTTGCAGGCTTTGGGTTTTCCCCTTATGGATCATATTGGAGTAAGATGCGAAAGCTAGCAGTTTCTGAACTCCTCTCCAGCCGCCGACTTGAGAAACTCAAAAACATGCAAGTCTCCGAGGTGGATACTTTGGTTAAAGATCTCTACTCTGCTTGCAGGAGCAATGAAGACAACTCAGTCAGCGTGGTGATTAGTGAATGGATCGAGGGCCTAGCCTTGAATATAATCACTAAAGTTATTGCGAGGAAGAGATATTTTGGTTATGCCAATGGTGGAAATGATGGAGAGGCAAAACGCATAGGGAAAATCATGAAAGAATTCATGTATTTAGCTGGGGCTCCTGTCATGTTTGATCTAATTCCATTTCTCAAATGGATTGATTTGCAGGGCCAAGTGAAATCTATGAAGCGAGTTGCGGAGGAATTGGACTCTCTAATAGGAAGTTGGGTTGAAGAACATACCGCGAGGAGGCTCAAGAGTGATGAGCAAAGCCACGAGCCAGACTTCATCGATGTCATGCTATCAGCAATTGAGGAGGATTCCATGTTTGGTCATACCCGAGAAACCATTATCAAGGCAACTGTAATGGTATGTATAATGTTACTAATGTTTTTGCAAACACCTCACTCGTATGATAGAATAAAATCTGTAGAAAATAACAATAAAATAGAAAAGAAGATGGAGAGGGGAGAATGAGGGAGAGAGAATTTGAAGTCTACAACTATTCTCAAGTGTCTTTGAAAATTTGAGTATGTAATGTATGTCTCTATTTATTGAAAACAAGTTTAGAGAAATAATGGAAATACAATCAATCGATTATTATTCAAAACATTTTATCTCATCTCATTTGAACTGTCTTTTCAAACCCACCTAAATCATGGAAAATGCATTCATCTTGCCCTAATTCTCCTATACTGAATACGTGTAGTATATAACATAACTCTCGAATCATTCCATCAGATATTTCTCAGTATTGCAATTAAGTCCATTTATAAAATTGGTGATTGATATAATCGCACGCTTCATTTAATCAAATAAGGTTTTATTCACTAGCTAATTGGTGTTTCTTTGACCCATTATATAAATTTGGAGCTTATTTTCTTTTATTTTCCTAACTATGTTCCCAATTTCATGTTGTAGACTCTTATCCTGGGTGGTTCTGAGACCTTATCTCTTAGCCTGACATGGCTCATATCCTTAATATTAAACAATAAACATGCTTTGAAACGTGTCCAAGAAGAACTAGATCTCAAAGTTGGAAGGGATAGATGGGTGGAAGATTACGATATTAAAGATCTGGTTTACCTCCAAGCCATAATCAAAGAATCCTTGCGCTTATACCCACCAGCCCCTTTAGCGATTCCACACGAGTCAATAGAAGATTGTCAAGTTTGTGGCTATTACATTCCAAAGGGAACTCGTTTGTTTGTGAATGTGTGGAAGCTGCATCGTGACCCAAGGGTTTGGCACGACCCTAATAATTTCTTGCCCGAAAGGTTTCTCTCAAGCCATGCAAGTATGGATGCCTCAGGTCAACATTTTGAATTCATACCATTTGGGTCTGGAAGAAGATCTTGTCCTGGAGACATGTTTGCCTTGCAAGTATTGCAATTGACACTAGCTCGTTTGCTTCAAGGATTTGCGTTTACAACACCATTGAACAAGCCGGTGGACATGACTGAGGGCTTAGGCATCACCTTGACCATGGCAACTCCCCTACAAGTTGTCCTCACTCCCCGACTTTCTTCCAAACTCTATGAATGCTAGAGAGACAGTCAAACTATATATATATATATATATATGCTTGCATGCTTAGAATATCTGTTTTCAGTCAGTGTCTGTGCAACTTGTTTGGTAATTAGTATGCAGTCCATCTTTCTGTGGTACTTTGTAGTAGGGAAAATGCTTCTAAAGCCATTGATAATATAATAAGGCTATATATGTACTGCTAGTGACTCAATGATCTCAACCTAAAAGTTATTGTTGTGCAAGTTATTTATTCTTGAACTGCATACAGTGACTCGTCTGCATTTTTAAAGGTTTCACATTTACATTTGAAATCTGCGTATGGTCACATTTGCATACAATGACTGCAGACAGAGATGGTCTCATCTCATCTCATAATTACAATTTTTTCAAATTCTCACACAAAATATAATAAATAATTCAACTTTTTCAAATTTCAGAATAATAATAATATTAAAAAATAATATTATAATAATATTTTATTCAACTCATCTAAAACTATCTCGTCTTATCTTACTATCCAAACCAGCCATAAATACAACACCCTTATCCATTCAAATTGCACGGATTGATGGCAGGCAGCAGCCGAAAACCCAATTCATCTGCACCTTTTCTTATGTCCAAGCATCTATCAAAGATGGACCTGGACAGAGTATCAAAATCTAGACCTCTATTGAATTTCTGCTTAACTTCACCAGGCAGTGATATGCATACGCTAGCTCTTGTCGTTCTTATTTTTAACCCTTTTAACCTGCACCCTTGGGATATATATATCCCGTAATGTTTAACAATATCATGAACCAAGAAATTACCATGATTTCTAAATAATAATCTTTAGTAATTCCTCTATCCAGTCCTGGGAATGGCATCAAAGGAATCAAAGCACTACCGCATGAACACGTTTAGGCCATAGGAAGCATATATCCAAAGTCCAAATTAACAGCAGCATCGACATTGGACTCATTAAATGCTAGCAAGTCTAAATTTTGATTTGTTTTCTCAAAATTTATTATATTGGATTAACCAAATCATTTTAACTCAAATTATGAGCTACCAGAAAAGTAAAGTCAAGTCAAGATTTTTTTATTCCCATTTTTTCTTCCTTCTCCCGTGTCTGCTTCTCTTCTTCAGATGGTATTGTGATTAGAATAATGATAGTACTCCACCAACTCGTGTACAATCTCTTCGCAACTTAACTAATAAATAATAATAATAAATGAAAAGATCAATGACCAAAGAGTATTATAAAAAATTATTTTATAATTCTGAAATGTAATTTTTATTTGTGAGTAGTACACCAAGGGTAAATAAGTTGGAATGCTATCATTATCCTTGTGATTAAAGGCAAGAAATTTGCAATCAACTTTATGTTTTGTATGGTCTATTTGCAATCATGTCATTATGGTCAAATTTGCAACCAACTTACATTTAGGCTGATTCAGCCAACGTCGTTATAAAGAAATTCTCAACAGGTCATATGTGAACAGATAGGCTCAAGTAGTAGAGGGACAAATTATGGCTAGGTAGTTGGAAAACAATAATTTTAAATCAAAATTAAATTATTAATTAATATATAAAGTGTATTTATAAAATATTTCAATTTTTTTTTGTAAAATATTATTAAAATATATAATATTATATTATTATTTTAATTTTAAAATAATTAGTCTAATATAAATTCACTTAGTCAAAGAATAATGTTATAGCGAAAATTTGAAGTTGTAGGCTTGTCAATCGCGCTATCCAATGCTAGACCAGACCAGGACCAGGTCAGTCCTGTTCTTTGCATCCAACCATGTATACCTTTACCTAGAAGCTCCAAAGTCCAAATTCTACAGGCTACAGCTATCTATTCTCATACCAAGTCTGTATTTTGAATTTATTTGCAGCTAACCGTGTAGACTCGTTCCAAGAACAAAACACGCAAGGGAAGGACCAAAATAAATGAAATGATAGGATCAAAAGAAAGTATGAAGCCTTTTACATTATATAAACCATCTTGAATCTTGATGGCATTTTAACGAGTAGAGTTTCTCCTGTTGATCCACCTCTATGGATTACCGATCTTTATGTTCTCTTCTCCTTCTTTGTGTCTTATTTTCTTGCTTCTCTTTCACGGCCTCCATGGTAAACTTCTCCTACCCGAACTTCCCACCCAATGACAACAACATCACTGTTCTTCCGTCAGCTACGAGAGTTGTTGTTGATGGGCACTCATCAATACGACTCACTGATAATCAGATTCGTGGGGACGTAGTTAATGCCACAAGCCGAGCTTACTACCACCAACCCATCCAACTGTGGAATCCCATCACAAATATAACCACAAATTTCACTACTTACTTTGAGTTCTTAATCAGTTTTATTGGTTCTTATCCAAGCAACTCGAGTTCCGGTGGGATTGCGTTCTTTCTGACTTCAGAAGATTCTTTGGATATTCCTGAAAATTCTTTTGGAGGTTGGATGGGTCTCTTCAATGAGACAACTGACGGAAATCCATCCAATCATATGGTAGCTGTGGAGTTCGATACATACCAAGATCCATGGGATCCTAGTAACAACCATGTCGGTATTAACGTGAACTCCATCGTCTCCAAGACTAACCTTACCTGGAGCAATACTATGGTCTCTGGGGACATTTTGGGTGCGACAGTCTCATATGATGGAACGTCCAAGAATCTCGAAGTAGTGTTGAATGATCCAGATGTTCCTATGATGGCTAACATGTCCTTAAATCTCACTTTAAATGTAAATTTGAGGGATCTTCTCCCTGAAAAAGTGATCGTGGGCTTCTCTGCATCAACCGGAAAAGCAATCCCAATTCAAGTGCTCCGGAGTTGGAACTTTAGTTCGACTTTGGATCTTGATACAATTGCCATCCCAGATGGAGGGAATTCTAAGGTGTGGTTGGCAGGATTAATAATAGGAATGGTACTTTTGGTTGCTGGGATGAGTTTTGTCTTTTGGATTTTGCGAAGGAATACAAAGAGAAAGGAGGTAGCAGATGATGACAACGACAACGACGACGACGAAAAATACATTATAGACCCCATGGATGACGATCTAATAGAAGGGACTGGACCAAAACGGCTTGCCTACAAGGACTTAGCCGTGGCAACTGATAACTTTTCGGAGGAAGGGAAGCTTGGACAAGGAGGTTTTGGAGGCGTATACAAGGGTTTCTTGGCAGAACTAAACATGGAAATTGCAGTCAAGAAGATATCAAGCAGCTCTAACCAGGGAAAAAAGGAGTATATTTCTGAGGTGAAGACCATAAGCCGTTTGAGACACCGGAATTTGGTTCAACTGGTTGGTTGGAGCCACAAGCGGGAAAGCTTCCTCCTAGTATACGAGTACATGCACAATGGAAGCCTAGATCATCATTTATTTCGCAGGAAAAGTCATCTCTCATGGCCCGTGAGATACAAGATCGTTCAGGGTTTAGCCTCCGGATTGCTCTATCTCCACGAGGAATGGGAGCAATGCGTGGTTCATAGAGATATCAAATCAAGCAATGTGATGTTGGATTTGAACTTCAACGCCAAACTAGGGGACTTTGGCCTAGCGAGGTTTGTTGACCATGGACTCGGCTCTCAGACAACGGTTCTGGCCGGGACACTGGGCTACATGGCTCCGGAATGTCTCATCACAAGCAGGGCTAGCAAGGAATCAGATGTGTTTAGCTTTGGGGTGGTGGCATTGGAGATGGCTTCTGGGAGAAAAGCAGTGGAGCCTCGGGCAGAAGAGGAAGAAGTTAGTTTAGTCAATTGGGGGTGGAAAATGTATGGAAAGGGGAGGATTCTGGAAGTAGCAGATGCAACACTAAATGGGGAGTATGAGGAGGAGGAGATGAAATGTTTGATTACTATTGGATTATGGTGTGCTCATCCAGATCACAATTCAAGACCTTCTATAAGGCAGGCTATTCAGGTTCTTACTTTTGAAGCACCATTGCCTAACCTTCCATCCCAAATGCCTCTGCCCTCCTATTATCCATCTGCAGCAATGGCTTCCAATGAATCCTTGTTTACTTGGACAGGCGGGGCAACTGGCAAAACTGCTATACCATTAACGACCTGAAGTTAGATCGAGCAGAGACGATAATTTCATATTTTCCTTTGTGTTGAAAATAATTTCTTGATTTGAGCGATTGGACAGTTTATTAAGTAGCAAAAGCTTCTGATTTTGATGAATTTCCCTTGTTCATATCTTTGATTCGGTTTTTTCGTTTTTGTTTTGTTTTTGGGACGCCATTCGATCTCTTCAATGTAGCTTTCCATTTTGTTTTCATACACCCATTGCCTAAATCATTCTTGCCCTTATTATCGAGTTTGGCTAAGCCCATTTCCTTGCTGTTAAGTTAAAAAAAGACGGGATTCACACCTCCAATGGCATCTTCTTTTGAATTTCTTAGCTATTCCTAGCATGATATTTGGGGATGAACTTCTTTCTTCCCAACCCATCACGAGTTTGACCTTAGACAATGGAAAGCTACATGATTTCCCTCAACTGCAAAATAAATTCTCCTTTGCGGTGAATCGGCAAAGTTTGGAGTTGTATCTTTCAGTGAAGTGAAAATAAGAAAAGTTAAAAAGGAAATATTTTTAGGCCCAGGGGATGTTAGCAGTATTAGACAATCCTGTAGGGGGATAAATGATAATAAAAGAAATAACGGGAAGTCGAATGATATTTCTCATTTTCAAGCGAACTGAGGATAACAAGACAGGGTCACTGGAAACGGCCAATCGTTGTTGCCTGTTGGGTCTCTCGTCTTCTGGTTTACATATATGCAGGACGCTTCAGCTTCGACCCCCCCATAGAAGCCATGCTGCTTACTTGCTCTGCTCCCTCTTTCATGTCCAAGCCTCCTTTTCCTCGTAACTCTCTCTCTCTCTCTACATATGCTCTCTAGAATTTGGGGTGTGTAGAGTGGGGGTTATCAGCATTTTGTGGGTATTGTAGCTTTGATGTTTGTGAAAATATGACACAGGAAATGGTTCTGGAAAAATCCATTACCCATCTCGTTCGCAGCAAATAAAAGTCGGCACCTTTTTTGCTAGCTATTTTTTATTATTATTATTTTTCGTAAAGAAGAAATTGGCGTTCAAGGGACTTTGTTTCGTTGCAAAACGATGCATGGGTCACCGAATTGCCAAGTGCTGAATTCACCATTTTTGTGCCAGCAACTTGTTTATATAGATCGACTTATCTTTGTGCTTGAAATTACTTGAGAATTGAGAAACCAGAGTCTCCATTTGCATATTCTGTCTCCAGAAAATCATTACTAATTCATTAAAAAACAGAACGAATGGAGGAAAGTAAGAAAATGATTGGATTCTTTCATTGTTTGGGTTTAAAACGGTCTATGTAAGGAAATTCTGGAAGTTCCTTTCTCCTCCTGAGTAACCAAAGGGAGCAAGAGTGTAACTATGCCTCACCTCTTCCGTTTTTATCTATCAAACTAAAGGTCCGGGAACCCTAACCTCTTCCTTTGTCAATATCTATCTACACTCTGCAGACAGAACGCTTTCAGTACGTAACGTGCTTGGAACTTTCCATACTCAGAAAAAGCAAGTAGTGCATTGCTTCTCAATTCACAGGTTGAAAGATCAAAGGTTAGACTTCGCTGAATTGAATGCTGGGTTTTCACCAGTCTTTGTTACTTATTTTTTTCCCTTTCAACAGAAAAAATAAAAGTTGCTTATAACACTTTGATTTTTAAGCATCCAGCTATTTATCATACTGTGATGAGAACTTAAGGCGGAGGTTTCTCCTATTCGTTTCGGTCACAACAGCCTTGTTTCCAACTTTATCTTCTTCTGGAAAGACAAAGAGTAAGAATCCTTATGATGAAAAACGCTTGCTAGAACAAAATAAGCGGGTACAGAAAGAAAACAATGCACCTGAAGACTTTCCAACTTTTATTAGAGAAGGTTTGTGTCATGGCTTATGTTGTAAATGAAATTGCTCTTAATATATTCTATGCTGTAAGCTAGTCATTCATTTATTAAAAAACTACCTTTTTCAGACCCAATAATGAGTCCAAACTCTCTGATCAATATTCTGTGATCATGACAAAAGTTTCAAGTGCAATTGAGCGCTCTGCCGCTCTCTCTGCCTGCTATGTCACAACCTTTTGTAGTTATTATCTTAATAATTCATGGAATCAACATTTATTTTGAATAAATGTTTCAGGATTTCAGGTTAATGTAGTGACACCAGAGAACTACATTAAGAGTGACTCGGGGCTTATATACCGGGATTTTGAAGTTGGTAAAGGTGATTGCCCAAAGGATGGTCAACAGGTTTTCCTTTCATTGTCTATAGCAATAAAGCTGTGTTTTTAAGGATTCATATGTTTCTTGAAAACTTCGCTTCCAATCTTAGACTGAACTGGTGTGAGGTTCTTTGCAGGTGACTTTTCACTATGTTGGCTATAATGAGTCAGGTCGCCGTATTGACAGCACATACCTACAGGGTTCCCCGGCGAAAATCCGTTTGGGCAATAATGCATTGGTCCCAGGTGAGAATAAATTTTTCTGGAGATCATACTTATCTTGCCTGCTTTCTTTGTAACTCTATGGTGAGGCATAAGGTATCTTCATTATGACTGTTTACTAAGGTGAAAATATGTGGGAGTGGCTAAGAAACAAAAATTTATGCAGGATTTGAGCAAGGGATTCGAGAAATGAAACCTGGGGGAAAGAGAAGAATAATCATTCCACCAGAACTTGGACCGCCTGTCAGTTTCTTAAATCCCTGATTTCCTTTCCCTTTTTTTAATGTGAATTAGCCTTGTTCAGTCAGAATTATCCGTTGCCCGAATAATTCCAACAGATAGAAACTGAAGAAGAGTCAAATCTTTCAATCAAATTTCTAAGAAACTTTGTAGTGCAGAGAAAATTTTTGTTTTGGCAAAATAGGATTATCAGTGTTATGGTTCCAGCTTGGGTCAGGACATGCTATAGAGCCTAGAGGCATAACATGATCATATTGCCTGAGGAAGAACTGATTTCTCAAGTTTTCTTATTGCCCAGCTTTGTAATTAAATTTTTATACAATGCTTCTCCAAGATTTTTGACATTCATCCTGAAGTTGATACCTAGATAAAATAAATGCTTACCACTCCTTCTCGGTTGAGGTTGAAATGTCTCATGTATGTTATTGATGCTAAACTTTGGGGGAATAAATGCCTAACAATCAAATTCACGATCACCGTATGCAACTTTTTCCAGCCTCATGTCCAGTATGTGTTATTGAACTAACTCTATTGATAAGAATATTTCATTTCTTCAGGTTGGGCCTTCCACCTTCTTCAGCTCAAAACAGTTTGAAGTTTTTGATGTGGAGCTGCTTAGCGTTCAGGACTGTCAAAGGAGGACCATCGGTTTTTACTCTGATGTTGTGTGCAATTAAGTGAAATTAAGTGAAGGGACTATATAAGTATCTCTTTATTTTCTAAAATAGATAGGTCATCTTCATTGTAAGGCATTTGAATGAAGATATGGCATCTTCATTGTAAGGTAGATTTCTCAATTCTCACTTGGAACAAAAACAGATTAATTTGTCTGGAAGTGAAGTATTTATCATGTATTGAACAAAGATTTGGAGCTGCTACCCCTATGATTTGTAGAATAAAAGATATTCTGTTAGGTTAGAGTAAGAATCTGTTTGCTAAGCTCGGGAGAGGGTTCAAGAAAGCAGCTAGCTCCATGTGGCAAAGTTGCGGCTGCTACACCTGTAGAACCATGTTGGCTCAGTGGCTGTGTTGGAGATTGCTGACAACACTACCCAATTTGTTGTCGTCGTCAGCAGGCAGCATCAGGCTCCGAGGCCCCATATAGACGCGTTGTTTGGTTAACACTTAGCACTATGGAAGGACTCCAATTGCTTTCCAAAGCTATGATTCGGCTCCAAAGAGATACTTAGGATGGGTGGTCAAGTCTTGGAACAGTCGAACGCCCAGATGCCCTTGTTCATTCCAGAACAAAGAAGAAATACGGGAGACACCATCCCATCCGCATAACCCACAACAAAGGATAAAGACAAAATAATTGCTGGAGGTCCCTCTTAAAAGCCATTTACAGAGTGGTTTTATAGAATTTATTTGCAAATCAATCTTAGATTTATTTCACTGCTAGCAAGCAAAATATGCCATTTCTTGAATCCTAGATATGAATAAAGTAAGGAAGCATTATTAATGCCACGGAAAACCAGACAAATGGAAAACTTAAACTGGATATGGAAAACTTAACCCTTTTATCTGATGGGGATTTTCTGCAGCTTGAGCTGGATAATTTACAGGGAGTTCTGAATATAAAAATCCAGGAACACATTTTCACTGCAAATGATGACTATATAGATGAATGATATTTGTGCTGTAATGATACAATTTAGGTTGATATACAACAACTAATGCAACATCAGGTTAAAACTGATTATCAAGCATCTTCTCGAGGTGCCCTATGATAAATAACAGTCTCTTCTGAACTTGGATCAGCATGATACTGCCCATAAAATGCATAAACTCCAACCGTAATAATGCTAAGGATGACAAATCTCACCCATGCTTCATAGTGTAACTGGCCAAACAAAAAGAAAAGTTCAGACATATCACCTTAGACATAAAAAGTCCTTTAATATTCAGTTCATCAATATCTTCCCTCGCAGTGCTAAAGGGTGTATTTCTAAGTATACCTGAGCAAATAGGAACAAGTTGAAGAAGATGCAAACAACTGGCAAAATGGGAACCCAAGGACAAGAAAACCCCGGTGGATCTGCATAGACCTGAGAGAAAGAATGAATTGAAAGAGGTTAGACAGAAAATGAACAATGATAAGCCAAGATGGAAGATAAGCTTGAGATTCTTTTAGTGACAGCATCACCCACTGGAAAGCTATCAGATCCCTCCACCCCACTTCTTCAAAGGTACGGAATCTACTACCTATATAATTTCTGAAGGCTCTCTTTGTATTTTATTGAGCCACCTCATCATTTCATTTTCTTTTATTAACCTATCCCAACCCTTCACATGCTAAAAAAAACCTTTTATTGCATTGTCTTTATTACTACAATAAATCCACTCATTTTATTGACATTAAAGGGATGTTTGGAAACAATTTCTGTCTCATCTCATTCCATCTCATTTTGTTCACAAACATCATTCAAACACAAACACTTTCAAACTAATCATTACAACTTTTTCAATCCAATCATTACAACTTTTCCAAAATTTCAAACAAAAAACAATTCAGTTTTTTCAAATCCAAAAACAAAAATAACATTAAAAAATTATCAATATTTTAACTTTATAATATTTTTTTATTCAACTTTTTCTCTCTCATTTCCCAAAACCTATTAAATACTTAACTCAAACTATCTCACTACAATTCATAAACCATCTTACTACTATTCACAAAACTCTCCTCTCATTTCATTCCCCAAACATCCCCTTAAGATTAAAAGAAAGAGCTTTGAAGATGAAAGGTTTGCTATCATTTATGACTACTAATTCAGTAGAGAGGGAAAAAAATACTTTACATAGTGATGATTAATTTCCCATTACTTCTCTCTTTTAACTTTCCCACCACTTATGTCTTACAATAAAGAAAAAAGATTATTCATCTTATTGTTATTATTGACTTTCATTAACTCTTTTGGCTTCCTCACCTCTTAACTATTCTATTTTAATCACTCCTGCGCAATGCGCAGGTCAACAAGTAGTAAATACTTAAAAGTGCACTCACAGTGGTGACACCATTCCTGCATCTATGCACCATAATCCCTGAGATCTTCATTCTAACATGTATTTCTCACACCAAAAAAAGAAGAAGATAATAATAGGACATAAGGAGAGGTATGAGACACAATTTTGTAAATTTGGACTTCTCATGTTGCTTCCATCTTTATTTTAACAATGTCCTCGTCATGTTTCTCAAAGAAAAAAGTTAAAGCCAATGAGCAATACTTCTATTTTCATTCCAACTTCAAGTAAGGCCAATCTTAAAATGTCACTATGAACAAAGTGTTTGTTGACAAGGGTGTAAACCTTGTATGCATATGATTGACCGAAGCAGGGGAAAATATTGATTTTATATTTATTATCAAATGAAATTCAAGAAGGTTATGTCATTTTTAATCGGCATTTTTTTCAATGTTGTAGAATCAAATCTCTAAAAAATCCCGTCACTGTGTAACAGGCTTACATTTTACCATTAAGAACATCTATAAAAAAGATATTGCAGGTAGCATCCATTTAGCAAAAGGGAACATCCTATTTAAATTAAATGTTGTACTCACTTGGCGGAAATAAAGAGCAAGAGTAGCAATAATTCCCACAATGACAGCTAGAATCAGAAAGATAAATGAAGCATTGACTCGGTAGAGTAGTCCAGCACCAAAACCACAGAAGGCGACTGTAATTAGGCATAAGAGACCTTCCCGCCAGGATGAAGATGACACTTGACTCTCTGTCTTATCTCTCCAGCGAAGCGCTACCACACATGCCGAGACAACAGAATAGCCTGTCTGAAACAAGACCAAGCTATACTATGAGGTGTATAAATCAAATTTTCTAATGGAAGAATATATACAGGCGTATAATTCTTGAAATAATCACATCTTGTTTCATAGAAACATACAATGCCCATCACAACATGCTATTTATTTAATTAGTTTTGAGAGATCCATCTTATGCATGAATTGAAAGTATTGTGATGACTGATGATGTGATTGGTAATTGCCTGTACTGAGTGCTAACTTGGGAAGATAAAATCCTAGATTCAAACAAAAACAGGTATGGACAAAAAAAAAACAGCCTTAACGTGTTGTATAAAATAAAGGAATAAAAAATCTAAAAGTACTTACCAATGTGCCCACTGAAAGTATGTGTGAGAGCTCATGCACATTAAATAGCCCTGCCAAAACGCCAGCAACAATACCAACCCAGACCTGAGAATGAATAGGTGTGTGGAGCTTTGGGTGTACTTTAGCAAATATTGAAGGTAGTAAACCATCCCTTCCAAGCCCAAGGTATAACCGAGACTGTTCATGACAAGCATCTGGTTATTTAAATTGGTACATGCTACATGATGAGGGAATGTCAATTAGGTCATAAGTACTAAAGTGATTCACCTGAACATAAAGCCCAACTAGAAGGGTTGTTGTAAGTCCAGCAACGGCACCAATACTAATCAAAACAGAAACATATTTCAAGCCCTTGGATGCAAAAGCTTCTGCCAAAGGAGCATCTTCCCCAAGGAACTTGTAAGGTACCATTCCAGTGAGCACTAAACAGACACCAATGTACAATGTAATACATATAAGAAGGCTTGCCATGATGCCTATTGGCAAATCCCGCTGAAAGACCACAGTCAGAAAAAATGAGAAAAATGTTGGACAATAAGATGTTCTAATATTTCCACCGACAACAAAAGAAAAATCAAATTACTATGGTATTACATTATGGGAGGCATCAAATCAATCGCAATGTGGCATACCTGAGGTCTCTTGGCTTCTTCAGCAGAATTAGCAACTGCATCAAATCCAACATAAGCAAAGAAAACTACAGTAGCTCCAGTCAGTATTGCTTTGACACCATTTGGAGCAAAAGGGGACCAATTTGAAACATCAATCTCAAATGCACCGACAAATATGACAATAATAACAATGACGATCTGGAGTAAAGTTTGGGTAGAATAAGTATTCGTGATTTGATTGCAAATATATGCTTGATTTCAGATAATGGTAGGATAGAAAAAGAACCTTTAGCACAGTCATGAATGAGTTTAAAGCAGAGGATTCTCCAACACCCCGACAGAGCACTATAGTCAAGAGCGTAAGGAGAATTGGAGCTAATACATTGATAGACAGAGTTCCTCCAAGAATCTCCTCACCACTGCCAATCCAGCTTGGAATGCCTTTAAAAAAGGGAAAGAGCTCTAGAATAGTAACTACATAGCTTGCTAGACTTCGTGCTATGCTAGCTGCCCCTATATGATAATCGAGCATTAATTGAGCAAATACAAGAAAAGCAGTAAGTTCATTGAAGGCTGTGTATGTATACAAGTATGCTCCCCCAACTAGAGCGGGGAAACGAGAAGCTAGCTCGGCATAACAGAGCGCATTTAACACACATGATGCTCCAGCAAGGACAAAACTTATTGTGACTCCTGCATTGCAGAGACAAATAAGGTATAAGATCACTGACAGGACCAATCACGCACCAAAAAGCACAATTGCAAGCAAGTATATTAGAACAAGTTTTGCAGGTTTTACTAACAAATAGAAATGATGTTCTGATGCATAATTCTTGGAGTTTTGAGTGAAATATATCGTCAAGAATAACAACCAAAGTGGTAGTTAAAATAACGTTATTGGACCCAAAGTCATAGGCTTAAGTTTTTTCTTTTAAGATGGCGTCCCACATTTTAAATCAAGGTTTCACTTTGAGAGCTCTCAGTCATTGATCTCCCGACAAGAGCAGGTAACTACAATCCAAGTATTAATGCCGTGTTCACAACTACCTTAGTCTTGCATTCTTTTCGATTCTCCTTGTATAGAAAAAGTTTAGTATAGAAGATAACGCTAAGTTGCAATTTGGAAACCTATTTTAAGTCCATAGAATCAATTTCTAGCAAATCCTATTTGAAGCATGGAAAGCATGAAAGAAAATCAAGATAACTCATAGCACGCTTTCAAGTAGTGTCAACATTGAAACCAAATTGCAAACCTACTCCATAGTGTCAACTTCTACCAAATTTTATTCAAACTATAGGGTAAAAACAAAACAAGTCAACTCCTAGAGTCAGAAATGCTCTGGATTTTTTTCAGAGTAACTCCCCCGTAAAAGTATTAAGTTTCTACTCGTAATTTCGAATTAGAAGTTTATAAATTTTCACCTCAGTATCTTCCTAGGTAGAAAAGTTTTGAATAAGGTAGTTATGATTTATAAGCTAAATTAGTATAATATGAGAATACCACCTAAAAAGATCTAGAGTATTCGCCCAATTATTCCAGTATGTCATTTACATATGTATGCTGTGAATGATTGAATCAACCGATCGATTAGCGAAAACAGAGAGATTTTTATGGGGTGAAAATCAGACAGACCGGGTCCGGTGTCTCGAGCGACGGTTCCGGTGACGACGAAGATTCCAGCACCAATGGAAGCGCCGATGCCGATGAGTATGAGCTCGAACAAGCCGAGGCGGCGGACTAGGCCATCGACAGAGCTTGCACGGATGGAGGTTTCCGACGGATAAACCAGGGGCTTGGTTCTACGCGCCGAGGACCAGAAACGACACAGCCAAGACGAAGACGAACAAGAATTAGAAGAAGAGTTTCTGCTACTCTCCTTACCTCCCATGGCTTGAGCAGCGAGATCAGACGGACAGGAAAGACCCTCTTTTTCTCTCAACGTTTTTCCATTTGTTGGGAGACATGTTATTTATGATGTTCAGAAAGGATGTTTTAGTAATTCGATTTTGTTAGTTAAGTGGGACCCATCAAATGGATTTTATTGGCAAGAGAGTATTGTGGTGTCGGGAGTACGTGGACTGCTTCTCGAACAAAATTCAGGCCTGGATTCTCTTTCTGGCCGGAATGTCTCATATGGTATTATTACCGTTTGATCTTATATACGCACGTGAAAAATCCACGAACGAATCTATTGTCTTTTTATTTTCGCTGTGATTCAAGAAAGAAAAAATCTCAAATTTTTTATTATTTACATAATTTTTATATATTATATTTTTTTTAATTTTTATTATTTTTATTTTTATCAAATATTTATTATATGAATAATGAATAGAAAATTTGAAATAATTTTAAAAAAATAAACTTAAAATTTTTTTTTTAAATTAAACAAAAAAGTAGAGTGTGAAGTATGGAGGAGGTTGTGTAACAAAACTCAGAAAGAAATCAGTCTCTGCTTTATTTTCCACCCAATTATAATTTTTGGAGCCTAATTTTTACAATAGCTTCTTAAATTATCGGACATAAATGAATATACTTACAATATTAAGTCACGTTAATTTGTAAATTTAATTTTATGAGATCTCTTCGTGACTAAAATTTTTTTCCTTAACATTTTTGGTTGCCTGAAGTTAGCAGAAAAGGAGTTTGGATGCTTGAAATTGTAAAATGACCATACGTAGTGTGGTGGTCACCCGGGTTCTAGTTTGGGTACTTGGGTATACTCAAGCCCGAAATCGGATTTCAAACCCAGGCTAGGTTCTAGTTTGGATTAATCCGGATTATGACCTCAACCCATGTTAACCCAAACAGGCAGTCCCCATGATTTAGGGTTTAGGGTTTATAGAGTTTAGGTTTAGGGTTTCAGGCTTTGAGGTTTTAGGCTCTAGGCTTTAGGTTTTAAGTTTAAGGGTTTAGGTTTTAGGGTTTTAGGTTTTAGGGTTTACGGTTTAGGTTTTAGGGTTTAGGATTTAAGTTTTCGGGTGTTAGGGTTTAGGTTTTAGGTTTTAGGGTTTAGGGGTTAGGGTTTTAGCATTTAGAGTTTAGGGTTTTAGGATTTAAGGTTTAGGGTTTTAGGGTTTAGGATTTTGGGGTGTAGGGTTTTTGGTTTTATGGTTTTGGGTATAGGGTTTTAGGTTTTAGGGTTTTAGGGATTGGGGGTTTGGGTTTGTGGTAAAAGCCATCGTTTTTTCAACAATATCTTAGTTATTCCCCCCCTTTAACTCCTCTAAATTAGATTTTTAAGTCTTTCAACTAACTAATTTAATCGTTCTATTTTATATTTTAATATGTGTGAAGTATTAAATTTCTCGGAGGATTTCATCCACAAACACAAAGTTTATGGCTAACCGATATTGCTCATCATCATTTTCCTTCTTTGCTCTTGTAAATGAGTCGTCGTGATTTTGGGTTGGATGTCTAATTGTCCAGGCGATAATGATAGTATCTTGTATCTGAACCGGTGACTCACTTTTTCTAAATAATAGGAAAGATGACCGAAATATGCCACTGAAAAACTCTACTTAGACAAAGATGGGTTGTCAAAAACGTAGAAGAGGTAGGATAGGTAGTTGGTCACAATATTTGATTGATCACAATTCTTTATATTCCATTTACTATAGAAGTTCCCAAGGAATTCATTAGAGGAATGTTTCCAATAAAATAATTTTGTTCTTGCATATCTCTATTGTTTTTCCAAATTAATCCTGTAGATACATATAATTTACAAGAATATGTGAGTGATTCATATACATATTCCATCCACTTGGCTTTAGACTTGTGCAACCCAAGGTCATCATTCTCTTTGGTTTGCACAACCACAAATATATTCTGAGGGTCTACAAGAAGACAAAAAAAAAAGTCAAAATGGAGACAGATTCACACACAATTCATCAATCATCAATGATTCAAACCACATGTATAATCAAATCTCCACAGCACACAATTCACAAAATTTTATCATTAATCTCTAATTAAATCTCATCCTTTCTCCCATCTCTATTCCATAAATCATAAAAAATTATTTTTTTAACCAAGATTCTTACCTTTAGCGATAGAGATGAAGACGGAAGGCTACGATGATATTAGAGATGAAGACGGCGACAGCGTAATTTGAAAGTTCTTCGACGGCGATGGAGAATCGGGATTCAGAGAGGCCAGAGGGAGCAAGACTCTCTTTGAGTGTGTCAAAGTGAGAAAAAGAGAGAAGGCTCACGGGGGATCTTAACAAATGACGAAACAACGCCGTTTAGCCAGCCCTCAGGGATGTGGAGTGGTCTAGTCTGCGTGATGACACGGTGATTAAGCTGTTTACGTTTCTGAATTATCGTGATCGAGCAATCTTATCATCAACCTACAGGGCATGGGGGGGCTCTAGGAACTTCCCCTTGTTTGTGGATGTCTTTGGATCTTCGTGCAGTACACAGATTAGAAGCCGCCACGGCATCTTCACTCTCTCGCATGTGTGTGAATCTTCGGAAGCTTCGGTTCTGTAAAGTCTGCTAATGCAGTACTTCATCTTCAAGCTAGGAATCTGTGTGAAATAAGTGGCAACTATTGCAGGAAAATAACAGATGCGACTCTTTCTTTGATTGCGGCTCGTCATGATGAGGCACTTGAAAGCCTCCAGCTTCGGCCAGATATCTGCGAAAGAATCAGTAGTGATACTACAAAAGAAAAAGCCTTTTGTTGTCCTAAATCGAAGTAGATTCTAATCATTTGTTCGTATATTCTTAACAGAAACTCCATATTTGTCGTATTTTAATTTCGGTTTACCATTCTTGGTGGTCAGTTTGCCATGCACCATGCAAGGCTTATGCAGAACGCAGGCTGTCGCTGCAGCAGCTGCTGCTCCTGATCTTGATGCCAAAATATTTGCTAGAATTGTACTTCGCAACCTCAAGCACCACCACATGAAACTATCGATTTAAAAGACTATTGCAGCTGTCAAAAGTCTGTCTGCTGCCAAATTCATATCAAGTTATGGTGGTTCCGTTCATATACAGCACTGTAATGCAACATAAGATCAACACATTCTGCTTTCCAAGTTATGGGTATAAAAGCTGGAAATTTTTCCAGAAGAGGAAATAATCATGTAGAAGAGCCTTTTATGCCATAAAAAAAATGCCCCTCTCAAATGCAACTGCCCTTGTTTTTGTTTTTCATATGAACTATTGTCTGTTGGTCAAGCATTACTTGTAATTTGTAACAAAATGGATCTAACTACGATGATGTTAGGTTCCTTTTTATTTTATTTTTTCATTTCGCTCTTCCCTTTTATTGCTAACGGGAAAGGAACAAAATGAGGGGGTGACACATCCAACAAATACCCATAACAGATCACAAAAAAGCAGAAAAGAATCGGAAAAGAGAGCCAATAAATTTGTTTGTTCTCAATCAAGAAAGGGTCAGTTCCTCATCTTTGGACGGAGAGATTTGACTCTTGAACAGAGGAAGTTGGTCCTATGGTTGGTTTCTGCTAATTTCCGCCTCCCATGGCTTCCGCTACGCAGATCATCAGGGTCAGGCGAACGAGAAAGAAGAAAACTCTCTCTCTCTCTCTCTCTCTCTCAATTGGTGGTTGGGAGAAATAGTATTTATAGTGTCCAGAATGGGTGTTTTCGTAAGGAGGTTTACTACCCAACCACCCACTGTTCACACAACTACCGCACTCCAGCCTACGTGGCTCCCTTTTTTTATTTAAAAAAAAACGTGCGGGAAGGTTCTCCCCCTCTCCGCTTCTCCCCCTTTCTCCCCCCCCCTCCCAACTTTTTGTCATTCTCCACGGCTTCGCCCCTCTGCCCAATTGGTTGTGCTTCCACCATCATCACCGGCGAGTTAGCGACGCAAAATAGAGGAGGTAGCCTCGTTCTGTAATGGAGAGAAAAATAAAATATTTTCTTTGAATCTTTTTTACAAACACTTGCTATTCACTTGCTATTCCAAGCCAATTACCGAGAAAAAATTTCCATAGCCTAGAAAAAATTTCCCAATTGCGGCAGAAAAAATTACCCAACATCGAAGAAGCCCAGAAAAAATTTCCAAACAGTGAAGCTTCTCTCGGGGTCGAGCTCAGTCCGTCGTCGCGGCTTTAGGAGTCGAGATTCGTCGAGTTGCCTTCGTGGTAGTGGTAGTCAAGGGAGGAAGAAAACAGAGGCTGGGGGTGCTCTGTTTCGGGTGTAAGAAAACAGAGGCTGGATTGGGTTGTGCATGACGGAGTTTTGGTGGTGGTTCTCGCTGCTGGGCTGTCCGCGAAGGCTGTGCCTAGTGTGGTCCTCTCCCGTGAGTCAAAGTCGTGGTCTCCAACGATGTGAATCTACGGTGCGGTGGCGCTTTGGTGCAGTGATGCTACTGTGACACAAGGTTGCATCTCGGGTTAGGCCTCTGTTCATGGTAGAGGCTGGCTGTTGTTTTTTTTTTTTCGGACGTTGAGGCTTGGGTGGTTCCTAGTGATTTGTGGACGGAAACAGCTACTTTTACTAGGCTTGCATGGGACGTAAACGGTGATTCATGGCACTGAGACCAACCGAGAGAGGGGCTTGGGCAATGGCTGGTTCGTGGAGCGGTGGAAACTTACGGAGAAATGGAGGGGCGAGAGAGAGAGTTTGTGATGTAGTGGGGTACGACAACATGAGGTAGTTCTGGAGATAAAAGAAAAATAATTGGGGTGAGGGGACAGGAGTGTGGTGTGTGGTTGTCAGACGGAAGTTGAGTAGACTTTTTCTTTCGGAACTGAGGATTACCTTGTCACTTTAAAAAATAGTTTAACCAGATTTATAGTGTAATACTTTAAATTGTAAAATAGATAAACTCGTAATTATAAATATCTTTGTAATATGCCACTTTATCACTTTATATTTATGTTTTGAAATGAGATTTTTCAGTTTAATATTTTATGAGTTTTTTATTTTTTGTTGTAAAATAGATGAAATCGTAGAATTTATTTCTATAAATATCTTTGTAACATGGCACTTTATCACTTTATATTTATGTTTTGAAATGAGACTTTTCAGTTTAATATTTTATGGGTTTTTTATTTTTTGTTTCGTCCTTTATAAGTTTATATTCCTATCATTTTTTCGTTGGATCTAGTCAATAATTTTTTAAAATTCATTTATATGATTCAAATTTTGAATTGCATTGTACATGTAATTTATATATTTCTGTTAACACTAAAATATTCGATTTGAAATTATTTTAGAATCATAGGTACTCAACAAATTTGGTTCAATGAATTCATTTTTACTTAATTTGAAAAAAATGTATATTATTCTCTAAGCCATGCCTAAGTTGGCTATCTTAGAGCACTAGTATTGAACTAGTTAAATGTCAGTAAAATCTAAAATATAGATAATTTTTGTCAGAATGACATGCATTGGACTCATAAAAAACGTTTAATTTAAGTTTTGGGCTACAGTAATTCTAAAGTCAGATCTAAATTTGGAGAGGTACTGTTCATCCATCAACTCAGATTTTATTTCCAAATAATCAATAACAGTAAATCAATTTCCTACGCTCTTTCTTTCCTTTTCTCTTTTTTCTCTTCTCTCTCCCTTTCTCACCCTTCCTCTCGAGCCCGACACCTTTTCTCTCTATTTCTCTCAGTTTCTCTCGAGCTCGACGGCAACTTCCTCTCCCTTTCTCTCTTAAAGCTTCATCCAGCAATGGGTTTCTCTTCTTTTCTCTATTTTTTTCATGCACGCTATCCCTTTCTCTCTCCGTCCAGCCATTGTCTTTTCGTTGGCCTGGGTGAAGGACCAAACAGCAGCCCTTTGTGTTTGTTCTACACCAACAATCGGCAGCTAGCTTCCTTCTAGCCTATGCTACGTCTTCTGAGGAACTTCGATCCAAAGCCCAAGACTACCTCTCTAAGACTGTGTTTTTCAGTTTGATATATGCAAGGGCAAAAGCTTCTGAAATTTCTCTTTGATCTTACTTGATTTTGCGCTGATATTTGCTGTTGTTAGTTGTATTTTGCTGAGCTTAGTGGTTGTATTTTAGTCATTTTCTTTTAGATTTTGATTATTTAATCAGAACACAAAATTTGTCCTGAACATGTCCATGTTTTTGTGATCATGTCCATGTTTTTCTACAGACATTTTTCCTAAACATGTCATGTCCATATTTGCAAAACCCAATTTTCTACCAAAAAGAACAAGAATATAATTACTAGCTGAAGTGGTTTTATATGATTAGCCATGGGGTAGAAGTGATTTGAATTTGTACGTTTGTTTATAGTGTACTTCCAAACAAATCTTTCTTGGATTTGTCAAAGTTCAAAATAAGATGAAGTTTTATATTTGCAAGAGAAGTGAATATCAGTGTGCAGTATAACAAGAATGTTGAGATGATTATTATTATGATTAACTTGTCAAGTACAAAATCCATGAGTTCTGATGGTTTGTTTCATACCTAAGATTTTGTAAACTTCTTGTTGGGTGCCTTGGGGCAGGTTGCTACTAGATGTAATCTGTCACCAAAATATGCCCTTAGGCTCTTTACTACTACTTTGATGCACTTGATTTGCACTTGGGGGAAAATATGTTGGATGCATTTGCTTATCATCCAAAAGAACTACAGCTTTAGGTCATGCATTTTCTCTTACTTGTATATGAGATGGGAGAAGTTTATAAAGAACACCAAGTACAGTATTTTTCAAAGAAAACACTAGAAGGGAATAATTGTGAAATTTGTGAATAGAAAAATGTTACATGATACTAGGGTGAATACGATGGGATTAAGGGTCATATAATGTTGTATTATGTTTCATTGGACTGTTACTATAGATGAGATGATATGCTCACAAGGGCAAAAATGGACCTAGAATGGTTCGAATAAAATGGTTTGGGGTTAGGACTAGACAGGTTCATAATTGTCACAGCTAAAATATTAAACCAGCAGTAAATTAGAACAAAAAATATGCATATACTTTTAGAACAAGAAAGCTTTACCTAAAATGCTCCTTTTGACTAACCTGATAAAGTACATTAATGTGTATTTCTTCAAACACTATATTTTTCTTCATAAGACCCATGAACTTATTAGTTTTGCAACTTCATTTGGTTGAATTCCAAGCCTTTGAATGGTCTTCACATCATTTATTTGTGCACCATCCATAAATTCCATGGTTAACAACTTTGAGGTACTTAAATTCCAATAAACCTTTGGTGCATAGACATAGTCTGCAATTTGAGGAGACAGCTTCCTAAAGTTATCCAAGCATTTCTCGTTGTTCTTCTCCTCAACCAAAAAAATCCAGTTCCTGATGGCCATGGCATCAAAGACCTAGAATGATATAGCACACAAACTTACCAATAAATATGTAAATATATATATATATATATATATGTATGTATAGGTTTTGTTAAAGTGTTCTTGCTTTAAATCAGTATATTTGGTTTTTTTTTTTATACTGAACTAGGCACATTTTGTCTTATCTGTATATCTGTATATTTGGTCTTATCAGTTTGGTTTGGTTTTTTTATACTGAACTAGGCATATATTTGCACTGAGTTAAGTTTGCATTGGTTTGGCAATGGCATATATTTGCACTGAGTTAACTTTGGTTTTTTTTATACTGAACGTGGTTTGGATTTTTTTTATACTCATTGCCTATAACTCATACATTCTACTGATACTCATTGCTCATGATCTTGTTGGACAGTTTTTATTACTTGTGTATATCCTCATGGATGGACAGTTTTAATGATGTGTATATGCTCATGGCTGGATAGTTTTTATAACTTGGTTTGGTTTTATATATATATATATATATAGATATTGAACTAGGCATATATTTGCACTGAGTTAGATGTGTTGAAGTTGAATACTTGGAGTTATAGATCATGTCCTTTCCTTTTCAGTATTAAGATTCACAAAATGTTTGTATGCTGCATATTTGAAATAGCTTCTCCAATTGCTATCTTTTACTGTGGCCGCATACCTAATATAGTTGGTTTTTTTATGATAAATGCTCATGGTTGACTCTTTAAAAATTTAATATTTCTCAAGAATGGACACATCATTTGATGATAACCCTTTCTTCACCACTCTCTTACAAAGTGGTGGAGAATATTATAATAGCACCCTAATGCAACATTCTAATGTTGTGGTCCAAGCAATTTCCATTGACGGTGAAAAGAGGCCTCTTACAAAAAAAAGTTCAAAGATGTGCATCTTTCATTATAGAGGAGGATAACCCCATCATCTTAGCTTGGCTCAACGTTAGCACTAATGTTATAAGGGGTACTGATAAAAAATCCACTCAAATGTGGGATATAATTTCAGATTTTTATCATGAATATAAAAAACCAAACACAGTGAACCATTTTTACCTGAGTGGTGCAACGAAGCAAGACAAAGTATGTAATATTTTCTTTTAATTATGCAATTATGTAGGGCTAATTTATGAATTAACAATATTCATTCACCTTTATAGATAAAGAAGGCAAAACTTATGTACAAATAGATCGAGAATGAGAGCTTCACAATGGAGCATTGTTGGTGTCTTCTGACACACCAACTAAAATGGCGGCAACACATTTCCACCCTTGGTATGAGAAGAAGGTCACATGATAAACGTCCATCCATTGAGTAGGAAGTGAAGTTGCGGGCACCACTATGGAGGAGAACGTGGATGTTCTTCATGAGAGACCTCCAAACAAAAAAACTGAGAAAGAAAGGGAGATGAAGCAAAAGTTCCGAGAAGGTCATGATGTCGAGATCAACATGGCCTTAGCTTGAATGATCAAAGATAGACACCAGTGCATGGTAGAGTGGAAAGCAATTGTGTTAAGGCAGATCGCGATAGATGTGCTAAACTTGAACTAAAGAAGAAAAAGTTCGAGACAAAGATGATGAGATTGGATCTTGCTGGCATGAATGCCATGCAACAAGAATACTTCCTTAATATTCATATTTTTGAGGCATCGAAGTCTCATTCTGGAGGTACATCTACATCTTCATCGACACCTTATGGAGGTGTGTAACTGGCTGTAGAGGTTATTTTTGTTTTGATTTTAGAGCACTCCCAACGGGTTATGTAAAACCCATATTTCTGTATAATTTGAAGAAAATAATCTAAAAGTGGCATCCAACGGATGATTTATTTCATCTGTAGTTTCCAGTTGGCTACAGTGTTACCACTACATCTAGCAGTAACTGTTCATAGTTGTAAATAATTTTTTAATCATTTCTCTCTCATCTGCTCATCTTCCATCTATCACGTAACTCCTATTTAGAACTTTAGAGGTAATGACGCATGGGACCCCAATAATTTGCCCAGAAAAATTTGCTACTTCTTTTGCATTATTTTCACCTCCAAATCCAATCTATGAAACTCACGTGTATAGAACCAGAAGTTGATATTTCTTTATCAAAATTTTCTTTTTTTGAGGGGAGCAGTGGAAATAAAAAAAGAATCATAAATGAAATAACAAAGTTCCTACTTGGAAAGAAAGGATCCTCTAATTTGGATTAATTTTATTATATAATATCTTCTTTTTATTTTTTGAATTAATTTATATTTTAGTTTAGCTTATAAATTTGGATTAATTTAAAATAGAACATAATTATATGACATTGTATATGGGGAGATATTACAAATATCAAAAGATATGAAGATATCATTGATAGTTTAGAGAAAATGTTTGAAATAAAAATATTAAAAAATATAATATTTAGATAATATGAAGTAAAAATAGATAAGCTGATGTATAGTATATTGTAAAAGTTATTATTAAAAATAGAAAAAAGTGAGTTTTGATGATGTATTTTAAATGATAGGATGAAGAATCCATTGAGAGTGCTTTTAGTGGCTGCCCAACCACATGTGGGCTAGAGAAACATGTGGCTGGGTAGCAACTAGGTGTCAAATGTTTTGTTAAAATGTTTTTATGTCCAGTAGATGTTTTGTATAAACTGGAATGTATAGTCTGAAGTTGGTGGAAACTGTGGGCAAAATTGTTGCTACTTGTATATTGGGTACTGCTACTGCTAGCAGTTTGACTAGGTTCTACTACTGAATTGGTGGAAATCTATATAGATGTTTTGTTTTGTTAGTGGAAATGTTGGGTAGCAACTGATTTATGAACTGTTTTGTTGGTGCAAATATTGGTGGAAATGTTTTTGAATGTGTATTTGCAAAAAATCATATCAAAGGTTGTTGAATGTTGGTGCAAATATATTGTGTATTTGCTGAATATTGGTAGAAATGTTGTTGAATGGTTTATGGTAGGCATTTTGTGGAGATTAAATGTGTATTTGTAAAATATTAAAAAAAATTATTATTAAAATATATAATATTATATTATTATTTTGACTTTGAGATAGGTAGTCCAATGCGAATCTTTATCTCTATTGGTTTGGACTTTAGTCAAAAACTCTAATTTTAGTCAAAATTTGGACTTGGCAATGATAATGCTCTTAGGGTTCATATCAGATTGGGCCCATATTAGGCTGGGACTCCAACTACTGGTTGCTTTTTTCTTTTTCTTTTTTTAAGATAAACTTTGTATTCTTTATCGAAGTAAACAATATCACCCAGTACATATTCTCTCTTTCTTTGTAATGCATCTAATACAAATTGGTGCCTCTTCTATCCAAACTAATTCTGTGTTTAAAAGTAATGCTTCCTTTGCTAAAATGTGTGCTACCTCGTTTGAATTCTTGTACACAAACTCAACACTCCATTCATCTCTTGTATTCAACATCTTCTTGACAGCTTCTATAATGCTTCCATAAAAGGATCAATCTTCTTTCTCATTATTTACTGCATTGACTATAACTTGAGCATTTCCTTTAAATATTACCTTGTTCAAATTCAAGTCCCTATATACTTCCATGGCTTTCCATAAAGCATAACTTTCCACAACAGCAGGATGCTCTACATTGCTTTTTTGACCCTCCAATGCAACCAAAACTTCCCTTCCTCCCCATCAAAAAGAAAAAAAGAAAAAAAAAACTTCCCCATCCTCATCTCTGATAATTACTCCTATCCATACCTTCCTTCCTTTTTGATCCACAGTTGCATCCCAATTGGCCTTGACGAAGTTCTCCTTTGGCCTCTTCCATTTTTGACTCCTCCTTTCTACATTTATGTCTTGTCTTTCTTTGCAATTCTATTGAGCCATTTGGAATTCTTTGAGCCATTCCCTTGCTGTCATAACCACTCGGCTTAGACTTTTGAAAATCCCTTTAAATATGTTTCATTTCTTCTCAACCATAGACTCCTCATGACTGTAGCTATCTCTTCCATTTCAGCCTTACTCACCCTTTTCATTAATCTCACCCACAAAGACAGCAAATCAGCTTCATTCTTGTTCCACTTTTGAATTCTGACCATACATCACTTGCTGCAGGGTACTGCCATAAAACATGCATGACTGTTTCCTCCTCCTTTTTACATATAGGGTAATAAGAATTTTCTGTAATTTTCTTAAGAAAAATGTTCCTTCTAGAAGCTAACAGCTCATTACCTGCTCTCCACATAAACAATTTTACTTTCCCTGGGACCTTCAGCTCCCATATAACTCTCCATCTTCTATCCACTTCTCTTCCCCCAGAAAATTCACCTAGCTTTGCATTTTTTCTTCAAACTCCAACATGTCTGCACTTTTAACTAAAAATAGACATTTTTCATCATAGCCCCACACAAGCTTGTCTTCTATGTCCATTCTGCTTAATGGAATGTTGCAAATCTGATTTGTTTCTTCCTTGTTAGAAATTCTTCTGATTAGATGCTCATTCCATTCTCCACTGCACTACATCAATTCACTGACTTTTGCATCTTTTTCCAATATTGAAATTGGGGATTGTATGCTAAAGGTTGTAGGAGTAGATAGTCATCTTTGTCCCCAAACCTTAATACTGTTTCCATTACCCACCCTCCATCTCAGTCTCTCAATAATTTCACTGCACTTTATACGCTCCTCCATAAAAGAGATGGACTATGGCCCAATTTTGCTTCCAACAAGGAGGAAGATTTGAAATACTTTTCTCTATAAATATTGGCTACCATACTACTAGAATTCTGGAAAACTCTTCACCCATGCTTGGCTAGTAAAGCCATGTTAAAGCATTCTAAGTCCCTAAAACCAAGTCCCCATTTATCTTTTTACTTTCCCAACTTCTCCCAACAGCACTATTGCACACTGTTTTCTTTTTATTTGTTCCCCTACCAGAACTTTGCGAGCATTATATTTAGTTCTTTACATAGTCTTTTTGGAAGCTTAAACACACTCATGGTATATGTTGGTATAGCTTGGAGTACTACCTTGATCAGAATTTCTTTCCCTGCTGACAGAAAAGTGTTTTTGCAGTTATTAATTTTCTTCCACACTCTCTTTAATGCATCTAAAAGTGTTATACTTTGATTTTCCAACTACAGGAGGTAAATCCAGGTACTTTTCATAACTGCCTCTCATTACTGCTCCCCATAACTCCCTTATCCTCCCTTTTACATGCTCCCTCGAATTTGAGCTAAAAAACACAGTCGTTTTGTCTTTGTTTAAGAACTGACGCCCTTTCATATTTTAGTAATAGGCCTTGCATTTTTACCCATTCCTCCTCCCTTGCTCTGCCAAATAATGTACAATTATTAACAAATAACAAATGGTTTACTCGAGTTCCACCCCTTGCTACTGTCACTCCCCTTGTTTCACATTTAGAATCCGAATGGTTTAACAAGGAGCTCAACCCTTCAGCACAGAGAATGAATAGATATGGAGACAAAGGGTCTCCTTGTCTCAATCCTCTCTGGGGATATATTCTTTTTCCTGGTCTTCCATTGATAAACACATAATAATTCACTATTTTGACACATTTCATTATCAAATCAATCTACTTCTTACAAAATCTCAACTTCTTCATACTTCCTCCAAGCAAGACCATTCAATTTTATCATAAGTTTTTGACATATTAAGCTTAATAACCATACTCCTCACTTTTCCCTTTTGTATTTTCTTCATTGTATGTAACACCTCATAGGCCACCATAATGTTATCAATTATTAATCTCCCTGAAATAAAGACACTTTGGTTGAGAGATATCATACCACTTAGCACTTTTTTCAATCTATTAGCTAGAACTTTTGACATAATTGTGTATGCCACATTGCATAAACTTATAAGCCTATATTCACTTGCTAGTCTAGGTTCCTTCACTTTAGGAATGAGAGCAATATAAGTGTAGTTAGCAGAAGAGTTTAAAGAATTACCATTTAGCCAGGACAATACAGCCTTGCTCACTTCATCTCCAACAATATGCCAGTGTCTTTGGTAGAAGCATGACCCAAAACCATCTGGGCCAGGTGATTTCAAGGGTGCCATTTGATTTATTGCTTCCTCTACCTTAACTCTGGTGAAAAGTCTGGTCAAATTATCATTCATCACAGCTGACACCTGAGGCTCCATGTTCTTCAAACATTCTTCAATATCAGCCTTGCTAGGCCCAGAGGTAGTGAACAACTTTTCAAAATAAGCATTGAATGCCCCTTCCAACTCTACTAGACTCGAGATCCTTCTGTCCTCATCATCAATTAACATCTTTATACAATTCTTCCTCCTTTGATTAACACAGCTGTGAAAGAATTTTGTGTTTCTATCTCACAGCTGATACCAATTCAATTTTGCTCTTTGTCTCCATTTTAAGTCTTCCTTTTCAAGCACATCCCCAATCTCACTTTTATTCTTTTTATCTCTTCTGTATTTTGACTCCCTTCCTTCTCTTTGTAGTTATTGTAACCTCTTGGTTTTTTCTCTTAAAACTTTCCCCTTATCATACTTAAACTGTTTACTCCATCTTAGCATAGCCCCCTTGCTTTCTTCCAACAAAAAAAGCATCCTCTTTACTGATTCACCCTCTACTTGTCCCCTCTGCCATACCCTTCTAATCACTTCTTCCCAATCTTCCTCTAGTGGTCATTTTGCTTCATACCTAAACATCCTCCTAGTCTTCCATTCTTGTGTTGCTCTCTAATTCATGCATAGGAGAATTGGTCTATGATCTGAGCTACTGGCTACCATAACTTCCACCCACCCTTCTTTGAAAATTCCTTTCCAAACTGAGTTGGCCACTGCTCTGTCCAGCCTTTCTTTGGTAAAGGTCTCATCCTCATGTTTGTTACTCCAAGTAAACTTGTCTAATTTCCATCCCAGATCAAACAATCCCCCTTCCTCCAACACTTCTCTGAATCTTGCCATTTGTTTTTCTTGTCTTTGTCTTCCACTCCACTTCTCATCATGTGCCAAGATTTCATTGAAGTCACCTACCACACGCCAACCACATCTCTCTATAGGTTTTAATAAACCCAATAGCTTCCAAGATTCTTCCCTCAGGCTTGTCTCTAGCTGCCTATAAAAACTTGTCAACAACCATTTTTCTTTTTTCCCTCCCTCATTTGTAATCCAAGCACTAATATGCCTTAGTGAGTAATTTAGAATCTCCACTTCTATCGAGTGATCCCACAACAACATTAAACCCCCTCTTCCTTCCCACTGGTTCAACCACAAAACAACCTTCACAATTAAGCCTTCTTTTAATTCTGTCACACTTACCACTACTCAACTTAGTCTCCATCAGAAACACTACATTAGGCTTCTTATCTTTCACCAAATGGCAAAGCTCTTGAACTGTCCGAGAGTTCCTAAGCCCTCGGCAGTTCCAATTTAGTATTTTCATAGTGATTGGTAGGGTTACTTAGCAACCTCCATCCTATTTATTAAATTTTCAACCACCACCCCATCACAACCTCCTTTTGCTTTTTTACTAACCCTCTCTTTCTTCTCCTCTTCACCATCATACCTCATCAATTTTTTTGAAAGGGATATGTATGTTATCAAAACACCTGCATTACCATGCTCTCTAGCCCTTCTCTTCCATGCCCCTTTTATTTTCCTTTGACTATGTATACCACTCATGCAGACACTATCACCCCTACCTCCTGGACCTCCCTTCCTTCCCCTACCTCTTTCTCTTTTCGACCTGACCTTCTGCCTCCTCTTTAATATTTAACTCTTCCCTACTCTCTACGTCCTTATCTCCTCTCTCAGTCTCCTGCATGACATCCCCACCCCAACATTCTTTTCTCTGCTCCTCCCTTACCTCCTACACTACCTCATTATTTAAACAGATCTCCCCTCCTACTCTATCTATCACATGTACCTTTTTTTGAACTCCCAGAATGAACTCCTCAGACCCTCTTTCTTTTTTGCTCTTAATCCTACTCTCATCCAGACTCCAAATTGAGCATCTCCCTCCCTTTTCCCCTTACATCCTGCTTCCCCATGTATAATGCTTCCATAGTAGAAGCAAAAGTGGGGTAACTTCTCATATTTAAACGGGATCTAGTAAGCCTTCCCTCTTACAGCAATAGTCCTTCCTTTCGCCAATGATTTTTCCTAGTCAATTTTTGTTAGGATCCTCAAATAAGTCCCCCATCCATAACCATCCTCTAGCTTGTCAACCTCCTTAACTTTACTAATGGTACCTCCTATAATCTCCCCTCGTTCCTTATTTATACATACCAAGGGTAACTCTTGCATCTGAACCTAGAACATTCTTTTCTGAAGTTCATTTTCGATGGTGGTATGAACCCATCAAACTGCATTATCATGAATAGTTGGTTGTCAAAGAGCCATGGTCTTCCATCCAGTATACGTTGCTTATCAGCATGGTTTGCAAACACCATTACAAAAATATTTTCTCCCACCTCCTGAAACATAGCTCTCTTACTAATCCTCCACACTTTTGTTATTGTTGATTCTATTACTGCTTGATTGATATTTCTTTCCACCCATACCTTCCCAACCAGACTAAGTTCTTCCTTACAATTCATATTCTCCGTTCTATCATCCCCAAAATTGATATTCAGAGCTTCTTCTTTCGTTAATCTTAGCTTTTCCCAGCTATCTTCTATGTCATTCATCCTGCTCCGCCCCACCTCTCTTTCATATTCACCAATATCTTCCTCTTCTTGCGACTGACAGAGTCGTTTTGGTGCTCCCCTCCACCTCACAACCACCTCCAAAATTCTGTTAGAATCTTAGTAGACCCCACTTCACCTCATCATTTCCTCGAGAGAGAAAATGTGAGAGAAGACTTATTGTGTAAGTTATAGTGAATACTGGTTGTTTTTGGGCTACTGGGCCTGGCTTACCATCCATTAAAATAGAATTAAACATGTCAATTTTTTTTTGTTCCCAAGTGTTGGTGACTATCAATTGCCAAATACATCATAGTTCATAATCTATCTTTGCTAAGGGGGGAGTTAGCCAACAAAATGCTACACCCACTACCCATATATTATTGTTCTCAAATGGCTTTCTACAAGTCTGCCACTATTTTTTTTTAAGAATACTGCTATTGGGCTATTCGAACCTTACTGTTCAGATAACCACCTTGAGAGGGTGGAGCCAAATGGTTTATTAAAAATATATATATATTCAAAACAATCTAAAAACATAAAAAAGGGAGAGATTGAAATCATAGGTTTCCTCTACCACTTTTGTGTTTGAGTTTTTCTTTTTTCTTTTTAATAAAATATGTAGCACCACATGGTGGTGCAATGTCAAGAAGGAAATTTGAGCGGTAAATTTCAGACAGCCAAATAGTATTATTCTTTTTTCAAATTACAACAACCAAAACTTGAAGACTAGTATGTGGACTTTAACGTTTAAAGATATGTGCCAGTTTGATATAATTCATTTGGTATTTTCATATTCAATAATCCACATGTTAATGTTATCCAAAATACAATTTAAGCATATAAATGGTTTTACAAGATTGAAGAAAACAAATTCTTAGTCTTTTCTATAGATAATGATAATTGCTGTGGGGTGTGGTAAGGGGAAAGAAAATTTACATCCTATATTAAAAGAAAAAATAAATGTAAGGGCTTGCTTCTAGTACATAATGAAGAATGGATCATTTTATTTTTGTTGGGGACTAATTTGAATAAAGTTCATCAAAATGAATATTATTAAAGGTAAGAATATTTTTTATTTTTTTAGCTTAAAAGTTACAAAAAATTGGTTCATATAATCAAATCAGATTCTAAACCAACTTGAACTCTCACTTAAGTACAATATTTGAACTCTCATACCAATTAAGTTGTGAAACCAATTAAGTTTGAGCTTTTTAATGCTCAGTTCCAATTAATCCATACAATGTAAGCCATCCCATGATCCCCTCTCTTATTTTATATTTACATCATATATATATATATATACATATTTGTTTTTAGAGAACGTCATATATATATATATATATATATATATATATATATATATACACACACATTACTGTCGACTTAGGTAGGGAAAAAAAAAGGAGTAGAAAAGGAGTTTGGAGGCTCAAAATTGCTAAAGGACCATATATACAATCTTCAAATACCGTCAATATTGTACATTGGAGGTGAGAATGAATTGATAGTCCTTAGATGAGCTCTAGTTTCACACCTCAATGCTGTAATTGTCTTCTCAATTCTATTATTCCAGTATCCCCACCGATACAATCCTCTTTCTCGGTGCACAACAACAGCGACGACGACGACGACAACCAAGAAAGAGCCATAGGGGAGAGGCGTAGACACCTGCTTTGAGGGTTTGGCTTTGTTCTCCATCTGTCGTGATACCCATCTGAATTCTCTCCGAGCCTTCCTCAACTCTGTCTCCTTTCTCTCCCTCCCTCTCTCTCTTTCTATCCCTCTTTCATTCATTGAAGCTCCATTGGAGCTTCTTACATGTAATTCCATAAGAGGCATTTAATTTCTTCGACAAGCTTGAATATTTTGAGAGTTACCCACAAACCCACGCAACCTCAGCTCTCAGGTAGGAAAAATAATCGTTGATTTTGCCTGCTGTAATGATTTATGATTCCATATTTTTCCGGGGTATTGGATATGGCCTTGCATTCTAGTATACTATGAATCCTTAGTTTTCTAAATTATGTTTTCAATTTTGTGAATTGTTTGAGTTTCAGGGTACTTGAGGTGAAAGAGTATTGCTTTCTGGGTTGTTTGTATTCCTTAAGTGATTTTGGGACTTGGGTAGCTGAGGTTAATGGTATATACTTCTTGGTCTGTGTCCATGATTATATGATTTCGGCATTTGAGGTTGGGCAGCATTGGCATCTGTGTCTTTGTGAATTGATTGAGACATGAGTCGTAGGGTGCGGCGGAAGCTGGCGAGGAAGGGGAAGGTTGTTTTGCCAACTTATACTGAAACAGAGGACGAAGTTTTGGGTTTGAAGCGAGAAGGTGATGTAGATTGGACTAGCCTGCCTGATGACACAGTGATTCAGCTGTTTTCATGTCTTAATTATCGTGACCGGGCAAGCTTATCATCAACCTGTAGGACATGGAGGTTTCTAGGAATTTCCCCTTGTTTGTGGAACTCTTTGGATCTTCGTGCACACAAATGCGATGCTGCCATGGCGTCTTCACTTTCTCCCAGATGCGTAAATCTTCAGAAGCTTAGGTTTCGTGGTGCTGAGTCTGCTGATGCAGTAATTCATCTTCAAGCTAGGAATCTACGTGAAATAAGTGGTGACTATTGCAGGAAAATAACTGATGCTACTCTTTCTGTGATTGTGGCTCGACATGCGGCACTTGAAAGCCTCCAGCTTGGGCCAGATTTCTGTGAAAGGATCAGTAGTGATGCTGTAAAAGCAATAGCCTTTTGTTGTCCTAAGTTGAAAAAACTTCGACTCTCAGGAATTAGGGATGTTCATGGTGATGCCATTAATGCCTTGGCAAAGCATTGTCAAAATTTGACTGATGTTGGGTTCATAGACTGTCTCAATGTAGATGAGATGGCTTTGGGAAATGTAGTATCAGTTCGTTTCCTGTCTGTTTCTGGGACCTCAAATATGAAGTGGGGTGTGGTTTCTGATCTCTGGCATAAGCTGCCTAACTTGGCTGGGTTAGATGTTTCAAGAACTGATATTGGTCCAAATGCTGTTTCACGATTGTTATCCTCATCGGGGAGCTTGAGGGTTTTGTGTGCCTTGAATTGTCCTGTTCTCGAAGAATCTGCTAGTTTTCCTATTAATAAAAATAAAGGTAAGTTGATACTTGCCCTTTTTACTGATATTTTCAAAGGAATAGATTTGTTATTTCTCGATGCTACAAGCAAAGGGAAAAATGTGTTTTTGGATTGGAGGAATTTAAAGAATAAGGACAAAAACTCGGATGAAATCATGATTTGGGTTGAGTGGATCCTTTCCCATACACTTTTGCGCATTGCCGAGAGCAATCAACAGGGTTTGGATAATTTCTGGCTCAAGCAGGGTGCAGCACTGCTTCTCAGTTTAATGCAGAGCTCACAAGAGGATGTTCAAGAAAGGGCAGCTACAGGACTTGCAACGTTTGTTGTCATTGACGATGAAAGTGCCAATGTAGATCGTGGACGGGCTGAAGCAGTTATGCGAGATGGAGGCATACGCCTCCTTCTGGACCTAGCAAAATCATGGCGGGAAGGTCTTCAGTCAGAGGCTGCAAAGGTAAATTTATTGATGCAATTATGAGCCATCTGCTTTTTAATGAGTTTAAATTAGTTCTGATCTAAATAGATGGATTGGGTAGATTCTAATGATATGCCCTGGATACAATGCGTGTCATGCATTCATAATATACGGAGATGGTTGTCACGATTTTAGTATAGTTTGAGCACATAGGTTTAATTGTGGGATTTGGTTAATTATTTTCCTTCCTTCCTCAATATTTTTACCATAGGCTATAGCAAACTTGTCTGTGAATACCAATGTTGCAAAAGCTGTTGCTGAAGAAGGAGGAATCAATATTCTTGCTGGTTTGGCAAGATCCATGAATAGGCTGGTTGCTGAAGAAGCTGCTGGAGGATTGTGGAATCTTTCTGTCGGAGAAGAGCACAAGGTTTGATGTTTTGGAACTTATTCTCTTGGTAAGGGATATAGTCTTAATTTCTGATGCTGAGTATGTGAGGATTCCCTGTTAGGGTGCCATTGCTGAAGCTGGAGGAGTAAAGGCCTTAGTTGATCTTATATTCAAATGGTCCACCGGTGGAGATGGAGTCCTGGTATGTTTCTGTATTGTCATGCATTCTTTTTTCTTAGGCTCAAGTCTTTAATGTCATTCTTGATTTTCACTTGCATATAGTTAGAAGTTTCTGTTGCACCTTAATTCAGTAGTGGCTTTGTTCACTTTTATGTGTTTTCAGGAACGTGCAGCTGGTGCATTAGCAAATTTGGCAGCCGATGACAAGTGTAGCACAGAGGTTGCAGTGGCAGGCGGTGTACATGCTTTGGTCATGCTTGCTCGTAATTGTAAATTTGAGGGAGTGCAAGAGCAGGTACTTTTCATTGTTGGTATTGAGCATCCCAAACAAGCATATTGGCATTTCCATTAGCTTGTCTAATATATGTAACTTGTAAATTGATTCAAGGTGGCATGCTTTCAAGATATCTATGGGCTTATTATCAAATATTAGCATATGAAATTTGGTAGATTTTGAACATTTATTTTCAGCGCAATAAATTAGTTTAATTTTCAATTTTGGTTGTAGAATGATTAGGATAGCATTTTTGTTGGATGCGTTGAGTTTCTTTTGTTAGGCCTTCATTTATGGTCAGGATTCATGATTATGGTGGATCTTGGTTTATGAATCTCGCCCCATAGGCTCATAATTTCTTGAAGTGACTGGTCTCCTCTTACATATGAAGAATGTGCCACATGTTTTGTTATAGTGCTTGAATGTTCGGTCTAAGGTTCATGTGCATTTCTAAGTCAAAATGTCAATGTATGGTATGCATTTATGCTGGGCATGGTTACAAATGATGCAATATGTAGGTTTCTTTTGATTTTTTTTTCCCAATATCTAAGATATGCTGTTGTCTTACTTTCTCCACTTCTGTTTTGAAATCCAATAACCCAAGTACAAAGGAAGTATACAAGAGAAAAATAGGAATAAGTTAGACACTAGTATAGTACAAGTATAATGAGTTAATAAAATGTAATACTAATGTATAATAACACTAGTATAATAAATTATATTTAAACACTATGGTACTAACAAACTATAGTATGATAACAATTAAATTGAGTGATAAAAAAAATTATAAGAACTATAAATAGAATTATCAATACTAACAAACTATAGTAGGATAATCAGTATGATAACAAACTATACTATGATAACAAACTATAGTATAACAAACATATAATTAGACACTAGTGAATTAATATTTACTAATAATCAGTACTAACAATTATAAAAACTACAAATAAAAAACTTAGGGCTAAAACAAACATTAAAATTAAAATTAAATTTAGGGTTTAAAAAATTAGGGTTTAGTTTAGAGTTCCCCCCCCCCCCCCCCCCCCCCACAAAAATAATCAAAGTAGTCGGGTTGTTTTGACTACCCCGACTACTTTTCTACCCAACCCCACCCCTACCCACGACCTCACTCTCATTTTCATCTCAGATTCTCTTAAACCCTAGGTCCTAACTCAGCCGTCGCCTCTCTTTGTCTTCTCCCACCTTGCAGCCATCAATCGACTCCACCTCGCCGTCCAACTCACTCATTCACTCACTCTTACTCTCTCAAAGATCTGTGGTTTCACTTAGGATATCAGGACATTAGAACCACCAGAAGAACCAACACCATCGAGCGTAGCCAATCGAATGACAGAGCACGCAGATATGGAACCAGAGCAACCAACACCCTCTACCTCTCGACCTCTCGATCCATGTCCTCGCGGGTCTCGATCTGTGTCAATTTTTTTGGGTATAATTTTTTGGTTTTAATCCGATTTTACATATGCATTTTGGTTTTATTTTTTAGATGATTTCGATGATTGGGTGGTTCATGGTTGCTGGTTGTGATCTGTGATTGGTTGTTTGTGATATGTGATTGGGTGGTTGTGAATCTGTGTTCTCAGATCTGTGATTGGGTGCTGGGTGATTTTGGATCTGACTCCGCTCCGATTTCGACTCTGACTTGCAAGAGCGGAGTCTACAGTGGTCGAAGTCGAAGTCGAAGTCGGTATTAGGGCATACCGACTCCGATTGAATCGGTGCTCAGCCCTGATGACACCAAAACCTTGTACAAAGATCTAACCGAAAATTTCGTATTACCAAGCTGATTCCATATTAATCTATCCTCCTCTCCAGCTTTTAAGTTTAGAGCATAGAGCTAGCTATAGAAATCAGTGATGGCCCCCACCTCCCAATCACGAGCATCTCTAATAAAACTTACTGACCACTGAATAAAACCAGCAATGTTGTACATGCAATCAGCCACAGAAGCGCCTTTATCCAAAGCAATTCTAAAGAGGGAAGGGAAAGCAATTTTCAAGACCATGTCTCCACACCATAAATCATGCCAAAAACGGATCCGGTTACTCCTACCCACTTCAAATCTGAAATTTTTGGAGAACTCCCTCCATCCATTACAAATAAATTTCCATAACTCCACTCCATATGCCCCTCTAACTTCTTTTGAGCACCAACCTCCCCATACTCCCATATTTGGCATCAACAACAATCCTCCAAAGAGCATCCCCTTCTTGATGATGCTAACACAACCATTTCCCTAAGAGTGCCTTACTGAAAGTTTTCAGCTTTCTAATCCCCAAACCTCCCAAGTATAAAGGAGAACAAATCTTATGTTGATGAGTTATTTATTTCCTTTTATACTTATGTGATTGTGCTGATTTATCTCTCATTTATGTTGATTGATATCTTCCCTATTTGGATTGTATCTTTCCTATAATGTATTTGGTCTCTCTATTATATATAAGAATCTAGAGGAGAAGGAACCTTACAATTCATGGGATTCCTCTTCTCCATTCCCTTTGACTCCATTTTTCTCTTCCTACATTACACTTTCAACTTGGTATTAGAGCATACTTGGGCTGTTAGGGTTAGGTTAGTACAAAATAGTGTGACTCGCGTTGGCCAGCGCCAGAGCTGTACGAACGGCGGCAGCGGCAAGGATGTTGAACCCATGGGTCTAATCGAAATCTTGTGGGAATCCCACTGACAAAGTTTCACGGTGAATAGAGAACGTTTGACGGTGATTTCTGGAAAAACAATGTTTTCCTTGGAGGTTCAGCAAGAACTGTTTTTGATTGATCTGGGGTTGAGTTTTCCATGATTTCGGGCTGAAGTTAAACTCAAGATGATGAGATCGGCCTGGTAGCGGTAGCGGTGTTTCCGAAGCGGAATTGAAGCTTTCTGGTTTTTTCGGCAAGGCTTAGAGATGTAGAACATCGTATGGAGAAAAACGACATGTCTTTTCATTGCTGTATGTGTAAATGACGTGTCATGCAGAGGAAGAAGCAACGCCAGGAGCCAAAACGACTTGTTGTTTTTAGGTAAATTTTAAAAAAATAATAATAATGGAGCCATTTGGTTGGTTTCAATGGTTGATCCATAGAAGGGTGAAGGACATACCAGTGACAAGAGAGTAGAGAGCCACGTGACCTACTCCAATGAAAATCCAACCCTCCAAATCTCAATTGTGAAATTGGATGGACTCAATTATTTAGCTTGTTCTTAATGCACTCTTGTATATCAAGAGTAAAGGGAAGATAGGATACTTGAATGGTAAGATCCTTGAACCAAAGCTAGATGATCTTGCTTATGATAGATGGGAAACTAAAAATTCCACAATCATGTCTTGGTTACGACGTTCTATGCAACCTGATATCAGTAATGGTTTTCTACTTCTTCGTACTGCAAAAGAAGTGTGGGATGCAGCTGCTCAAAATTTTGCAAAGAAGAGGAATGCTGCTCAAGTCTATGCGCTAAAGTGTCAAATTCATGGGATGACCCAAGGAGAGTTATTTGTGACTACTTACTTTTATCAACTACGGGCTTTGTGACAAGAAGTGGATCACTATCAAAATTTTCAGACAGAGTGTACTGTTGATTTGGTAAAAATCCGGAAGATAATAAAAAGGAACATATTTATGCTTTCCTTGGAGGATTGAATGAAGAGTACGATTCTGTTCAGATTCAGATCTTGGGAAAGGATCCTCTACCATCTCTTTAGGAGATTTTTTCTTATGAATGTTCAAAATGAGGAGAGTCGTCGTGGTGTGATGCTTCATTCTCTTCCCCAGGATCGATCTGCCTTGCTTACTGCTACTCAGCATATCGATAAGACGGGTAGGAGCCGTGATGGGGGAAAAAATGTGAACACTACAAATGAAAAGGACAAGTTGTTTTGTGATCACTGCAATAAACCATGACACACTCGAGAGACTTGTTGGAGACTTCATGGTCGTCTTACGAGAGGTAGAGGAGGTCGCTCTGGTGGTGGTACTAGGCCTCGTGCTAATCACACTTCGACTGTGGATTCTACACCTACCATGTCTATGTCTGGTCCTTCCACTTCAGACCTTGGGTGGCTTAGCAAGGAGAAACTTGACACACTTCATCGGCTTATGTCTCAGTTGGAATCATCCACCACTGCATCCTCTTCCTTTGCTCACTCAGGTAATTTAGCCACATCTCTGAATGCGTCCTCCATTGAGTCTAATGATCCCTGGATAATTGATTCGGGAGCATTTAATCATATGACTGGTTTATCATCTCATTTTTCTTCATATTATCTCTATTTGGCTGGAAAAATGTTAGAATTGCTGATGGATCCTTGTCTTCTATATCTGGTAAAGGTTCAATTCCCGAGTCTTTGTCCCTTCCAGATGTTTTACATGTTCCCAACTTTGCAAATAATCTTCTCTCCATCGCTCGTATCACTCTAGCCTTAAATTGTCGAGTAGTTTTTTATTCTCACCATTGTTTTTTTAGGACTTAGCCACGGGGAGGATGATTGGCAGTAGTAGCTTGAAGGATGGTCTTTAATATCTAGATTCGCAGATCAAGACACTTGGGCGACTCAAACAGGCTTATCATACCACCCACATTCACGACTCTATGGCTATGGCATGGCTTTGGAATCAAAGATTAGGGCACCCTTCTTTCTTCTTGTTACAACATGTTTTTCCACATCTTTTTTCTGGCCTTGATGTATATCTCAGTTTAAATGTGAGACGTGTGAACTTTCTAAACATCATCGTGTGTCCTTTCCTTTTAGTAATAATAAAAGTATGGAACCATTTGCCATTGTTCATACTAATGTTTGGGGCCCTTCTCGTGTTTTTTTTTATGTGGCTTTCGTTGGTTGGTACTTTTATTGATGATTGTTCTTGCACCACTTGGGTTTACCTATTAAAAGAGAAAAGCAAGGTGTTTTACATATTTCAAACTTTTTATAAAATGGTTCAAACCCAATTTGGTACCTCTATTAAAGTTGTTTGTTCTAATAACGGAGGAGAATACATGTATGATAATCTTCAAAATTTCTTCCATGAACATGGCATCATTCACCAAACTACTTGTGTTAATACTCCATAGCAAAATGGTGTTGCTGAGAAAAAGAATAGACATCTCTTAGAGGTCACCCATGCATTTCTATTTTCAATGCATGTTCCAAAATCATATTGGGATGATGCTCTACTTACAGCGGCCTACCTCATTAATCGAATGTCATCTCGTGTCTTGAATTCTAAGACACCTATGGAAGTTTTGTTACCCTTATTGTCTTCCTCCTTATTTGTTGTTCCTCCTAGAGTGTTTGGTTGTGTTTGTTTTGTTCATGTTCATGGGCCTGCTTGCAGTAAATTAGATCCTCGATCTCTTAAATGTATCTTCTTAGGGTATTCTCCCACTCAAAAAGGGTGTAAGTGCTATCATCCACCATCGCGAAGACGGTTTGTCACTATGGATGTCACTTTCTTTGAATCTCAACCCTATTTTTCTTCCCTTCAAACTTCTCCTTAGGGGGAGAATAAGAGTGAAGAGAAGTCATTTGTGGATCCTTTACCTATATTTATCCAGGCTCCTGAACCAGCAAACCAACAGACACTCTTGCAACCTTTACCTAGTGAGAATTAGCAGCCAGAGCCAGAGCCAAAGTCACATACTAATGAGCTGTGTGAGCCACCAGGTGCAGAACTGAGTCTACTCACAATGCCAGAATAGTAAGACTGTTACCTCATCTATTTGCCAGTCATCCAACCCTGGATCAGGTAATTCTTTGTCTATCCCACACTCTTCAATTCCTATTGTTCATGATATGGACTTACCAATTGCACAATATAAAGGAGTCAGATCTTGTACTCAGCACCCTCTCTCTAACTTTGTCTCCTACCAAAATTTGCCCCCTTCATTATTATTATTATTATTATTTTGATAGGTAAAATTTGTCCCCTTCATATCGTACCTTTATTTCCAATTTGTCCTCTGCATCCACTCCAAAAAATCTACAGGATGCACTTAGTGACCCAAAGTGGAGAGAGGCAATGCAAGAAGATATGAAAGCCCTTGTTAAGAATAACACTTGGGATTTGGTTCTATTACCTGATGGAAAAAAGGTTGTGGGATGTAAGTGGGTGTTTACACCGAAACTTAAGCCTGATGGATCTGTTGATAGACAAAAGGCAAGCTTGGTAGCAAAAGGTTTCACACAGACCTATGGGATAGACTACGAAGAGATGTTTGCTCCTGTGGCGAAGATGAATTCAGTTGGGTTTTGCTTTCTTTGGCAGCAAATGAGGATTGGCCACTTTATCAGCTTGATGTAAAGAATGTGTTTCTTCATGGAGATTTGGAAGAGGAAGTGTATATGGAACTCCCTCCCGGCCTTGAGTTTCCTGAGGCCAAGGGTAAAGTATGCAAACTAAGAAAATCTCTATATGGATTGAAGCAATCTCCAAGAGCTTGGTTTGAAAGATTTTTCCAGGCTATGCAGAAATATGGCTACAAGCAGAGTCAGGCAGATTACACATTATTTATCAAACATACACTATCAAGTAAGGTGACTGCACTTATTGTGTATGTTGATGATATTGTGATAACTGGAAATGATGATGAAGAAGTGAAGAAATTGAAAAAATACTTGGCCAGTGAGTTTGAGATAAAAGACCTTGGAAATCTGAAGTATTTCTTAGGTATTGAAGCTGCTCGATCTCAACATGGGATTTTTATCTCCCAAAGAAAATATGTTCTTGATCTCTTCAAGGAAATTGGAATGCTTGGATGCAAAGCAGTTGATAATCCGGTAGAACCTAATGCTAAGTTGGGAGAAGATGTTGAAGGAAATATGGTAGACAGGGGCAGATATCAGAGATTGGTTGGTCGGTTGATTTATCTATCTCACACTCGTCTAGATATTGCCTATACAGTTAGTATGGTGAGTCAATTCATGCATTCACCATGTGAGTCTCACATGGAGGCAGTCTATCGGCTTCTTAGGTATCTAAAGTCATCACCAGGAAAATGCTTGTTGTTTTCTAAGCATAATCACTTGAGAATAGAAGTATATACAAATGTAGATTAGGCTGGATCAATGGAGGATAGAAGGTCTACTTTAGGTTATTGTTCCTTTGTGGGAGGAAATTTGGTGACATGGCGTAGCAAAAAGCAATCAGTGGTTGTTAGATCAAGTGTAGAAGCTGAATTTTGAGCTATGGCACATGGAGTATGTGAGTTACTATGGTTGAAGCTGTTGTTAAAAGAGTTAAAGGACGACACTACAAAGCCTATGAGGCTGTACTGTGACAACAAAGCAGCAATTGACATTGCTCATAATCCAATGCAACATGATAGAACCAAGCATATTGAAATTGATAGGCATTTCATCAAGGAGAAGCTTCGTGCAGGATTGATTTGTACTCCTTATGTGAAGACAGGGGATCAGTTGGCAAATATCTTAACAAAAGGAGTTACTAGCAACATGTTTCAAACAACTCTTTGCAAGTTGGGAATGAGAGATATTTTTGCATCAGCTTGAGGGGGAGTGTTGATGAGTGGTTTATTTCCTTTTATACTTCTGTGATTGTGCTGATTTATCTCTCATTTATGTTGATTGATATCTTCCCTGTTTGGATTGTATCTTTCCTATAATGTATTTGGTCTCCCTATTATAAATAAGAATCTAACAATCCGTGGGAACCTAACAATCCGTGGGATTCCTCTTCTCCATTCCCTTTGACTCCATTTTTCTCTTCCTACACAGGCTGCTCGTGCCTTGGCTAATTTGGCTGCTCATGGAGATAGCAACAGTAACAATGCTTCCATTGGACAAGAGGCAGGCGCTCTTGAAGCACTTGTTCAGCTCACACGTTCTCCTCACGAAGGTGTCAGGTAGTTTACAATTTCTTCTGCATCTGTATCTCACATTTAATCTCCCATTAATTCATGGCTTCTAACTTATGTAATGTTGTCATTTTAATTAGCCGTCTGAGTATTTTCATTCTTTCTGCACTTTTTTCTGAGCACTGAATGCCAGCCCCCCTCCTTCCTCTGGCGGAGCGCCCCCAAAGGAAAAGGGGAAACAAACTACATTCTAAATATGGAAATCATTTCTAACACAAAAGCAGAACCTTATTGTTAAAGATGAGTATGGTTTGTCTTGGGCCCCGACTATCGAATTTGTGTCTTTGAAAATTTATGGTTCGATTTTAGGGCTCTCATTGACTTTGGGACTGTGAGGAGAAGGATTGTATATATGGATTTATGGTAAGGAAAAGGGCCCCCTCCCCACAAAAAGAATGTTGGGATTCATGACTGTTTAAACAACATTGGTACACAAGTTCCAATTTGTCTATCCATGAGATAATAATATTCCCTTATTGGTTTTGTATGACAAAGACTGCTTTTTATACCATTATATCAACTTATTTGCTATGTATTGTTTCCTTATTACTTTAATCTGATCACTTTACCTACCGGTGAAATAGGCAAGAAGCAGCTGGTGCATTGTGGAATTTATCTTTTGATGACAGAAATCGAGAAGCAATTGCAGCAGCTGGCGGCGTTGAGGCCTTGGTATGGTATTTGCCTTGCTAAGTCCTAATAGTTGTAGTTGTCATAATCATACTTCGTCTTTTGCATAACTTCCTATAATAAGAAGTGCTTCAAGAGGAAGTACTTGATGCGAAATGCAATAGAAGAGGAGAGTTTTTTTTATGCCTATTTAGAATGTGCTTCTTTATTAACTAGTGCTGCCAGTAGCATGGGTGAAAAAGTTGAAGCCCTTCACCTGAAAAAATTGTCTCTAATTGACTAATGAAATTTTTTCCTTATAACTAGAACTAGCATTTCTGTGAGAATAGAGCATAATAAAAGGTCCATGATCTACAGGTTCCTGTTTGCTGAAGTTGAGATTTAAGAAGTTGGGAATTGTTGGGTGTACTCCTTTTGAACTTCAATAGAGAGTTATTTTGCATGGGAATACGTTGTTCTCCTGTTTAAGAAGTAGCAGCCAAATTGAAGCTATATTTAAGTAGTATAATGTTATTTTTAGCGAGTTACTCAGCAGCTCTACACCGCACACTTGTCGAAAGAAATAAATAAAAAGAAAAAAAATAAGAGCCGGTGCGTGGTGTAGGGCTGCTGAATAGATTTTTTCTTTAGCGAGGGGGCTCAGCCTTAAACTCTAAGCATGTATAAATAATCATGCATCAATATGCTTACTTTAGCGGATGGGCTGGAAAATTATTTTCATGCAATGTTTTGATTTCAGTCCCTTTATAAACACCATTTTATCTCCTGAATTTTGTTAAAGGATTAGTGATTAGTTTCATTTCATTAAATGCTTCAATCATCTACAACTCTTCTCTTGAACCCTTTACCTCAAGAACTGGCCCCTATTATAGTCTGATCAAATCAAGAAAATGTCTTGAATTTGATGAAATACATTTTATGAATCAAGCATTTCCCATTTGCAAAGGCATCATTATATTTGCATAATAGGCACTCTTTTGTGGCCTGCTTACAAAATCATTAGATATAATAATGGGAAACCGGAAAACCCATCTAAATAGAAATTTTATAGCAAGTATTTGTTTTATATTTTGTTAGTGCCCTTTTTCATACATCGTTAAAATTTATGTCAAAAGTATATTTTTTGTTCAATAAGACTTTTTTATTACTCTAATTGAAAGCTTCAATTTCATTATCCTTTTAATTCTATAACCAATTTATTCCTTACCATATTCGCATGCATCAAATACACATTGAAGAACACACGCACACCTGCATGCACATATGAACCCATCACCTTTTAATTAATATGCTTTCTTGATAAGGACCTGATAATTCGTATGCTTCTCTCAAGTTATGTGAGAAATATTGATTTCATGTTGAAGATCTCTTTTACCTATATAATGTTTGGGAACAATTCTGTGTACTTGGGCTATGCCTAATTACGTTGTTTATTAAACTTCCTTTTACCTATAAAAAAAATGTTTGGGAACAATTTGATTGAATGCTCTGCTAGACAGTCTGGCAGCTATGCTGTAATGGTTATAGCCTGCTCATGCATTGGTCAATTTTTTGAATTTAAATCATCAAAATTGCAAAATGTTTGCCAGCCATTGTCTTGTATAAAGTCTTACTTTACCTTGAAGTTTTGTCCTTGGTAATTTAGGTTGCTCTTGCACAATCATGTTCAAATGCCTCCCCGGGTCTTCAGGAGAGGGCTGCTGGTGCTCTCTGGGGTTTGTCTGTGTCAGAAGCCAATAGGTATGTGCTTGAGTTAGATATATTTCCTATAATTGTTCTAATTTGTTTCATACATATATAATTCCCATACAATCAGTGGATGCATCTTGCTATCCCGGAGGTAGAGCCTCAAAACTGCAGAGGAACGATATGCCTTTCTTGAATGAGCTTTAACTGTTACGAAGATTTTCTTCATATCTCATTACCTCTGCTAGAAAATTTGATGCAACCTGCAGCTGTCAGTGGTTTAGATACAAATGAATCACACTATTTAATTGGATTAAAGGTGGTAGAGTTTTGATAGGGTGTTCAAATTCTTATATCAATCCAGCTTGGATATTGTATATCATATATTTATGTGGCAAGTAATCAAAAAAATGTTTTGCTTGTTTTTCATTGTGTCCTAGAATGTGTTTACAATACTAATGAAAGACAGTGGCAGATCCTTATATTAGGAAAAATATATATATTTTTTAAAACCAAATTCGGCCTGCAATTGGAATCGTAGTTAACAGCATCTATATTGCCAATTCTGTATCGTGCGTGATCTCTTAATGGCCCTATGTAGACGTAACTGGATTGGAAACTAGGTATGCACAAACTGCATTGTAGTTTATAATTCAGACAAAGTTTTATTCTGATTCATTGCATGAATTTCCTTGGTTGTGCATATCATAGCTTGTAGATGGAAAGCACATCAAGTCACACTTAATGGAGTTTTTATTTTTATTTTTTTGAGTTGGGCTCTGATTTTTAAGCCGGTAATACTGATTGAAAGATTAGGTTGGTATGGAGTACTGTTAATGTATGGGCTTATGCTGAGAAAGTTAAAGATGATTCTCTTCTTTTTGTTTATTTGTTCCAATCCCATGGGCAGCTTTTCAGTAAGGGATTGCTGTGTAATCTGTGTGGGGCTAGTGGAGTAACTGGCATCTGAATAAATAACTAGTCTCTTACTTATCAAAATAAATAAATAACAAGTCTCTGTGGTATTAGAAGTGGTTCATAGGCTTTGTTAATTTAGTAATTTTAGTCATTGAGGCTTGCATGTTGAGTGGTCACTTGATCTCAGCTTTCTTTATTAATGACATACTCTTGTCATTTTTATTTTCACTTTTGAATTATTTTCTACGGTGTTCTCCGTTTGAATTATTTTTTATATTTGCCATTGGCAGGATGCTATTTACTGTGCCTAGATATCCAAAATGATTCACTTTTTTCTCTTATATACAAATAAGATGATGCTGCTTATGAAAACTTCTGTTATACTGGAGTCTCACCAATGTTATATTGTTGGTCATATTTTGGTACTCATATGCAGAGTAGTCCTGAATTCCTTTTAGTTTAGGAGGATATTTATTCTTCATTCTATGTCACGTTGATACTAATGCCCCACATCTTCTTTGGTCTTTGTTAGTGTTGCTATTGGACGTGAAGGAGGTGTAGCACCTCTAATTGCATTGGCACGCTCTGAAGCTGAGGCAAGCATTTCCTCTTCTTAATAATCCATGTCCCTGCAAAATTTTTATTTTTAACCTCTTCTTTAAGAATTAGTATGGCATAAATTTGGCTTAATTGATATTTTCCTTCCAGGATGTCCATGAAACAGCTGCAGGAGCTCTATGGAACCTTGCTTTTAATCCTGGTAATGCACTCCATATAGTGGAAGAAGGGGGAGTTCCTGCCTTAGTTCATCTTTGTTCTTCATCAGTATCAAAAATGGCACGCTTCATGGCTGCATTAGCATTGGCCTACATGTTTGATGGGAGGTATCACTTTTCTCTGCGACGTAGAGATATAACATGTTCTCATATTACTCATCCTTTCTTTGTCTGGTTCACACGTCTGATTTTTTGTTTCTATATTTAGTTGTGTCCTCTTTTTGGGTTTTTTACTTTTTTTTCTCTATTCATAAGGGATCCTTTGTGTATTATGGTCTATGTCCTGATTAGAAATAAGCTTTGGCTACAGAAATGCAATTACCAATATAAGGTTAATTTACACCACCAATACAGATAAGACTACAATGGATGTTTTGGGACCAATTCATTTGTGTTTTTGGCCTTCTGTATCATTGTTATATTTTTTCATTTGCTTTTTGGACAGATATTGGAGAACAAAAGGTGTGGACAGAAACTAAACTAATTGTTAATCTTTGTATTATGTATAGAAGAATCCTAGGCTCTTGGAGTATTGTGGCATTAATCGGGAAATTTTCTTTCAGACTGGGAGAGCCACGAGACACTGTTACTTCTTATAATAGTTAATCAAATTATATGTCATTAGAATTAGACAATTCTCCAGCACCTAACAATTTAAAAACCTATTGTAATTCCCCTAAAAATGAGGCGCTCTTTGCTAAAATATTTTGTTGTATAATCTGCGTGTGAGTTATCTGCACTTGGTTTGGAAATTTGCATGTATACAACTTCTGTTGTACTTTCTGCAGAATGGATGAATTTGCTTTGATAGGGACTTCCTCAGAAAGTAGTTCGAAGAGTGTGAGTTTAGATGGGGCTAGAAGGATGGCTTTGAAACACATTGAAGCCTTTGTCCTCACATTTTCCGATCCACAAGCATTTGCTGCTGCTGCTGCATCATCAGCCCCTGCAGCACTGTCACAAGTGACAGAAGGAGCTCGTATTCAAGAAGCAGGGCATCTGAGATGCAGGTTTACCTTCATGGTTACGCATATACTACTTTTTATGAATATGACTCTGACCCCATTCATTGTGCTCTTAACATTTTCTCATACCTCCAGCCATTTTCTTTTGACCTTTTCTTGAAATTTTTATTCATTAATGAAATGCATCTTTTTCAGTTTCTTCAGATAAAATAAAATCAATTAGTTATTGTTCTCCATCCTGCAGTAATTATTTTTTCAGTGTCTATTAGGGAACTATGAGTAAGAAATTTAAAATACTACATTATTTTAGAGATTGACCCTAAATTTCTTTAGTTTGTAGGTCCTTCGTATATCTTTTTAAAATCATTTTTTAAGATTTGACCCGTTGATGCTGGCATATGGACCATTTTGTTGATACTGCTGTGCGGAATCCCCCCCCCCCCCCCCCCCAAAAAAAAAAAAACTGGCAAATAGTTGTTCTTATTATTCAATTTTACATTTCTTTCTTTTTCTTATTTTTGGACAATTTTCATTTTTCTTAGTGGGGCTGAAATTGGGAGATTTGTTACCATGCTACGAAATCCATCATCTATACTCAAGGCATGTGCTGCATTTGCTCTTCTCCAGGTAATTGTATAAGTTTAGACTCTCCCTCCCTCTCAATGTGTGTGGCTTATACAAATGTTCACATTCAACGCCTTTTGAATTGGTGGAAACTACATAGTTGTCATATTTATTGCAGTTTACCATTCCTGGTGGTCGGCATGCCATGCACCATGCAAGCCTTATGCAAAATGCAGGAGCCGCACGCGTTCTGCGTGCTGCAGGTGCAGCAGCAACTGCCCCTCTTGAAGCCAAAATATTTGCCAGAATTGTACTTCGCAACCTCGAGCACCACCACATGGAACCATCGCTTTGAAGACTACTACAGCTGTCACAATCTGTCTGCTGCCAATTTCATAACAAGTTATGGAGGTTCCATTACTAGAAAGCAGGAAAGCAGCATAATGCAACATAAGAACATATTCTGCTCTCTAAGCTCTATGTGAAATTACCAATTGTCCCCTAGAACCATGTCTAATCTTTTTCGCCCTTTGCCCCCCATTCTTAGGATAAAGCTTGTTTATTTAGGCGTCAGTAATATTTTCTCCTTTTTGTAACAAATCTTTACATGTTAAAGGTACTTTAGGTAGGGGGATTGATCCAAGAGTCATTTCCTTCTAATTTTTCTTTGGTGTCCTAATTCGTTGTGAGAAAACCATATATAAAAGCAGTTTGAGGCTTGTTGAGGCTTTTGTTCATTTGGCATATCAGTTTGGTGGAAAATAAAGCCCTTAATCTTGTTTCCATCACGTTTACCTGTTTTTTTTTTTTGGGTGGATCCTTCTGTTTATATTGAGGGCATCATGTTTCCCCTAGGCTACAAAATTTAGATGCCTTAAAAAATGAATTTCACTGTTTAAAATTATTCTTGAAATCTCAAGACGACCCTACACCTTTGCTTGTATGTTTTTGCAAGATTTCTGTTATCCTTCCTCTCATAACTCCTTCAAGCTTTAAGCTTTGATCTCAGATTCTCGAAGGACTTTGGAAAAAAAAAGGAATATTTAGCATTGGTCCTGGCCTGGAGGAATTAAGCGTCTGTCATGCATGGTGATTCAGATCTTTTACCTTTTCTGCTGTTGTGAATTTAGGAAATGTAGAAGGGAATTTTACGAGACTTTGCAATGCTTGCGGTCTTATCTTTTGGACAATGCTAGGGGGCCGTGCCCCCTGGTGTATTTGGGACTTTTGTTTTTTTTTTCAATTTTGTAAAGTATTTTTTCAACATCTTTAGTCTTTAAAAAAATATGCGACTTCAATAATAGTCAATTCCTTAATCATTAAACAAAAATAAATAAATACTCAAACGATAAAGTTAAAAGGACTAAATAGCATTTTTCTCATCTTTTACTATTATAAGAAAGGAATGACAAGGCTTTGTAAAAATAAAAAGGAAAATGATTTATAGTGCGAGGTCCTGTGTACTTTCATTGAAAAAAGTAGGAGAAATTTGGGACTTATATGAAAAAATCATTTTTTTTATATTTGATTTCACTTTTTTCAAAATGAATATGCAAGATTTGCACACCTGAAATTGTGTCTAACATGCAAAGATCATTTGAATAAATTAGCAACACTTTGATTTTTCATTTCACTAAGAAACTGATGCTAACATTAGTGCTCAAGTAAAAAAGGGAGAAAAGTCGTGACCAAATCATCAATTGAGAGTTCTCCTTTTATTCATGCAAGTGTAAATAAGAATAGGATTATCCATAATCACAAACATTATGTATTTTCTTTGGCGTGTTAGACAAATTTCAGGATGATACGCCCATGAAAATCCTTTTGTAGAACTTGACAGATATGAGAGTCAACATCGTTGCCGAGGGAACAAAGACAACATCAGGAATGGCCTTGATCATATTTAGCTGGCCCACACTCTCTCCGGCTCTCTTAGCTACCATGGCTCCCGGAGGTGCTACTATTCCAGCGATAATCATTGCGCCGTCTGGTTTGTTCTGATTGACGTTGTTCATCATAAAATTGATGAACTCCTTCTTCTGATCATCTTTGCAGGCTTTTGTCCATTTTGTAAAATTTTCCTGCTCATGGTGTGATTTTATATATATATATTTATATATATATATATATATATATATATATATATATAACTGTGAAGCACGTAACGTCGCGTGATCGTTTTGAAAAAGAGTAAGATTTTTTATTAAAAAATTTATTTTTTTTACATGAATCTCATGTTTTATTCACTTTTTTCAAAGTGATAACACGACCATTATACAATTTAAGATTCAAATATCTTTTCTCATTCTTATATATACATATATACATATATATATATATATATATGTATGTATATATAAGAATGAGAGAATACTATGAATGTGCAAGCAGTCTAAACTGACCTCTACATCCTTGCGTGATGGCACATCATAGTGCTTACTAGGCAATGCTGAGTTGAGAGAGCTGCATAAGATAAATTATAGAGGGCAATTAGCTTAATTCGGGCTGATGCAATATTTATTTCCGTTTGTTTCCCTTCTCCTAATGTTCTTTCTCTGTGCTACTTTTTCCTTTTCTCTCTCTTTTTTTTCCAGGATGATAATCAAGACAACAATGATTAATTATAGATATATACTTACTTGAAGATATCAAGAACAGCAATATGGAAGTCGTCAAAGTTCTTGATATCGTTCTTAATGAACTGATCGTAGAGTGTCCCAGATATCAAATCCGACACCTGTTTTGACTGGAACATTCCTACATTTATTTTATGCAAAATTTGCAGCTCAGAAACATTATGGTGTTATGGGTAATGATATATATATAGAGCAGTAATGCCATTGATAATCGCATCAAGAAGGGTGCAGATTCTTCCATTTTATCTAATAAGATCGAGCTTATTTGCAACCGGACAACATCTATGGAACAAGAACATGAAAATTACGTGCGGAAACAAAAAGACAACATACAGCAATCATATATATTAAAACGAAAAGAAAATTGAATAGCAAAAGCAAAAGAAGTGATACAATTCATTCATAAAATTACAAGAAATGAGATGACAAACCTTTTCCCATAAAACTCGTAGCTACACCCATTTTTTGTGAAGATGTAATCATGTCGAACAATGAAGCGTGTATCTATATATATGAGAGAGAGAGAGAGAGAGAGAGAGAGAGAGGTATAATCAGCAGGGATGGCTTGTCAGTATGCTTAATCAGTTCAAGCAAGGTATTTTTTTATGTTTTAATCTCTTTTCCCTTGTAAAATAGGATTCTTGGCTTGGAACTAGCCTGTTCCTTGAAGGAGCAGCTCGTGGGTTTGGGGTCCTAGGCATCCTACCTTGTATTTTCTATGGTTTTCTCCCATTTGTCTTACCATGCTTCCATACATCTTGCATTGCAAAAGTCGCAAACTTACCACTTCGATGATTTCGAGTGCCATATGTTTCAGAGACAACTGCAATGCAAATTCTTCTGTGGCACTAGAAGGGAAAAAAATGTTAAAATTCTTGAATTAGATGACCTAATTATCTTGAGAATAAACAACTTTATCTGTACTACCTAAAAATTTAGGAGTTCGGCATGTGGCTACTGCCATAACACAATCTAGTTGCTACATTAAGATTTGATAGAGACCATATTTTTATGCCCTATATTTGGTTTCAGCGTTCACTTGCATACTTAGTTCAGAAGAAAATGAAGATTCCATCTTTCTGATTTAATGAAGGGGATACCCTGGACCTCTCCCGGAACTTCAACTCAAACTTCTCAAAGCCTTTAACAATGCTCCTCAAAAAGGATAAACTGCTTGCTTTCATCCATAATGTAACAGGAATAAATATTTCCATGCACTGACTTGACACATTCTCATAAATAATTCGAACTTTTATCTCCGTCTGTTCAACAGGATGTCTGACCTATATTTCTAACTATAAACATTATAAAATGGCATTTCTAACATGCATGGATACACTACTTGTTCATCAGTGTTCAGGGAAACATTAAAGTTTTTGATAAATTTAGTACAACACAACATATAATCAGGTATGTGATGTTTGGTATGTCATCACATAAGAATCTAGGCGTTTTATTGATTGAGTATTGGACAATTGTTGAATCTGTGGTGTACCACAACAACCTTCTTTGGATTTTTCTTTACTAATTTTGTTTTTCCTCTTCTAACGGAAACAGAGAAAGGAATAAAGACTTCAGAGAGTGTAGTGCTGGTTCATGGCATCAATGTCAAGACCCCTCAGCTTGGCAAATGACTCAACCTTGCCTTTCAGGGTGTGAAGCTCCCTCATCCTGAAAAAAGAAAATGAAAGGAATTAAGAAATAAAATCTCATGGGACTGATGCATTAATACAATAATAATAATGGTAAGGGTCCTTCAAGAAAGAGGACAATGGATGAAAAAAGGCAAAAATGAGTAACCTAACTGGAATCTTGAGACAGATATGCATCATAGTATGAAATAGTTGGAGAGTATGTGAATTTCAGTCGAAAGACAAACCTTGCAATCTCTGCACGCCTTTTAGCTTCCTCTGCCATGAGACTGATGTCCCCAAAAGTGCTCCTTTCAGAAAACTTTTTTGCTTCAACAGACTGGAGGCCATGTAGTGTTCGCTGCTCGGCTGCCCATGCAGCCTCACGAGCTTCCCTACCAAAGTCTTTTTTGTTGGTAAAAGCAGTCTGTTTTAATAGACAAACAGGTGGCCATATTAGTAGTATTATTTATGAAGCACTAGCAATCATGAGGAAGCAGGATCTTAGGACATGATCAATGATATGAAATGAAAAGAAATTCTGCATAGTTTCCTCAAGTAAGAAGTTCATGATATTTAGAAAGTTCTAGACATAATCAAGTCATCATTGGGAAACTTCAGTTTCACTTACTCTTCGGTCTACCATGAGATCCCAGGCGCGTCCACTTATTGCATATCGGACTGCAAATTTTAAGGGATCGAGCAAGAAATAAGTCACAATACTGTATAACCAAATGATGCCTGTCCAACCCCAACCAATGCTTTGTATTCCAGCGAATGTCCAATTTGCAGTGGCAGATATTACTGTAGCAACCTGCAACGATGAGTCTTAAGCGATGGACAATTTTGAAAAGGATGGAAAAGCTTATGAAGCAAATAAGACGTTTAATTGTGAGACAGCAATGATATTGTTAGACATCAATATAATTTTGATGTACTCAGGGTTTCAATTGAGTGTAAATGAAATATTTTAATGCCATGAGATGATTCTAATTCCCTACTTCCCCCTTTTGAATTTTTATTGGGATACTAATCAATTATAGTACCAAAAGGAAGACTTTAAAGCAGGACTCAGAGAATACTCTAAATACAAGTGTTTGTGTGTGATATATGGATGAATGTATGTATGCATGTATCAGAATCGAAAAGCTTCTCTGAACTAGTGGGACTTGATGAGGATGCTCCTATATTGTCAGCGGCATAAGCATCTTTAGGCTCCTATTAATCAAGAGCTCAAAAAAATGGAGACATTTAGATTCAATATATATGATCCAAACAATGTCTTGATGATAATGTATATGCAATTGAAAGTTGAGATATTGAGGGGAGGGAAGAATTGATGGGCTTTTCCCATCCTTGAGCTGTAAGAAATTCATAAACTTGCAGAAATAACTAGAACTATTAATCATATACAAGGATCAGGTTATATGTCCTTCTCAAGTAAGGTATAACTTGATAATGAATGTGTTTCATGGACAGTATGATTTTTGAAATATGGTTTTCACTAGATAAAGGTAATGGACTATTTCTACTCTATGGTCTACAACATATGCAATAGAAGCCACATCTTTCTTCAGTATGTTGCAATCCAAGTATGATTCTACCAACTAAATCCATTTTGAAGAACAATAAGCTGTTAAAATTATGTACCAGCTGAGCAAGAACAAAGGCTGTAACGAGCAAAAACCCAGGTCGTTCCATGAAAGACCAGCCCCGGGAGCGTGTCACAAATATTAATGCCTGGCTGATGATGCTGACTTGAAGATACACAGCAGATGCCATTGTCTCTTTTGCACTGATGTCCTTCACATTAAATTTTTCCTGCAAGAAGAATGGTATTTTATAAGTTCATTAAGTTAAGTGAAAATCTCATACTCAAATCCTCTGTAAGAGCACATTTGTGCAAATCAGGATCAAACACAAAAGGCTATGCAAGACATAAAGCAACTGCCAAAGGAGGGAAGTTACCTTAAAGAAATCTGTTTTAAAAGCTACCCCAAAGAATACGATAGTCATTAGGGCAAGGTAACTGCCAAGGACAATCCCAGTTGCAAAAATCTCACTGAGTTTCCAACTGTCAGGAAGTGGAGAAGGCTTGACCCTGTCTTTGGATATGGTCATGATGGTACCTGCAAGCAGACTAACAGTCACATAACAAGCGAAAGGAAGGCGATAATGTGACAGAAGGATGAAAAGTAGGAAGGAAGGAAACAAAATTATTAGTCCATTAAACATAGGACAATGGTTTAAGAAAGTATCAAGCTAACCATCATTAAGAACGGCGATGACAAGAACCATGAAAGGAGGGAAATCAAATTTCCAGATGATATTCAGCACCAAGAAACCTAGCTGTTATACAAAAATCAGCCGCAAATGAGACAAGCTTTGTTGTGGGATGCAATTATAAACAATGTCATATACAAGAACTTAGTTTAGAATGGAACCTACCACAATACGTATAGTGATAGAAACAGCATATATCTGGATGAAGGGGAGCAAAGATAAAGAGTCTCAACATTTAATCTCACAAGGCGTAAGCCAAGACTGATAATTTCTTCAATATATCTAGTAATTGTTAGATTACCGTGTAGTTTTTCATCCTCTGGAAGATTGCCCGGCTTGTTAAAACAGCACTAATGATTACACTCAACCCAGGTTCTGTTAGAACAATATCTGAAGCACTACGAGCAGCATCTGTGGAATCTGCCACAGCAATTCCTATGTCAGCTATCTTCAAGGCGGGTGCATCATTTACTCCATCCCCGGTCATTCCGCAAATGTGTTTTCTAGCTTGCAATTTCTTCACAATCTCATACTTATGTTCTGAAGGAGAAAAACATATTATTAGAAATTTTCTAAAAATCAAGATTTAAGGACTCACTCTATCATTACTGCCTCATTAACCTGGAAAGACGCCAGCAAAACCATCAGCTTTCTCTATGAGTTCATCAATTTGGAGACCAGCAACTGCCGTATCCTTACTACTACCAAGCAGAGATGAAGAGGGGTACATATTCGTGCCCATACCAAGTCGTCTCCCTGTTTCCTTTGCAATTGCAAGTTGGTCACCTACAGGGGTTATAAAAAGTTGAAATCACCGATCAGATGCATTAAGGTTTCATTGTTGTTACATAGCAAGCTGTGTAGGAATCCATTGTGGTGGTGTGGAATGGCCTACGATACAAGTTTTGTAATGGTGCAAGCCAGAGTTAGGAAGAGTTAAGATAAATGTAGATAGGAGCAGCTGGTTTTTCCCTTGCAGGCTTCTCTTCTAATTATGGGAGGGGAACAAGAACTCATACTCAGGTAAGGGCCGTTTGGATGAATTAAGACTTTGCTTGAAACCGAACTAGTTTACTATTGATTTGGAGTCTGACTCGCAATCAGTACTGCATTGATTAGATGTCTCTCGTTGTGTGCATTGTAATCATGAGATTACTTTGAGAAACAAATGTGCCAATTAAGTGAAAGGATGCCTGGCGGTGGAGAGGATAGAGCTCTCTTATTTGCATTGTAAATGAATTTGAGCCGTATGATAGTTTGATTCCCTTTGAAAAGAAATGGCTAATGTTAATGTTAATCTCAAAACCCATATCTTCACTTTCTATTTAGAAGATACAACCAATTCTAGAACTGGAGACACTTGTATGCTATGGAGAGAGGTTTTTTTTTTTTTCTCTGAAAGTGGTATTATATTATCATGGATCTTTTCTACCTCAAAGGTCCAAAAAGAAAGCTTCAGCACTCACCTGTGATCATTTTAACACTCACACCGAGGTCCAAAGCTCTTCTAATTGTTTCGGCACTGTCATGGCGAGGAGGGTCAAAAAGAGGGAGAAGGCCAACAAACTGCCAGGGGCCACCAGGATGGTCTTTGGTACCAGCAGGTACTTCCTAGATTTTTCTCAAGAAACTACAGATAGGAACGTGTGTATGATACAATGAAAAAACCTTGAGAGAGTACTGGTACCTGGCGGGCAACTGCAAGGGAACGTAGTCCACGTTCTGCAAACTTGTCAATCATTGCATGTACTTTCCGTTCAAGTTCCGTTTTGTTATGTGCCAGATTGAGAATCTAAATAGGATAGGTGCAAAAGAGTTCAAAACTTGCAGGTGCACATTTAAAGTTAATAACTCAACTGAAAGTTAAGTTATAGTTTATACCTGCTCTGGTGCACCTTTGCTGACTCTCTGCATTTTGCCAGCTCCATCGATGTATGTAAGTGCAGTCCTTTTGTCAGTTGGATTGAATGGTAGGAAGTGAACTTCTTGGATTCCAGCTCGTGCCTTACAAAAACAATAAAATTCTAGTAAATGAGTTGTTTTTCTCTTTCTTTGATGTAGTTGTACCGTGGCTTACTCCTTAATGTGAGTACTGAGGAGTTACATGAAAGTAGCCCTTTCTTGGTGAAAAGAAAAATGCTTAATTCAAGGTAATAAGCAATCATGAGCAGATAAATTTTGTAGAAACTCCTAGAATTGGGTTTCAGAACCAAACATCTATCAGTTCTAAAGAGTATCTTCAACATGTTGTGATTTGTAAGAAAAGGAAATGTGAGACTCCCATAACCCCTTGCAGACAATATCAACAACCAAATGTTGGTGATGACAATGGAAGACGGACAAGAAGCACCTTTATACCCTTCGGTTGGTCACACCCACCACACACATAAATTAAATAAAATTGAGTATAATCCTCTTTAAAAGAACATACACACACATTAATGGAACCATTTTCTTTAGAAATATTTTTCTAGTCCAATACCTCCTTAGGGTCGCCTAACATTGAAACAATTGCAGCATCAATGGCATCTTGATTCTCTAACCTTGATGCTCTTGCAGCCATAAGTACAACCGTATCCTTCTCAACATCCTTGTCAAAAACCTGTAATGGTATGGATGGTAGAAAATTCCTATGAAGTAAGCACAAATAGCATTTCACAACTTTAAAAAAACAAATATACCAGACAACCAAAAGAACGAGACAAGAATTCCATTGTCACTAATGTTTGGGTTGGGGCTAGTAGTGGTAGAGACGATATCTTGTTTCTTTAGATGTGTCTCTTGGAATAATAAAACTTTTTCTTTTCTAAGTAAAAAAGAATTTTATCAATCAAGATAATAGACATAGCTCGTGTACACAGGACGTACACCAAAGAGTCTCTTGGAATGGAAACAACAAAGTAACATGAAATGCACACATGTGCAAGCAAAATGTGATCGAAATTTTAACATTTTGGTTTCTACCATGAAGCTATCCAATATGCCCATTGCTATGTCATGAAGACTTAAAGCAAAATAGAGCGACCAAGAGTATTACCTCAATCATATTTTTATCAACCGTAAGCTTGTTTAGTGTCAGTGTGCCTGTTTTGTCACTACATAGCACATCCATTCCAGCCATTTCCTCAATAGCTGTCATTCTCTTTGTTATGGCACCCTGCACAAGACATAATGCCCAACGTCCAATAATATTCACAATTGAGAACCATTAATTCATTCTTATTCACTGCCATTAATTTTCCAAATCAATCTAGACAGTTACTGTGGCTTCACAAACCTGCTGTGATAAACGATGTGAACCAATGGCCATTGTAACAGAAAGAACAGTTGGCATTGCAATTGGGATGCCCCCAATTAGTAGGACAAGTAGATTATCAATGCCAACGCGATATCCCCTGTGGTGAATCACATATATCACAATGATTTCTATAAACATCCCGACAGCAATAGAACAAATGCAGAAGTTTCCAATTGATGTTAAAACCTGAAAAAATTATTTAAATTCAATAGTTAGATAATAGTAAGCATGAATATGAAAATATTTATTGTTATGATTGGAGAAATTCTTGAGTAGAGTGCTTAAAACATGTTTTGGATTGACAGTATGGATATAAAATTTCTGTAAATTACCTGCTGGAAATGCCCAACATGTGTAGTGTTTTCCACAAGATGAGCTGCCTTCCCAAAGAAAGTGTGAACACCAGTTGCAATAACAACTGCTTCAATTTCCCCTTGCTTGCATGTTGAGCCTGAATAAACCCCATCACCAGGGTTCTTTGTTACTGGAAGAGATTCCCCGGTAAGTGCAGACTGCAAGTGACTAAGAAAATATGTTAAATTCAGGAGGTTAGATTAGTAGGTAACAATATGGGATGCATATTTCGGTCATAATGGCACTAGGGCCTAGTTTCAAAGGATCAATAACAATATTTGCCTGATCAATTTTCAAAGGATCTCCTTCAAGAAGACGTGCATCAGCAGGAATAATGTCACCAAGTTTGATACTAATTATGTCTCCAGGAACCAACACGGAAGCATCTTCTTCACCCCATTTTCCATCACGTAGTACCTGATCAAGAATAATTAGAAGTGAAAACAAGAAAAGATGTCTCTGACAGAGTGGAAAATCAATAACAAGGTGGAACTAGTTCTTGATGGCAAGGTTTAGCTGTCATGAACTTAGGATAGCAATATGCAAAGAGAAGAACCTTTGCTTTTGGGGCCAAACGTGCCATAAGAGCAGCAGCTGCATTGCCAGCATTGTTTTCCTCTTTGAAACTGATAGTAGAATTAATGATTAGTAAGACCAGGATGCCAGCAAAGTCATGATAATCTGCATCTTTACGCTGCACAGATAAGGTTTTGTCAACATTCTCCCCAAAACAATTGACAGAAGACTCCAATTTGACTAAATTTCAACATGTGATTGCAACTTCTAGTAGGGAAAACTAATGAACGGAAAGAATTAAGGACTTCTTTATTTCACTTTGGTTCAATGAAGGTAAGAATCTTCAATGATGACTAATATTAGTACTAATTTTTTTCAACTCACAGGGTCAATGTCATATAGCCGACCATATTAGAAAAACAGGAGTAGATAAAGAAGAAAACTCGAAGATTCATATAGACTTACCCCTCCCTGTGTAAGAGCAAGGGCCATGATAGCTGCAGCTTCCATAACCCATGATAAAGGATTCCACATAAAGCCTAAAAACTTCAGTATTTTGTTTTCCTAGAGCAGGGTAGAAGAGCAGAGAACCAATACAATGAGGGAGACTGAGGAAGCAATAATGGAGAAATAGAAAGCAAGGAAACAGAGAGATTCAATTGAACATTGCTTCTCCGACCTTTTTCTCCTCAAGTTTGTTGTAACCAAACAAAACCAGTCGCTTTTGAACTTCATCAGAAGTCAAACCTTCCCTTGTACAAGTAAGATGCTCAAAAACTTCTTTAAGGGGTATATTTTCCTACAAGAAGCAACTTCCAATTTAGCATATCGTTTTGTGCCAAACAAATAAGATTGAAGTAGGGAAAATTTATTTGCATTCCCATCCTTCTCTTTTACTTCCATTTTTTGGTCAAATCAAATTATCACCATGATACACCATTAACCAAACACAAAAGAACCAACTTCAGTTTATTCTTCTAATCTTACTGTACTTCAACAAAGAAAATGAATAAGAAAAAAGAGGATCTTTAATGGAGAACCAGACTTTATTCTACCAAGGAATCAAATTTTCTCATTAATTTTACATCTGACTATGGAGATTGCATTTGGTTCTATTATTCCTAGGTTTGCAGTTATGAATCTTCAAAATGAAAACAAACAAACAATGTCAACCAGTCAGGCACCTTCATCACTAAAATCTCTTTTTGTCATGCAAAAAAAAAAACCATACCAGATCAACAGCTTCCTGGTTAACAGCATCAAGGGAATGCGACATTTCAAACATTTTGGATTTCCTTTAGCTTCAACCCTCCACCAAGAAAGTCTTTACCTGATTATCTGCATGATCAGATAGTCCATTACGCATGCAATCCTTTACATTGAGTTTGCTAATCCATAAAACAAATAGGTTGATGTTAGTACTTCTTATTTAATTTCGACTAGAATGTTAAAGTCATTTGAATCCACCTCTTCTTAATTCAATCTATTGTTTTTATATGTGGAAAAAGAAAAATCAAAACCCATTGCCTTGTCCTCTTTTCTTTCTGTCAAAGCAGACATCCTAAAAAATGCACTTCTTGCATAACTGTAAGAAAGGCCTCGGACATAGAACATTAATCCGGTATTCAATATTCACCAATCTCAGTAGCAACAAATAAACCCAGAAACCTCATTAGCAACACGAATTCAGAAAATAAAACAGCAAATTTTGGCACCTATAAAACGTAACGATCCCAAGTCTTCAACCTAAAAGATGCCTTCAAATCTCTTTCTCGCGCATCAAATTCTTCATGTCCTTGAAGCTGCAACGAGCCTAGGGCGCTAAAAGCTGGACAGATTACTCCAAGAATGGGACTAATGGAACAGTATATATAGCTGTACTTGCATGTACGACCAATCGACATAGTGCCAACTAGGAAAAGTCTAAAACTGAGAATCAAGACAGAAGAAATGTAAAAGATCAGAAGTGCTTGAAAACGATGCCATTGGCTTGTGAGCATCGCCAGCTAGCGTCTGCATCCGAAGCTCACTCATCATTTACACTTGGACTTTCCAAATGGGAGTTAACTTTGCCGCCATGCATTGAATATATCCTCAGTCCTCTTCGGACCCAACGTACTTCGTCCGTACCATTGCTTACAATTCTGTATATGTAAGAGTATATATTTCTGTATCTATATTAATATATATATATATATATATATATTTATATATGTATGTCATAAAGAAGTGTTATAGCAGTAAAAAGATTTCATAAAAGTAAACATACAAACTGACGTAGTTTAATGTGATATGTTAGTAATTTTATAATCTGACGTACCACATCAAAGTAGGTCAGTTAGTGAGTTTATTTTTGTGAAATTCCTTTATGGATAAAGCATTTCTCTGTCATATGTCTTGTTGTCAAGTTATAAGAAAATACATACTATAGACAATTCTATCTCATAATCTAAAGTATAACAAATGATGTTATCAAAATTAATAATTAAACTGGTTCAATATTCCAATTTGAATAAAAATTAAAAAAAAAATCTCCATATTTTTTCTTCATGTATTTGTTATATAAAAAAAAATAAAAGGAATCAATTCAAGGGACTTAGGGCCGGAGGATATACCAATAATAAATGGTAGGGTTTTTTGGGGTTTTTTTTTTTTAGAAAAAAAAAAGAGAGATTTTTTAGTTTTACGAAAATAATATGTGGACACGTGTGTATACTATAGAGGCTAAATCTTTGCTCTATATATTATATAATTTTGCCTGAAATCCATAGTCATAAAAATTGAAGATTCATTGGCATTGGGGGTGTAAATTCATGGAAATTTCACTTGAAAATATACTGAGATGAACTTCTGCATGGATTACACAGGATTAGAAGATTTTATAACGTGGGAAAGGCTACCTCATCAAGTTTTTTTGTTGTTTTATGAAAAAATGAAACAAAAAGGAAGTTTTTAATGTGTTGAGTGTCTCAGATGGATCTGGTTCATTGCCACTTCGGAGACATCTGACGAAGCTTAGTGATGCAGACTACAGGCAGCAATGGGTGGCTCTCATGAAGTTGTTACTTTCGAAAACACAAACATTCTTGGATAGTACCGGCTTGTTGGATTGTTATTCTTTTGATAAAATGACCTCTAGGCATGAAAGGCAGGGAGAAGCATCATCTATACAGCTGGAATTGAACCTAGAAAATCTCGTGCTTTCAAATGAACTACATAACAAACCATTGGATCCCTCACCTACAAACCATTATAGTACAACATCTTAAAAAAACATGCAGGAATGGTTCAGAAGAATTGTAGCAACCACTGCTCAGTTGTCATTGATCACTTCATAAAATAACTATACAAAATAAACTTATAAACTGACGTAATTTCATGTGATCCCGTTAAATCTACTTTACGATAAAATTAATTTACAATATGATATACCACATCAAGTCACATCACTTTGTGTGTTTACTATAGTTAAAAGTATTTCTTTTCTTTTCTTTTTTTTTGTGAAAGTGGTACCCATATGGGGATTTCTTCCATCTTTATTTATGACTTAAGCAGACAACTACACCATGAATGCTTGTCACGTAAACTATTTATAATAAGCGATTCAGCATCAGTTTCAACCTGATGATGTTTACAAAATGATATGCATAGAGTGAAGGGATTTTCTCATTTGTTTCGGTTTTCTCCTGTCACTGCTTTGCACTATACGACGCCAAGAGGACACGGTCGTGCTGTACCAAGCCGTCTCGGCAGAGACCGTTAGTGAATCCACCAATGCATTTGGCCTCGTTAACTCATGTCCCTCGCGAGAAGGCAATACCCGGCAGAGCACATATATTATGTATGTATAATAACTATTTTAATAAAGGAAAATTATTAGCCTACAACTCTCTTTCAACTCTATATATTTTATAAAATTAAATTTATTTTTAATGAAGATTTTTGCATTAATTGATTGTAAAATGTGTTATAAAAGAGTTTAAAAAATAATTGTAGGTGTATAAGCACTCTTTTAAAAAATCTATTTATAAGCCTTATTTTTTACACACTCAAAACAGCGTCACTTCAGTTTTCAGAAATTCCTCTCATTTCTTTCCTCTCAAGATTATGACTCACTCTAAAATATGATCACCAAACTATTAATGTCATTACTTTATGCCAAACTACAACATCATTTGCAACCTATCCCCTATTTTAATTTTCAACCATTGAGATCGTGACACATCAGTATGGGAGAAGGGGCTAGGTACCTTTTCTATCCATAAAAACTCTCCACAATGATAAAATCATTTAAAACTACAAAATCTTTTGCAATCTATCACCTATTTGTATCGGCCTTACAACTAGAACCCTTTTTGTATCAGCCTCATATGCATCAACAGTCATGAAGAAAAGAACTCTAAAGTATTAATACTTTTGATATATTATCGCCTCAGGCAAAAAGCTCTAATCAATTGACTGCCTAAACCAGTTGTACTCAATAACCAAACGACCGATGTTCCAGATTTCCACACATTGATCACTAAAGTTCCCCAGAAAAACAAAGTAACAAGATGTTATACTGGCTAACAGCACAAGAAGTGAAAAAAAAATATACATATGAATATGATTCTATTATATATTTTATGAAATGTTTGTTCTTTTCTCATTCTCTAATGCTAACAAATGATTCCCTAATACACATAGGACTGGGGGATTTAAGCTATCCATGCACAATAAGGAAATTATCTACTTGCCAGAGGCTGGCTTCTCGTTTCCACAATCCTTGCGGTTGCAAACGGTTCGAAAGGGATAATTAAGATTGCCGCATTTGTCACAAGTCCAACTGCCTTCAGGGGCACCGGTGTTTGTGGGGTTTGGACCCTGCCAAGGAATGGTAAATACAAGGAAATGAGCTATTAAACCTGAAAACACCATCACGCACATGGCATGTAAATGCAAACTAACTGCACACTAAAACTGAAAAATATCATAAAAGCAAAATTTGTAAATGTCTTCAAAGATGGCATCACTTTTGCAAATGAAAATTACTGGTTCAGTGTAACCTATCAAAAAGACAAAAAGTGCTACAAAATCCTGCACTTGAGTCTATGGATAGGGTTATTCTATCACTACTCACCGACCGTATGGGTTATTCTATGCCAACTAGGATTCCGAATCGGGGTATTGGGTGATGTAGAAATGTACTCGTTCAATCTAACACACAAGATCATATCTATGTCCTGGTGTTACAGCCAAATACAGCCATTCTACCCTCCCCTTCTAGTTTGTTCATTTAAATATTCTTTCCAAATTTTCTCAGCAGCCAAATATCAAGCAAGAAACCTTGGCAATTCCCACCCCCCCCCCCCCCGCCCCCGTCTCTCATTTTCATTATCAAAGCCACAACTGCATTAAGAGACTTGGGGATACAATTGCTTGCAATCTGGAGCAATAGGTGCTTCCAGGGATTGATCCCAGGGCAGGTTGTGCCAACTGTCTGGTTGATCCCAGGGCTTCCTGTTCTTGTCCTTAACTCTCTCACCCCACAGTATGCATTATTAAAAAAATATGGTTTGGTGAGTTCTTGGAGAGAGAGAGAGAGAGAGAGAGAATCTACAGATTTTATGAAATTTGGAAGATGGGTGGTCCTAGTTTGAAAGGTAGATTGATCGAAGTTTCTATTGTGGTGGGCAATTTCGTGATAGGCAATTGTGAGTTGGATCTCAATGGTTTCAATCCATAGATAACAGAGTGCTACACCACCTATGCAAACTATAGCTAAGTTGGTTTAGGGCCGACTTCCCAGACAGTCTTTCCATTAACATTCTTTTTAATAAGTAAAAGTTAGTCAACATTAAGAACTGCAATGAAAAAATTTTGTGCAATGATATAAACCTCAATGGCAACCATCAGAATATTGAACAATGAATATGTTCTTAGAGAAATAACTTACAATAGAAGGTCTGGGAGCCCCACATTTTTTGATGTTGCAAGTGGTTCTAAAGGCAAAGTTAACATTCTCACATTTGGGACAAATCCAATCTCCCTCATGAAAACCATCTGGCCCTGCATGTACAAACAATTTTTTTTATAAGTAATATAAACTGCATGTAGCCAACATACGTAGCTTGCTATATAAATAATTAGTATGTGGAACTGCAGAGAGATACTCAAAAAGGGCCGTATTGAATCCTGGGTATCAAGCTTCAGAAAAATCTAAAGTTTAAGAAAATAGGACTAAATCAGGGCCCACTTGGAATTATAATATGCAATCTAGCATCATATAGGCCCAATAAACACCAAGTCTCACCCACTACGATTTATTGCAAAACCAGAAACATTAACACAAACTAAAAGAAAGCTAAGAATTCTGAATATGATTTCCAATAAATCATAAAGAAAAATGTTAAAATCTAGAATCTGACAGAAAAAAATTCCATATAAGTATTCCAGTTTAACAACAAAATCATGATCGTTTATAGGAATGAGAAAATCTCCCAAACAAAATTAAAAGATAGAATGGTGAAAATACCTCCACGACGTTTACGAGAAGCAGGATTATCCGGTAATACTCCTCCTGACCATGGAGGTCCTTGAAAGCCAAATCCATATCCATGGGCAGCTGGCCCTGAACCATAACCCATGCCTGAATCATTAAAATAACCAGTTATGCACACAGACAAAACAGAGTGTTGGACATGCTTGAACCAAACCTACACTGGATGCCATTGAACGCAGAACATTTGTTTGGATAAAGAGCCATTCGATGTGTGTACGTACCAGTATAATTGAACTTGCACTTCCATCAGTTCATCATGATGACTTAAAATTTTAGGAGTTTTGCTACATACAGTCACTTTTGTGTACTCCTTGCGCACTTCACTGATGTAATTGATCAAAGCAATTATTTTATACAAAAAAAAAATGACGCAGCTAATCACATTAGTAGAGTACGCAAAAGTGACTGCACATAGAGTTTTTGAAATTTTAGATACAGGTTTTTTTTTTGGAAAAAAAAAAATCTTAAATCAAGATGAAACTTTTTAGATGTAGGTTTTTGGTGGGGTTTTATGAAAGTGGTGGAGCCCATAGAAAATGTGTTTGGATTGAGAAAGTTTAAGGGATACATTTTTATTGAAGATTGAAAAAATGGTAAGGCCCATAACCATCCCTTGCAATGATACTTGGAGAGAGAATTTTTGCAAGTGCTTTTTTGTGAAAAATGTTTTCATTTTTTTTTTTTTGGTTTTTTTAAATCACAAAAACCAATGCAAGTGATTGGATGAAAATTATTTTCGAGATAAAAATTGTTATGGTGTGCACGAGATGTTTGGACTGAAGGTGAGTTTTTTTATGAAAAACAAGTGAAATTGTTTTAGAAGTTTCATGTTGCCAAATATGCCCTTGGTAACTTATGAGTTTCATTCATAAACAAAACAATTCTTCATACACCTATTTCTTTACAAATTAATTTCATTCCATACTGTAAGATCTTGTATATGCTATTAAGGACATCTATGTTAAAAGTTTTCATCCATTTCTTTATGCTTCCAAAGGTAGCATAAATACTCTACCACTGTTATGTCTCTATGCACACCAAAATGTTTCTTTATTTTGAAAAGACATTTTTGAAAAAGAATTTACAAATTGTAAAAGAAAAAGTACCTCCATAACCTCCAGGTGGAAATGTAGGCATAGGACCATATGGTCCATGAGCACTTGAAGCGAAACCATAGTCGTAACGAATCCCAGAATGTGTTACAGGAGATCCATACCTGCTAGACAACCCATAAGGCAAAGGCGGAGCCCCAACGCCTCCAAAATAAAATGGGGGAGGAGTGTTATAAGGGCTGAATGGAGCAGGCTGCACCAAAAACATATATATACACACGCAAGAGTAATATGTCAAAATAGAAGTAATACGAAATAAAATTCTCAGATATAAAAGTTTATTTCAGATTATAAGATGAACGCTAACATTTGAGTAAATAAGGTAGGCCACTAGGGGCCTCATTTTTGTCAGTTATAACAATAGCGGAAAGGACAAGTTCTTGACATTAATTGTTTGCACTGAAGGCAAGGATGGTGCAAGGATCTTGCCAACGGTGGTTCTGAAGGCAAGGCCAGCAGCCTCAGATACAAGAGCAAATGATTGATGCAGAGGAGGTAGTGTTAAGAGCACGGGACTGGCAGCAAGGTATGATCAGTGTTGATGAAAGTGCTAGGCGCACTTAAGCGCAAACACCATCTACAGCCTAGGCGCAAAGCGCAAAGCACAGGCGCAAGCCTGATTGAAGTAAAGTGCACATTTTTAAAAAAAGATGCTAATAACAAAAAGTTCATAAGAACAATAATAAAAAGGTTTAAAAAGCAAAAGGGTAATATATTTAGTCTTTCAACTCAATTTATTAGAGTATTATGCAACATGACAATTTTTTTTTAATAAGTAATCGAAGATTTTATTAAAAAAATGCAAAAAGCATAGCCCAAATACACAAAAAGTATTATACGAGGACACGTACATTTATGATACTTGATAACTATAATCAAACTTTTTTTTTTGATAAGTACTATAATCAAACTAAAGCACATGGTTTGAATCAATATATACCAAAAACGCCACGACCAAAAAAGCTCAAGATTTGTAAGTATTAATCCTATGTTAACTCGAGCAATCATATATCAATCCATCTAAAAAGGCAACTTGGACTTTACTCTTGCATATTCTGTGTATTTGGGCTGTGCCTATTATCTTATGAATAAAACTTCTTGATTACCCATCAAAAAAAGTAATTTGGACTATTATAGCTGGTTCAAAGCACATACATCACATGAGACAATATGCTGTGCCATTGTAGGTAAACGATCTTCAATATCAACTTAATATTTAAGAATATTTGTTGACATCATCTTCTGGGTCTTGAACCAAAATTTTATATTTTCTTCCAAAAAATTACAAAATCATACTTTTCTGCACTTTAAGCTCACACAAAAAGGCGCCAAAAAGTGGGCTTAAAGCACATTTTTGTTAAATGTGCTAAACTTCTTTCCTTTTTTGAGGTTGCCCTGCCAAACACACATCCACCTCATCACTGTTTTAGATATCTACCTCATTTCCAAGCATCACTTCGGTTGAGTATCATGGTGGATTTTCATATTAATCTACTAGAATAAGAATATTTTGGTCCCTTTGTTGTTCTTTACTTACAGATTAGACAGCCAGCAACACAAACTCTAACACCTTCAACCACTATATGACAATCTCAAATCTGTAATTTCCACACTACCAAACCCATAACAATTTCCGGACTTTGGTTCTTCACTTGGCCCCAACAAACCAATACCTCGTATATGTTGCTTCAGAAGGAAGTTTATTTAAATATATTTATATAGAATCTGGAAACTTACTGGATTAATAGTCGGTCGAGGAGCACTGCAGTTTTCACGATTGCAAACAATTCTAAACCCGAAGTTCACATTTCCACACTGAGGACATGTCCAATCTCCATCACTCCGTGAAGCTGACACATATTGAGTATGATAGTTACAAACAATTGAAAGTGTAAAAAAAATAAAATTAAATGCAGAAACAGATTACATAAACTAAAGACAATCGTTCGGGGTTAGATACTTGAAAATCTCTAGTAGCCCTTAAAAGAAGCTATAACCAATGAATTTGCCAAGTTTACTGTAGTACACTGGTCCTAACTGGAAACCAGTAAGTTCATCTCGAAACATTTCTAAAAAAGGAACGTCAATGTAATTTTTGAGTCTATAAAGAAGAAAAGATAACTATGAAATATGCATAAAGCTATTAGTGTTATGAACTCATTACAGGTCAAAGCTCTTTACAAAACCATAAGAATCATGTATACTACTTCTAGTAAGCTATAATTATTCTCAAACATAAGGTCAGTCTAATATATTTAGTCGAACCATGATCAACACATCATCAAAATAAAAATTGAACCTGTGGTCAAGCTATTGTATAATTACTTCCTCAGAATCATCTCTCTCTATGGTGAGTATCCTCAAAATCATCCCTCAAAAATGATTTTCTTTTGAGGAACACAATTATATCAGAGTGAAAGGGAAGTAACACGTATCAATTATTTTTAAACCTGATGATAGGTGAAAGACTTTGGGTACATCACTCTGGCGAATGACATAATGACCTCACATCTGTGAAAAGCTCGCCAACAGGCTGCATTCTTTATTACAGATATTGAGAACGAAACCAGGAAAGAGAGCTACCCAAAGATGGAGAATCCGAGCTTGCCCACTACAAGCAAATAGAATGTATTTTTCCGGGGAAAAAGAATAAGAGAGGAGAGAATTCAACATACCACATTTATAAAAGTGACATGAGAAATTTACAAAGACTTTAAACAACAGAACTTATATACTATACTATATTTCAACAAATACTACCCACATAGGCAGATAGAAAATCAAAAACTACAGCTGATCAAAATGTCATATACAGGATAATTCCCAATTAACCATCTAACTTATGTGATTATTGAAATCATCATGGCATGGCGAAACTAACAGATAAATATATACTTGAAATTTATACCACATGAAATAAAAGGAAACCCCACTGAGTTTAACTTACCATCATTACGAGATCTCTTTGATCCAATTGGGCCCCGATTATTATCAACCTACGCAAGAGAAACACGGTGGGTAAAAAATATATAAATTAAAATGTAAGAAACAGCGATGGAGTGAACAAGAAAATGAAATACACACTCAAACGGTCGGTCTGACCGAATATATTCAGCCATAGATACCCACAAGCACGTACATATACTCAACCTCGTAAAGAAAATTAAATTGCCCACCTTCGTAGAAGCCATTGACGAAATTTGGAAAATATCTTGACAGAGAGAGAGGGGTGGGCAGAGAAGCAGAAAGCTAAATCTGTGACTGTGAAGCCTCCGTTGGTTTATTCTTACGGAAAAAAGGGAGGTACTTGCTTCGTTAATTTCAGTTCGGTTTCAGGGAAAACCAGTCTCTTTAGGGTAAAATGCAACTTTCCCCGAGGAATGACTCGATCAACTTAACCGTGGTCGGGTCGGGTCGGGTCGAATATGCCCACCTGACCTTGGGCCTAGAAAATTCGACTCAGAACCGAGCCCAACTGCTATCCATGGAGGTGATTTTTTTTTCTGCCATTGAGAGCATTCACATCCCAGGTCTCAAATCACTATTTTTTCTATAATTTGACGTTTATTTTAGAGTTTTGATATTTATGGAATTAACAGTAATTCTCTAAATATAGGAAGTTATTATTCATTCCCTAAACTATTTTTATAAATATTCTATTCCAACACATAAAATAAATTTTTCTTCCAATCATCTACACTTTCTCTCCTACTTATATTCGTTATAGTTTTAAATAATAATTTGAAAAATAATTTAATTATTACGAAAATATATAAAAAAAAATTAAGTTTAAAAATATTATCATATCCACACAAAAAATAATTTAAATTTTTGTTTAAAATATTCATTAGAGTAATAGTTCAAAATATAAGAAAAAATATTGAATAGTTAAGTTTATAAATAGAAGTGAGAGAAAAGTAATAAAGAAATAATAGAAAAATATTATTTTAATATAATAGAGAAATGATAGAGAATGGGATGTAGGAGGTTTTTAAATATGAAATGTACTTTTTAACTAAATTATAGAAAAATTTATGAAAAAGAGATGTGAATGCTCTGAGGTGATTTGAAAGCGAATAAGTAATATTATCTATATTTAAAATTTTATTTACATAATTATATGTGTTGATGTATCAACTAAATTTAAAATTCAAATTAAAAAAGATAAATACTGAAAAATGAGACTGTTACTCAATACGTATAATATTATGCATACGTATAACACTACTCAAAATCATATAATTGCAACGGTTACATAGCATGACCAACATGTTCTAAACTTGTTTATTATCACAAAACAAATTGTAACATAAAGTATAAACCCCAATAAAAGTTTCAAAATGGGGAAAAACTGCACATTATTAGTGTTTCATATTGAATATTACATCTTCATTATAGCTTGGTTTGTTTAGTGAAACTATCTCATCTCATCTAATCATTACAATTTTTCTAAACTTTTAAAAAAAATATAATAAAAAAATTCAACCTTTTCAAATCTTAAAATAAAAATTAGATTAAAATTTTATATTCTAATAATATTTTATTCAATTTTTAAATTATATTTCGTCTCGTCTCATCTTATCTCATCTCATATCATTTCATCTTATCTTAATTCACTATCAACCAGGCCTAATTATTGTAGTGATTGGAGATAACAAAATTGGAATAAAAAATTATCTCATTTAAATATGATTATTGCATTAACACAAATTTCTAACATAACCAGTGATATCACCTACGAAATACAAATCACACAAATAAGAAATATAGATTTTTATTTTTAAACTTTGTAATCTTAAATTACATTAACTAGCGTGACATAGTTTACTAATTTTTTAATTAAGTGATTGATTAAAGCAAATGACTTAAGCTTCATTATATCAATTAAAATGATAAATCTAGGAGGAAATTAAATTAGCATTCCACATCACAATATATGTTGTTAGAGATTAAATTAGCAACTTACTGAGTTGCTCCACAAATTAATCCAACATGAACAAATAATCCAACAAGTCTCAAGTGTCTCATCAAGATAGTGAAGCATAATACATAGAATAAACTAGAATAATACTCAACAAATCCACAACCTACATACTTTTCACAAGAGAGAACAAAAAGAGAGAGATTTTGCACTTTTTGAAATTATCTGAGAACCATTTGAGTGGGGGCTATATATAGCCCTCCCTGATAGGCCTACACATTGGCCCGCCCAATAATTGTTTTGGCCCGACCCGAACCATTCGGGTTAGGTAAAAACTATCGGTTTTTCTTTAATAATAATAAAAAACTCATCACTAGCCCTCGCTCGTTATCATTTTCTAAATATAAAGGATTCTTAGCCACTTTCTCAAGAAATAATAATAGTTGAGAGTATTCAGATCTCATAATCCATAAAGATATACAAAAGGTTGATTCAAGCTTTTTATCAAACACCATATGTGCATCCATTTTCTTGTGACTTCCAGCATTTTGTTTACTTTCTTCTTCACCATTTACATTACAAATAGACTGTAGTACATTGAAAGGGAAGGTTTCTAACCAAAAAATATTTGAACTTCATACTTCTAAAACTGCTCCTCCATCCATCTCAGAAGACAGAATATGAATATGTCCATGATTTCCAACATTCAAAAGACAATTACAATCCAAGCAAAATTATTGGAGAAAATAAAAAAAAATCAAAAACTGATGCAGATGAACTGAAAATTTTTCCACCCCGGGGGGGGGGGGGGAAGGGGGGAACAAACCCATAATTCTTGTAACTGAGTGATGGTGCTTGGCTAAATTAGTGAACAAAATCTTATTAACATAAGTCACAAAGTTGTAAAATCTTTCGTCGAGAGAAATGGAGCCCCAAAAGAGCTTCTTTCCCCAATCTCACAATTCGATTCTAAATTCAGAAGTCAAACAGTCACCTTCAAATCTTTCAGCACCATTAAAGAGTTATTTCATAAACATAGAACTAAAATTTTCCACACCACCTTTCCTGACCGAGAATTTGAGACTATCATCTTTCTCTCTACCTCAACAATGTCAACCCAGAAGAAGAAGAGCTTCACACTAACGCCTTCCAAACTCGACAGCTTGCCTTGCGAAATATAACCTCTGAAAGTGAATTTGTACTTCAATAGGTATGACCCTTCGAGCGAGAAGCTGCAACAACCGCCTAAGTAGGCAAAAAATTTTCACGTGGAAGGATCAAGATTATAGCCTCGCACACCTTTGGGGAGGATGCCGATAGGGAAGTCGTAGTCCTCGCATATCCCAAACCTTGCACTTTTCTCACCCAATCGAGCTCTTTGTAAAGGAAAAGAGAAAGAGATAGTGTAAAGGATGACGATGAACAGCGAGGTGGCTAGGGTTTGAGGAGAAGAGGTTGGTTAAAAAATGATTATCAGTGATCGGTTTTGACCGATATGAGAATATATCAAACCCATTAGTTGCTCTAGATCAGATGAACCCGATTGTTGTCGGGTGGCCTCAATTGGTGTCGGACGGGTTGATCGGCCCATTGAGCATCTTGCACATGCCTACTCCCAATGCATCTCATTAAGCCATACAATAAATTTGCAAATAACCACTTTAATTCTTAAACATGTAGGCCATGCATTACAAGTCGTTACGGCACAGGAGGGGTTTTGTTAGGGACCCCGGTCCTGTCCCTAAACACTAAGTCGACGAGCTCGCTTTGGTGATGATGGTGACCGAGTGTCAAGCTTTCTTGCTTGGCCTTGCACGAATAATGGTAATAATGGATTCTTAGGTTGGTGAAGATATGGTGTTTAGTGATAGAAAAGATGGAAATGATGATGAGTTTGGGAGATTTAAGTGATGGTTTTGGTGTGTTTGATGCAATATGGAATGGCTAGAAGGTTGCCCTTGATGTTGGGACAACTTGGATGAAGATTAGAGTTGGTATGGTGAAGATAGGCTAGGGTTTTGATGGTGGCTATGAGGAATTTCGAGATTGGAAGAGTTGGACTAGGGTTGGAGTGTAAGATGAGTTGCTAGGATTTGGAAGAGATGTGGATGAGTGGGATTAGGGTTTGAGAGATGAAAGATAGGTTTAAGGTTTGAATGAGGTGGCTAGGGTTTGAGTTGTAAGATGGATTAGGATTTGGAATTAGGGCAAGAGTGTTGGGCGGCTAGGGTTGGTCGAGTATGGCTAGGGGGAGTCTTTAGGAATGTTTCCTAAAAACTAGAGATATGATTTGGGATAGAATGATGGCTGGCCAAGAGTGTGGAATGAGTCAACTAGGGTTTGGGAATGATGTGGAAGAATGAGGCTAGAGTTTGGTGGCTAGGGTTTGGTGTGTAGGATGAGATGCTAGGGATGGAAGGATGTGGTTGGATGAGACTAGGACTCCTTGATTGATGAGTCACTTTGGGAAAGATGGGGATTAGGTTAAAGATGATGATGAGTTGTGTTTGAATGGGTCTAGGGTTGTTCCTTGAGTTTAGGGATTTGGAGATGGAATATGGGATTTGAATATGGCAAGATTGGATGATAGTCTTTGATTGATTTGAATGATTATAGGGAATGAGTGATTTGAGAGATTGGATATGGAAGATGAGATTTGATTATGGTAAGATAAGAAGAGTATGATTTAAATATGGCAAGAGGTGGGAAGTCTTTGGTTGACTTGAGAGATTCTAGGAATGTAGTGGTTCTAGGGGAATTGAGTGATTGTAGGGATTAGATTTAAAAGATGGAAGAGGATTGGGATTCGGTCTTGGCTATTGAGGTGAGTCTTAGTTGGCTTGAGATATTGGAGGGATGGAGAGATTCAAGGGATTGACAATGGGATGACAATTCCTTAAATCAAGGGATATGGATTTGGAAGATAGGTTTGGGATGATGGGTAAGGTGACTAAGGTTGATTCTAAATGATAAGAGGTATGGGAGTTGTTGGGAAGTTGGTGTTTGACTAAGGCAAGGGATGGATTTCGAATTTGGATTAATTGGAAGATGGAATAAGGATTCCTAAGTGGTAGGAATTACCTTGTGGGAGTCTAGGGTTAAGTTGGATGAAAGGTGGTTAGGATTAGGATTCCTAAAGTTTAGGAGATCCTTATGGAAGGTTAGGCTAGGGTTTCCAAATGAGACAAGATTTGTGTATGGCAAGATGGAGGCTTAGTGGATTCGGCTAGGGTTAATGGATATGATGGAGGCTAGGTCTTATGGTAGTGATGTGTATGGAAAGTAGGGCAAACAATATGTTGGTCGAGATATGTGAGTGGGAAAGATTAAACGGGTGAGTGGATTGTGTTTGTGATATGGAAGGATGCAAGACAATGTATGGACAATGGAAAAGTTATGAACAAAATATGAGTAGACTCGACAAAAGAATATGAAGACTCTCTTTATGGTTTTTATGGATATTTTGTGAAACCAAAGAATACTAAGATTGAGGCTTAGGATATCTTTGATTTGCAACAAAGTAAAGATGAATAAGATGGAAAACATAAGAATAACTAGCAAAGATAAGAACAATGTATTTTTAGATTTTTGAATATAGAATGGAAAACATAGACAAGAGATTGAAAAATTGAATGAAACAAAAGCAATACTCATAAGATTGATAGATAATTCACCATCGATTCACGAATTTCACGATGATGAAATAAGATAAATTGAATCACACATATTCACGAATTTCAAGGTGATGATCATCTACTAGGGATTCACGAATTTCACCCAAGTAGCCCAAGTGCTAAGCACCGAAAGGTGATCTCAAGAACAATAATCCACCCACTTAGGAATTTACCAAATTGTCAAAAGATGTAAAATGAAATGCCTAAGGGTCCTATTTATAGAGATTACAAAGTGGAAACCCCCAATAGGTCCTTTGAAATATAATAAAATAAAATAAATAAAGATAAATAAATGATATGGTCTTGCATGGCCAATGTGGCCCGTGATATGTCTTGACCCTTGGTTGGCCTTGGCTAGCCTTGATCATGGAAGTGGTCCGATCTTTGTTGTCCATGCATGGCTAGGAGCTTGTCTAGGACCTTGTCCTAAGGCGATTTTTGATGGGATCCCAACAGGTTTGCCCATATGTGCGCTCCTCCATCTTACATCTCCCACTAGCACACAGTGGGCATGACCCCAGGCCTATATCTCTCTAACGTTCTCAATCTTGTTTATACAAGCAAATATGTTGTGTAACCATCAAGCACACCTGCAAAAAGAAAGGTGAGAGCATTATACCAAATTTTTCTCATAGAAGACCAGCATAGCAACATCCCTAAAGTATCTTGTCATGTCCTAAACTCATTCGATCTCATCAGATCAAGCATTTTCAAACTCTCTTGAGTTAAAAAAAAAAACTCAGAACAATATTTGACTACTTCCAAATCATTTCGATGTATTTACAACCTTATTCACTACCAATGTGTAGGATCATAGTTCGACGTCGGCAAATGCCATCGAAGATACGATCTCAAATAGTCTTCCTTTTGCTCTCATGTTATTCAACTTTGGTTGAACCACTTTCCCAGCAATACCTCTATAAATCATATCAATCATAACCATAGACAGCATGCTAAAGTAGCAGATGTCACAACTTCCATCTTATGACATGATCAAAGATAAATAAATGACACATAATAAAATATGAGATTCACATAGTAAAAAAGAAGGAATCATTTACTCGCTTACTCATTTTATCAAATAAACACATGTAGTATGAAATACATTCTACGGTGGATTTCTCTTCCTCAAATAGCATATATTTATATCAACACTGTACATGTCTTAGTCTAGCTGCTCCTTAAGCGTCTAACTCAAGTTCCTCCATTTGCTAACCTCCAAGGCGTCATAAAGGATATCACATCTGGCTAATCACAAGCTACATGGATTGTGGGGTATCCATGCATGGTCCTCTCAATACATTTGATCTCATCTTAGCTCCCACTAAGGCGACATATTTTTGTGTCAACTAATTTATTCCCTTGGACAAGTACCTAGGGACACAATGTCTTATCTCCACTCGTTACTCAAGTGCCAATGGCGATTGCTTATATGAGTGAGAGCCAATCTAAAACTGTTGACATAACTTATGTGTGTATCTGAAAAACAATACGATAAAGATAAGAACTGAATAAAATCATATTGCATTAATATCCAAAAGGAAATTTTACATCTCAATGTCAATTGAAACACAAATTACATTCACAATCTACACAGTTCTAGATTCCTAACATGAGCCACAAAAATATTTCTTCTTATAGGCTTTGTCAGGGGATTAGCAACCATGTGACTCGTAGAAAGGTATTTTAGGATCACTTTCTTTTGTGCTATCATATCTTTGATGTAATGATATCTAATATTTATGTCTTTGGTTCTTCCATTATACTTTGAGTTCTTAACATATGCGAAAGCTGCTATGCTATCGCAGAATATTGTCACCAGATCTGAAGTATCCATGCCAATATCTAAATGCTTGAGAAACCTCCATAACCAAACAACTTCTTGAACTGCTGCTGAACAAGTTATGTATTTTGACTCCATGGTGGATAAGGTTATAAAAGGTTATTTATTACTGCTCTATGTAATGGTGCCATTGTTGAGCAGAAAGACATACCCAGTGGTTGGTTTGCGTTCATCTAAGTCATTGCCCCAATCAACATCATTGTAACCTCTCAGCTGCAAATTCGAATCTTGATAGCATAACACATAGTCCACAGTTCTCTTGAGATATCCTATAATTTTCTTGACTGCTTTTTAGTGAGTCAATCTAGAGTTAGATTGGAATTTACTTACCAAGCCAACTGCATAACATATATCTGGTCGAGTACACATCATTGCGTACATCAGGGTGCTCACAGCATTAGCATAAGGGACACAAGCCATATTTTCCATGTCTCTTTGAGTCTTTGGACAAGCTCTCACCTCTAGCAATAGGGGTGTCAAATTGTCAATGGGTTACATTCTTCACTCATTTGGAAGCACTCAAGAACTTTATTCACATAAGTCTGTTGGGACAAACACAGAAGTTTGTTTGATCGATCTCTGTAAATCTTAACTCCCAAAATGTATTCTGTCTTACCCATATCTTTCATCTCAAAATTGAAGAATAACCACTCTTTTATAGCGACTATCAACCTTTTGTCATTTTCAGGAATCGACAACATACAATGACAACATAATGAAACTCTTTCTTGTTGAACCTTTTGACATAAACACAATGGTACTCTATGATCATCTTAAACCCATTCAAAAGAATTGCTCGATGGAATCTAAGATACCATTGTCTAGATAATTGTGTTAGACCATATATAGATCATTTGAGCTTGCAAACCTTGTGCTCTTGACCTTTGACTATAAAACCCGTAGGTTGATCCATAGAGATCTCCTCATCTAATTCATCATTGAGAAATGTTGTCTTAATTTTCATCTGATAGAGTTCCAAATTCATCTACGCTATTATAGCTTGAATCAGGTGAATTGAGGCAAACCCCACAACGGGTAAAAAAGTTTCATCATAGTCTATACCTTCTTGTTGGATATATTCTTTCGTCACTAAGCAAGTTTTGTACCTTTCTATTGATCCATTTGACTTGTGCTTCATCTTTAGAACCCATTTGTTCCCAATAGCTTGCGCCCTGACGATAGATCTACCAGATCTCAGACCTTGTTAGTCCTCATAGACTCTATCTCATCATTTAACACTTTCATCCACTCATCTTTAGTATAAGGCGAGAGAGTCTCATGAATTGTCCTAAACTCATCATCATCTTGCGGAGCTACCATAAAAGTTTTCCTTTCAATCTCGACAAAGATGAATACTTTCACTCAATCTTCTACGCGGTTGAGGTTAATTTACAAGTAGTGTTCCTCCATCCCCGCAATTTTCTCAAATTGGATTTCTCGCTGGTCCATAGTTCATATGGGGTGGAAGATACTGATTTGAAGGGCATTTGATTAATAATGTAGACAGCAGTCAAAAGTACATCCCCAAAATGAAATTGGTAGGCTTACTTGCATTATCATTGACCTAACCATCTTATTGTTAGGTCAATGATATTCACGTCTAACCGATTCTCAACCATTCTAAGATATCGTCTAAAGCACTCCAATGCCTTAGACTTAGGGGAGATTAAGTAGACATGACCATAATGTGAAAAACCATCTGTAAATGTGATGAAGTAAACACTTCCATGTCTTTCCCTTACACTCATTAGAACATAGATGTCTGAGTGAACTAATTGCAATAAAAAAGATGCCCTAGTGTCTTTTCTGAATGGTTTTCTCTTAACTTTTCTCATAAGACAATATTCATATGTGGGCAACGTGACCTTAACAAGATTGCCTATTAGGTATTCTCTAGCTAACTTAGTCATTATTTCTTGTCCTATATGGCCAAACCTAGAATGCCATTTATATGAATCCAAATTATCAGATGTAGAAAATAAAGTAATAGACTGATTCATACTCAAATAATCCAAATTCATTATCATAAAACCATCTGATAGAAAAGCACAACCATAAAAAAATTGTCCAAATATAAGGAAACACCATTGTTTTAAAATACAATCCAAAAACTAAATCTTAGTAAAGTAATTACAGAAATTAAGTTTCGTCGAATCTCGGGAGCATATAACACATCATGGAGAAATAGAGTGCGGCCACCCCGCAAGTCCAGCTTGTAGATACTAAGTCTCAGCACCTCCACGCTAGCTCCATTCACAACTTTGATATCACGACTTTTAACTAGAATCTGGCAATACTCCATAAAACTAACCCGATCTCGCACTATGTGCTCAATCGCTCATGAACCAATAGTCCACATAAGATAGGAATGAGCAATCATCACAAGGCTAGTTACAAAAACAATATGAGAATAGTTAGAGTGTACCTTCTTCAGCTCAGTGCAATCACGAGCGAAGTGGCATTTCTTTCCTCAGTTGAAATACTCTATCTTTGACTTGTTCTTTCCGCCCTTGCCTCTCTTGCTAAGCTGAGAAGTTTCTGACACTTTCTTCACTTGTCCAATGGCTATCCCTATCTTGGACTTCTTGCGATTAGGCCTAGATGCCTTGCACAAACTAGACTCAACTATATAGGCCAAATATTTGTGCTTAGTAGCCTCTAGGCGCTCAATCTCAAGCTCCAAATGACACGAGACATCATCAAAGTCTTTGATATTCTCATTGTGCATAAGATTCTGGCTCATTGTCTCCAAAGAATTTGGTAGTGATCGTATCACTGTCTAGATTTATTACTCATCAGTTAGGTTGTCTTATGCCGTCTTGAGTTCACGGATCATGGTCGATATTACTCTAAGATGCTACTGCATCATGTGATCAGAGCGCATCTTGTAGGAGTCAAACCTCATAGTCAATCCGTGCAACTTCGTGGTTGAAGTTCCCCCAAACTTCATCTTCAATGCTTACTACATATTCTGGGTAGTGTCATAGGTTTCGAACTTACACATGAGATCATTGTGCATTTGATTAACATGATAATGCGTATACAACGGTTCTTCTTAGACCATTCAATATAAGTTTTGTGATCTCTCTAGTGTTGGTCTGAGTCCCCTTACTTGGGCTCATTAAGGGAGTGAGTTAAGGCCTCCAAGACCTCCTACTTATCTAAGACATATTGAATCTTGCGATGTCAAATGTCATAATTCTCCACATCTAATTTCTCATCATTGTTTAAATCGAAAATTATATTTTTGGATGCCATTTCACTACAAAATACGCAAAAAATGGATATTACACACACTTAAGAAATCTGTCGCGTCTATTCAAGCTAGAAGAAAAATAATACAAACACGTCGCAAGATAAAAAATTCTCTAAACTTCATAATCATCTTTTGCGCCACAATGTCTAATTGTTAATTTCTAGCCTAATTTTCACACAAATTTAAAAAATTATATTAGAGATCAAATCTTCATGAATCTCAACCATACTCTCACTATCTTAAGTAGTCATCTAACCCTAGTCACATGTAAAGACAGAATCTACTAAAATCGCAATAACCTTTTGAACCAGTCTACAAGGACGACTACTCAGACTACAACAACTTGTTGGGCCAGTCTACAATGGCAGTTACTCAGACTACAACATGTTAGGTCAGTCTACAAAAATGGTTCTTTTAAAACCATTACAGTCAACTTTCTTATTCCATTAGTGCATTTACAGTTCTTACTGAATCACCGTAGTCTTTTGGCTATATAGTGTATTTATAGTTCTTACTGGGGTCACTGTAATTCTTTTAACCTATCATTCACACTAACAATACTAACTAAGACTACTTAGTGGGAGCTTTCCATTTTATCACTAAAAAAAAAAAAAAAGGCCAATGTATAGACATTCAAGCCTAATGTACATTGTTGATAAAATAAGCATATATCCACATGTTTAATACACACATACATATAATCACATTTAATTTAAAATATTAAATAAAAGATCACATTAAATATAACATTATGGAATAACAAAAAAAAGCATGTATCTAAACAAAAAAATCATGCAAAAAAATATTTTTTTATTAAAAAATAAATGTATAATAAATATATTTATAAACCCCACCTAAACCAAGAGTAACTCACAGCCTAGTGGTGCGCCCAACTCTTTCGTTTTATAAGGTAATCCTGAGTTCAAAACCTAGATGTGCCACTTTCCTTATTTCATTTCTTAAAAAAAATGAGAACTTCTTAGTACTGGGCTACGAAAATAGCACATCTCTTTTTTTTTTTATTTTTAAATAGAATGGGTCAAAGGACCCAAGCCCATATCAGATGACTAAGTCATCTTCTACCTCCAGTTAGGGCATTGTTCACATGAACTGTGCCTCTTTGCAGCTTGGCAGCTGCCGCCACCAGAAGCAGCCGTAGCCTCAGCCACATCCTCACCCTCAGCCGCTAAGACACAGCTTTGTCCATAAAAATAGGTGGCGCCGCAACACCACTTTGGTGCACGTTGCACCTGGGTGCACGCAAAAGCTTTCACGGGTGGGTTATAGCCCTTCTGTCTTAGCACCATCGGTGCTTGAAGCGGTTCAACCTCACTCATGGAGTTTTTTAAAAAAAAAAATGGCACCATCGTAGATCCAAAAAATATGCGAAAAATTTTTTTTTGGTAAACTAGAAACAACTAAAAACATGTTCTGATACCAATGTTAAAGAGTACAACGGAATACCTCAAGTACAACTTATTGAGTTGCTCCACAAGTTTATCTATAATGAACAAATAATCCAGCAAACCTTAAATGTCTCTTCTTGATAGTGAAATATACTACATAGAATAAACATAATAATACTCAACAAATTTACAGTCTAGATATTTTCATAAGAGAGATCAATAAAAAGATAGAGATCCTATACTTTTTGAAATTATCTAGAATCATTTGAACAGACTATCTATAACCCTTCCTGTACATCTTATACGACTGTAGCCAACCTTTAAGCAATACAATAAACTATAAAGTGGCAAACGGCTGTTTGAATTCTTAAATATTAACGCATGATGCCGGAACAGGTGGGATTTGCCCATGTCGGTCTTACATGTACAATATAAAGTTTTTTAAGTGGTTAATAATGCTCAGTCTACGTCAACAAAAGTACAATTAAAAACAAAACAAAAAAAAAAAGAATAAAAAAAAGTGAACTCAGCCTTTCATACTTGGAAAGAAAACAAAAAACGAGTAAACTCGAAGAACGATCGAAGAAAATAATAGTCTTCAAAGAAACACAACGATTTTCACGAGGGAATAAAAAACTGAAGAAAACATGCATATTAAAGCGCACATCTGTTTTTAATTATTTATTTTCACACTAACATAAAAAATAAATCATATTTTTAAACTGATTTGAATAAAATAATTACATATCATAATTTGATTTGAAATAAAAAAAAAATTTTAAAAATTAAATTTTATAGTTAAAATAATTTAGATAGTGTATAAAAATATGATAATTCTAAAAATTTAGATAGGCGATCAAAATTGCCATACGGCTGAAATAATGAAAGTGCATGCTCAGCTTGCAATACAATATTTGAGGTTTTCTATGGTTTTTCCATTTAATTATATTCTTAATTATATAATGGGCCACTTTTCTTTCTTTTCGTACTTCCCTTTGCGGTCGGAGACTCGGAATATGCATTTTTCGTGGTTATGTTTTAGATTACTTTAAAATTTTGCTTCTATAAAAGTAGAAATACAATTTATTTATTATATATTTTCTTGTTGGTTTCTCCTACGAAAAAATCTACTCAACCTCCTACTATTCACACCACACTCCACACTCCATCTTTTTTTTAATTTTTTTTTTAAATTTTTTTTATCAAATATATTTTTATATGAATAGTGAATAAAAAATTATAAATAGTTTTAAAAAAAAATTCAAAAAAATATTTAAAAAAATATTAAAAAGTGTGGAGTGTGGAGAGGATGAATAGCAATACCCTTCTCCTACAGATAGCGTTACAAAACTCCGGGTTATTATCATTGTAAGGACATTTTTCCTCACTTCACAATTTCATTAGGTTTCGACCCAATATCCAGAGGGCTCAAACTTGCAAAGTAAGTCGCTTAGAGCATTCTTATTTGGTGCCTATACTCCTCAAATCTCTAAATTTTAGAGAATCAACTTAACTTTTTGATAAAATAAGCACTCCATCTGGTTTCCTATTTTAAGGTATAGGTTTAGGATATGAACAATTACTCCCTGTATTTGGAGAGTCATTATTCATCCCCTACATCAGTTGTTATATATATTTTATAGGAAATAATTTAAAATGTAGAAATAAAGTAGTAGAAATAATAATAAAGAAATAATATAAAAAGATTATTTTAATAGAATAGATAAATGATTGGAAATGAAATGTATGAAATTTTTTAAAGATGAGTAAAATTTAAGAGAAAATTATAGGAAATATGATTTCTAGCTAAAATTTAGGAAAAATTATAGGGAACCGGATGTAAATGCTCTTATAAAGAAAGGTAAACAATGATGGCTGATGGGACGGACAAGCCTGACATTGCTCAGCCATGCTCCGCTCATGGGGACTTGTACAAGGCAGAATGGGAAAGACGGAGAACCATTGATCGTCTAACATGGGGACATCAACGAACTACCGAAAGTAAAGCAAATCGAGAAACCACGCCGTATTAATGACATCACTATCCGAGTTGCACGCCACATTAATGATGCAATCACATAATCACGCCGCATTAAAATATTATGACAAAAGAAACAGTACAAAGGACATAGACTCCATGGGGGCAGACATGATTTGTTCCCCCAGACTTCCGGTATAAATATCAATTTTCAGGTACAAGAAACGTTCTCTGATTTCTAGATCCTATCACTTATTTATACATTTTCAAGACACTTTATTAATTTTGACATCGGAGACTCCCAGCCTCAAGGCTACCCTATTCTAGCCACTTTCTTCTCTACTTTTGCAGGCCCAATTTCGAATATCTTAGGTGCTGGAACCAAATTTGAAGATGTACAAAACACAGCAATTATGTTTAAAATTTGCAATTTGCATGCTACCCTTTACTGTTAACAGAGAAATTAATACCTGAAAGCTTGATGATTACAAAAATTCTAAAACAAACATTTAACAACATTTAGACTCGTATTATATTTCAAGAACAAAATTGTTGCATCCTCTTGCCAAAATTATTATGCAGATAAAATATTTTTTGAAGAGATAAATTAACAGTTGCATGTCTCACTGTCCAGATACATGTTTTGCTAATTAAATTAAATTAATTATGTTGTCCATTTTTCTCACAATTTATTTCAAATATAAACGGGTAAGTCCAAATGAAAAGAGAAAAAAAATGAATATTAAGTTACAAGCTCGTACAATTAGAAGTTATGAACCCTTGTATACTTTTAATTAATTAGCAGCTCATTTGAGCTGGAATATTTTAAAATTTTGTAAATAGTAGTGAAATTATTTATAATCGTATTGAAATTATTTGAGTTAATATATTTTATTGAATTTTAAAAAATAAGAAATAAAAATTTTTAATAAAAATATTATAAAATTAAAAAATTGTTTGAAAATAATATTGTAATATTATTCTTATTTGAAAATTTGAAAAGTTGTATTGATTTTTATATTTTGTTTTGAAGTTATTAAAAATTATAATGATTAGTTAAAAAAATTACAAATTAAAAATTAAAAAATATTTTATATATTTAAATTATATTTAAAAATAAAATTATAAAAAAAATTTAAAAAATTTCTATCTCATCTTATTTGACAAACAAAGGCATAAATTAGTAAACTCATGCACGTGGTAATTGACAGCCGATATGGAGAATTAATTGTCGTAAAATACTTTTTACGTCGCACAAAATCCGCTTATGTATAATCAAACTTCTAAAAACAGAAAGAATCTAACCAATAAAATAATGAATAAAATAATAATAATTAGTATTATTATTTAATCAGAACACGAGCAAGTATTTTCCATGCGACTAAAATCGATCGCCACGCCACCCCACTTGCGAGAACTTTCATGGAAGCATGCAGTGCTGCAGTCTGAAACCCCCCGGTAAAGCTATATATTTCACACAGTTACCGACACGCCTTCAAACAACGTCGTTCACGCTCAGGAATCACTACTTAAGATCTAAAGAAACACGTACCGAATTTCCAAATATAGTAAGTTCCGGACAGGGCTGGGTAGGATCATGGAGTCGGACTTGGCTGTCCTCGAATCCATTCGGCAGTATCTCCTCGGCGATTCGGAGACCACTGGGATTAGTTTTTATGCGGCGATGGGTTTAGATTATGATGCTAATAAGGTGGTTTCTCGGAGCACGGGTTTTACTGGTGTTCTTCTTGACCAGAGTAATTGGGATGGTGCATTCCCGTCGGAAGTGGAGGACGCCGGGAACGCTGTATTTTCCGGCGCCGTTAACTTTGGATGGGTTTCATCTGATGAGGTTGATCGTGCAAAGGAAGCAACGGTGAAATCAGAGCAACCGGAGACGAGAGAAGTGGCAGTGGCGGCGGCGCGCGTGCATTACAGGGGAGTAAGGAGGAGGCCGTGGGGGAAGTACGCGGCGGAGATAAGGGATCCGAAGAAGAGCGGCGCCAGGGTGTGGCTCGGAACTTACGAAACACCGGAGGATGCCGGGCTGGCTTATGACCGAGCGGCTTTCGAGATGCGCGGCTCCAAGGCTAAGCTCAATTTCCCCCACTTGCTCGGCTCGAATGAAGCCCAACCCATTAGAGTGACTCCCAAACGCCGCTCGCCGGCGCCGTCATCACCCTCATCGGATAGAGGGTCTCCGCAGCCGAAGAGGGGAAAGAGCAGTGGTGGCTCAGCAGCTGCAATAGAGATTTCATGCGAGCCTAAAGACACTTGGTGCTCATTGGTCGATGGATCGGTTGCATTGTGGCCTGTAGGTCACTTGAAAAATGACATCACAAATACGTTCTTTTAATTAGCTCCCCAATGTTATCAACATTTGTCTCAATCTGTAAAAAAAAAAGAAATTGGTCAATTATCATTAAGTAATCAATTTGATCATTGTATGAGACCATTCAAGGAACATCAGTTCATAATGCGAAATTTTCAAGAGAAGAACCTGAAATTTGTCCCAAAAAAAAAAAAGTTGTCAATTTCATGTTTTGAGTTCTAATTGTGCATGTCTAATTAAAATTACATGCGCCAATATCTTATTTGATTAGATTGTTTAAAGATTAATGATTCTTCCCTTGCAGCTATATATATAATATATATCAAGTCTGGATAATTTATTTATTTATTATTGGCATCGAATGTTCGATAATAAAGTCCCAACTAATCTTGATTTTTTGGGAGTGCACAGGTCCTCAGCAATAAGTTTCTTGCAAATGCAATTCGGATAATTCAATGGAGAACTCCCACAATCCGATAACCCCTATAAATTGTTTGTACTCAAGAGAATTCAAACCTTAGATCGACCAAAATCATCTTTACCCCAACTCTTAGAAATTAGGTAATTTATAATTAAAAGTGTAGATCTAAGCACTCTTTGGTGACAAACTAACCAACATATAAACTTACGAAATTTAGATATGACGAATTTATTTATTCACCTAGAAGAAAAGGGAATTCATCATATTTAAATTAATTTATTATTAAAAATAATAAAACAATGAATAATAAAAAAGTTTCCATTTCAGTACTACATAAGCATAAATAAAAATTATGGACTAATTTATTAGATTACATGTCTTCAAGAGAATAGGAGAATTAAGGGATCATTGTCGACTTTTCATTAAACAAAAATGTTTTCTTCTTCTTCTTCTTAGGTTATGCTTGGTAGATGAGATAAGATGAGAATTTTTAAAAATTTTATAAATAGTGTTAAGATGAAAGTTTAAAATATTATTTTTTAATATTATTATTATTTTGAGATTTGAAAAAGTTAAATTAAAATTTGAAAATGTTGAATTATTTATTATATTTTATATAAGAATTTAAAAAAAATATAATAATTAGATGAGATAGAATTAAGATGAAATTTTTCATCTTACCCCCAAACATAATCTTAATCTTTCTCCTCAATCAAACACGTCTTCCTTTTCTTTTATCATGTCAAACAATTACACAAACTCCGATCTGCATCCCCATAGGAGCCAATTAGGTTACTCAAGTATTGACAAGATGGATCGCCTACAATTATTATTAAAAGAAAAAAGAAATGTCTTCTTGTTGGAGTTCTCGCTGGAATTTTTTTTTTTTTTACTTTATGATTAAAAGAAATATTTTTTAATAATATTGTAAATTTTTTAATCTATTAATAATATTTAAAATTATTATATATGTATATAAAAAAATACACTTGCAAGGACTCCAGCTAACTGTAGAGTGATAAAAAAGAACAGAAACAAAAGTATTGCTAGATACAAACTTCAAATATATAAATTTTATATAAATCCTTTATAAATATGTAAATCTCATAAAATAAAATAAAAAAAAATAAGTTTTTTATATTTTTTTATGATAAAATTTATTTTTTTATAAAAGATTTGTACAGAACATTTCCCCATAAACAAAAGTCTCGACAAGATTGATGAGTGGGTGATCCGTGGAAGGTAGAAAGGTGGGGAGGGAAATCAAGTACTCCTTTGAATTATGATTTGATTTCACCTACTTTTCCGTGTATTATAATTTGTAACACGTGTCAAAAAAGAAAATTGTCAAAAATCGTCCTCAACACTATCTATCTCTCTCCCCATAATGGGGAGTCATATTCGACCATCCGATTAAATTAACTATGTAATAATAATAATGATGCAGACATGAAAAACACGTGACTAATCAAAGAATGCTACTTATCCTTTTCAACAACAAAAAAAAAAAAAAAAAAAAAGAGTTAACGATAATAACATGACGCATTAATATATTATATGGGGTAACTCACCTTTAAAAGTCGGTAAGACACGGACCACGTATTTTTTTTTTTTTTAATTTTAAAGGTATGCTATTGACGTTGGATTGGTTCCGTTGGATCAATATCGTCATCCCTCGTGATGTAATAGCGAGAATGAATATGGCTAGGGGTGTACATCGATGGTGTTGGTGTTAGTTTCGGTATCAAATCAAGACCTTATCGACGTCTGCCATGAGAGCTCAGCACTGGCCTATACCGCTCAATTGGGGAGAGAAAACCAATCCTATCGGTCTTGACGCAGTGCAGTTTTGTTCTTTGGTTTGCCGTCAACGTCTCTGTGACAAATGAGAGATGCTGTGTCCATTGTCAAATGAGAGTAGAAGTTTAGGATTTAGTTGCAAAGAAAGAAGAAGACGCGGGGGGAAGAAGAAAAAGAGGGGGGTTAATAAAACGTAATTCAAAACAGCACCGCTCTATATGTTTTTTTTTTAACTTCCACTTGGAAAAAGGACGCCGTTTCACTCATTTAAGTGAAATGGCACCGTTTTGTAATACATATATTCAAAAGAAGAAATGATCGGCTGGTTCAGCGGTTTTTAAGGTTCAAACCGTGCCGATGTTGATTTTCTCTCAAATCCTCTCATTCGCCGACCGGTTCTTCAACGGTTTCGGCTAGTTCCTGAATCCGGTGACCGGTCCGCGTCAGAGACAATCAGTCCAGCCGGTTCCTGTACAATCCTAAATATGCCCACAACAATAACCTTAAGACTCATCCATTCGTTTTCAAAAAAAATTTCAACTCATCTCATCTAATCATTATAATTTTCTCAAATTCTAATACAAAATAAAATAAATAATTTAATTTATTCAAATTCTAAAACAAAAATAATATTAAAAAAATATATTCTAATAATATTTTATTCAACTTTTTAACTTTAATTTCAACTCATCTCATCTGCGAAAATAAGCAAAGTCCGGATTTGGATAATGAGATGAGATGAGATGAAATGATTTTAAATAACAGTTAAAAGTTGAATAAACTATTATTAAACTATTATTTTTAATATTATTATTGAATTGAAATTTAAAAAAATTGAATTGAGATTTAAAAAAGTTGAATTGTTTATTGTATTTTGTATAAAAATTTAAAAAAATTGTAATGATCAGATAAGATGAGTTAAAATAGTTTCTCAATCCAAACGAGGCATACTCTAAGAAGACTAGGACAGAAACTCATTACTATTGCCTCCCACTTAAATCGCATGAATTTGATTCAAGGGAAATCGAACCTATGACATGGAGCTCATGCACACAAATTCACACTTACCACTTTGGCTACCCACAGGTGGGATTAGAAGCATAAATATGAAAAACACGGGGGATAAAATTCAAAATGGAGTTGGCTATGTTGAAAGATTTAGGATGGAAAAACAACAAATTAGATCTGCAAACTGGATAACTGCGAAAAAATGGTAGCTAAGACGGTAAACATGAAACTCAGAAGCCAGAGAGAATCTGAATGTAGTATATAGCACATGCAGCTATTTTCAACGCAATACATATGGATTTAACAACAGCATCAAATGGCACAAGTTACCAAACTACATGGAAAAAACAAAAAAGAAAAAGAGCCGCACCACCAAATCAGATCTAGTTCTTGCCAACTCAGGAATACAAGCTAGTGAATTTCAAAACATTAGTTTAAAGCAATCAATGACAAGTTCGCCAAGTAAACATTGCTCCCAAACACAGGATCATATCCCCTGCCGGAATTCCATGAACTGAATGAATCAGGCACGTAGCCTAAATGACAATCCCATGAGCTCCCTCTATCCATGTGTTCAAGGGATCATCGGATGCCGCCTCCTGCATTTTCATGTTGTTGATCAAACAGTAGAATTTTTGGTATAATTAATTTTATAAACTGATAAATAGAATGAAACTATAATTAAGTCGCTTCCCCATTCGTTGATTAAGCCATATTTCTTCACATTGAATTAAAATGGAAACAAACAAAGAAGCTGAGAAGTTCAAATGTAACTTTTGAGCGCTGTACTATAACAATTAATTTAGGAGCCCATATTACTGCCAAGAGTTATTGCATAGGAAGCAAATGAAAAAAGGAGAACATTGGCATAACCAATCGATTCAAGACTGGTGGTAAATAAATCAATAGTTGAAATAATAATGAAAACACACCATCATATCAAATCTTTGACCGTGAATTCATTGATGCAGAATCACCAAAGTGAAGATGTATTAAATTACCTCTTTGGACGACTTCGGTCTTCCTCATAGTCCATCACTCCACCAGGTTCAGAGTAGATCTCCTCATGCCCTCGGAAGTCAATGTCGGCCTGCTTACAGTTTGTAACTTCTGCCACAACGTAAGTAAGACACATCGACCACCATATCCCCAACAATCAAATAAGCACTCTAATCTAACAACATTGTGGCTACGAGAGATAAAAAGAAGCATATCATAAAACGCAGGCAGTTGTACAAACCAGAGGGTTCCAACTTTGATCGCCTAATGATATTTTTAAGGCAAATTTATACCTCGTTCATAAACCCTAACACCATGGTACTCCCTGATGTTTTGATTTGTGACGCCCACTTGGGCTTAGAAGAGGACCTAAAAATAAACAAAAATAAAAACATAACATAACTACAATTGTATCCCTCAGTTATTATGGAACGTTACGATTTTATTCCAATTCAGTTTCAATATCCAATCAACTCTCTCTCTCTCTCTCTCTCTCTAAAAAAAACCCCCACTTGGCCAAGTGATGTATGGCCAGTGTTTTAATCACAGATCGATTGCACTAAAATGAGCATAGAGCTGTAAGTTAAATGAATATTTCTTTTTTGATAGGTGAGTTAAATGATATTTCTAAAAGAATTAAATGGAGAAATAAGACAACTTCATTCCCATGGGATATCCTATCTTTAGCATTCAGATGTAATGTTAAATGATGGAAAAAAACGACTCAGAATATGAAACTAGATTCAGCTGACCTTGAGCGAAAGGGACTTCTTTACGTCTTCTAGAAATACAATTTATTTATTATATATTTTCCTGTTGGTTTCTCCTACATGTAGCGTTACAAAACTCCGGGTTATTATCATTGTAAGGGGATTTTTTCTCACTTCACAACTTCACTGACTTCGACCCAATATCGGGAAGGCTCAAACTTGCCTCTAAAGTAAGTCGCTTAGAGCATTTTTATCCGGTGTCTTATACTCTTCAAATCTCTAAATTTTAGAAAATTAACTTAACTTTTTGATAAAATAAGCACTTCATCATGTTCCCTATTTTAGGATATGAACAGTTATTCCATATATTTGGGGAGTCACTATTCATCCCTTTAAATCAATTTTTATATATATTTTATAGGAAATAGTTAAAGATGTAGAAAATAAAGTAGTAGAAATAATAATAAAGAAAAAATAGGAAAAAATTATTTTAATAGAATAGATAAATGATAAGGAATGAGATGTAGAAGATTTTTTAAAGATGAGTAAAATTTAAGAGAAAATTATAGGAAGTATGATTTCTAACTAAAATTTAAGGAAAATTATAAGAAACGGGATGTGAATGCTCTCATAAGGAAAAGTAAACGATGATGGCTGATGGGATGGACAGGCCTGACATTGCTCGGCCACGCTCCGCTCATGGGAACTTGTATAGGGCAAAACGGGAAAGACAGAGAATCTTTGATCCTCTGACATGGGGACATCGACGAACTACTAAAAATAAAGCAAATCGGAGAACCATGTTGTATTAATGGCACCACTATCAGAGCTGCACACCACATTAATGACGCAATTGCAGTCACGCCGCATTAAAAGATTATGACACAATGAACAATACAAAAGACATGGACTCCACGGGGGCAAACACGATCTTTTCCCTAGACTCCCGGTATAAATAACAATCTTCAAGTACAATGAAACATTCTCTGATCCCTAAACCATCTCACTTATTAACACATTTTCAAGACACTTTACTAACTTTGACATCGAAGACTCCCGACCCCAAGGCCACCATCTCCTAGCCACTTTCTTCTCTACTTTTACATGCTCAATTATGAATACCTAAGTTGCTGGAACCAGACCCAAAGGCATACAAAACATGACAACCATGTTTAGAATTTGCAATTTGCATGCTACCCTTTACTGTTAACAGAGAAATTAATACCTGAAAGCTTGATAATTACAAAAATTCTAAAACAAACATTTAACAACATTTACATGTCTCACTGTCCAGAAACATGTTTTGCTAATTAAATTAAATTAATTATGTTGTCCATTTTTCTCACAATTTATTTCAACTATAAACGGGTAAGTCCAAATGAAAAGAGAAAAAAGAAAAGAATATTAAGTTACAAGCTCATAAAATTAAAGGTTATGAACCCTTGTATACTTTTAATTAATTAGCAACTCATTTGAATTGGAATATCTTATAATTTTGTAAATAGTAGTGAAATTATTTGTGATCATACTTTGAGTTAAGATATTTTATTGAGTTTTGAAAAATAAGAAATCAAAATTTTAATAAAAACATTATAAAATTAAAAAATTGTTTGAATATAATTTTGTAATATTATTCTTATTTTAAAATTTGAAAAGCTGTATTGATTTTTGTATTTTGTTTTAAAGTTATTAAAAATTATAATGATTAGATAAAAAAATTACAAATAAAAAAATAAAAAATATTTTATATATTTAAATTATATTTAAGAATAAAATTATAAAAAAAAAGTTTAAAAATTTCTATCGCATCTTATTTGACAAACAAAGGCATAAATTAGTAAACCCATGCACGTGGTAATTGACAGCCGATATGGAGTATTAATTGTCGTAATATACTTTTTACGTCGCACAAAATCTGCTTATGTATAATCAAACTTATAGAAAGAATCTAACCAATAAAATAATGAATAAAAATAATAATAATTATTATTATTATTATTTAATCAGAACACGAGCAAGTATTTTCCATGGGACTAAAATCGATCGCCACCCCACCCCACTTGCGAGAACTTTCATGGAAGCATGCAGTGCTGCAGTCTGAAACCCCCCGGTAAAGCTATATATTTCACACAGTTACCGACACGCCTTCAAACAACGTCGTTCACGCTCAGGAATCACTACTTAAGATCTAAAGAAACACGTACCGAATTTCCAAATATAGTAAGTTCCGGACAGGGCTGGATAGGATCATGGAGTCGGACTTGGCTGTCCTCGAATCCATTCGGCAGTATCTCCTCGGCGATTCGGAGACCACTGGGATTAGTTTTTATGCGGCGGTGGGTTTAGATTATGATGCTAATAAGGTGGTTTCTCGGAGCACGGGTTTTACTGGTGTTCTTCTTGACCAGAGTAATTTGGATGGTGCATTCCCGTCGAAAGTGGAGGACGCCGGGAACTCTGTATTTTCCGGTGCCGTTAACTTTGGATGGGTTTCATCTGATGAGGTTAATCGTGCAAAGGAAGCAACAGTGAAATCAGAGCAACCGGAGACTAGAGAAGTGGTAGTGGCGGCGGCGCGCGTGCATTACAAGGGAGTAAGGAGGAGGCCGTGGGGGAAGTACGCGGCGGAGATAAGGGATCCGAAGAAGAGCGGCGCCAGGGTGTGGCTCGGAACTTACGAAACACCGGAGGATGCCGGGCTGGCTTATGACCGAGCGGCTTTCGAGATGCGCGGCTCCAAGGCTAAGCTCAATTTCCCCCACTTGCTCGGCTCGAATGAAGCCCAACCCATTAGAGTGACTCCCAAACGCCGCTCGCCGGCGCCGTCATCGCCCTCATCGGATAGAGGGTATCCGCAGCCGAAGAGGGGAAAGAGCAGTGGTGGCTCAGCAGCTGCAATAGAGATTTCATGCGAGCCTAAAGACACTTGGTGCTAATTGGTCGATGGATCGGTTGCATTGTGGCCTGTAGATCACTTGAAAATGACATCACAAATACGTTCTTTTAATTAGCTCCCCAATATTATCAACATTTGTCTCAATCTGTAAAAAAAAAAAAATTGCTCAATTGTCATTAAGTAATCAATTTTATCATTGTATGAGACGATTCAAGGAACATCAGTTCATAATGCGAAATTTTCAAGAGAAGAACCTGAAATCTGTCCCAAAATATAAAAAAAGTTGTCAATTTCATGTTTTGAGCTCTAATTGTGCATGTCTAATGAAAATTACATGAGCCAATATCTTATTTGATTAGATTGTTTAAAGATTAATGATTCTTCCCTTGCAGCTATATATATAATATATATCAAGTCTAGATAATTTATTTATTTATTATTGGCATCGAATGTTCAATAATAAAGTCCCGATTAATCTTGATCCTTTGGGGGTGCACAGGTCCTCAGCAATAAGTTTCTCACAAATGTAATTCGGATAATTCAATGGAGAACTCCCACAATCCGATAACCCCTATAAATTGTTTGTACTCAAGAGAATTCAAACCTTAGATCGATCAAAATCTTTACCATTTGAGCCAACTCCAAGAGATTAGGTAATTTATAATTAAAAGTGTAGATCTAAGCACTCTTTGATGACATACTAAACAACATATTAACTTAAGAATATAGATATAACGAATTTATTTATTCACCTAAAAGAAAAGGGAATTCATCATATTTAAATTAATTTATTATTAAAAATAATAAAACAATGAATAATAAAAAGTTTTCCATTTCACTACTACATAAGCATTTATAAAAATTATGGACTGATTTATTAGATTACATGTCTTCAAGAGAATAGGAGAATTATGGGATTAGTGTCGACTTTTCATTAAACAAAAATGTTTTCTTCTTCTTCTTCTTTTTAATCTTCTCCTCAATCAAACACGTCTTCTTTTTCTTTTGTCATGTCAAACAATTACACAAACTCCGATCTGCATCCCCATAGGAGCCAATTAGGTTAATCAAGTATTGACCAGATGGATCGCCTACAATTATTATTAAAAGAAAAAAGAAAAGTCTTCTTGTTGGGGTTCTGGCTGAAATTTTTTTTTTACTTTGTGATTAAAAAAATATTTTTTAATGATATTATTTTTTTAATGATATTATGAATTTTTTTATTTATTATAAATATTTGAAATTATTATATATGTATATAAATATAAACAGTTATACAACCGGCCTGCGAAACTGCAGTGCAACCGGTTGTTTATTTCAAGAAAAAAGAGACCCACTTTATTGCTGGACGAAACCAAAAATTTCAGAACTCTTTCTTTCTTTTTTATTTATTTATTTATTTTAAAAATTAGAACAATAAAAACATCTGAATATTCATTCATTGATTCTCCACCACCCAATCAAACACACCGAGTCTTCCCTACTGTCATCAATGGTTTCGCATTCTCTATCAAGGCGTATAAACCTTGCAAGGAATGAATGCAGGTCAGTTGGTTTCCTTCTTAAAGTCCGAGGCCAAAAGCCCTCAGTTGCAATAACAGATGAAATAAAATAAAACCCAACACAAATCGACCAAGCAGAAGGTTGAGTACAAACATTTCTCACCATTGTTTTTACTACTTATTTTACTCAAAAGAAAAAAAAAATGCAACTTGCATTTTTTTTAAAGTCTAGCATCATTCCAAACAATTTTACATCTCATTATTCCTCTTCTTTTTTTTTCTTCTTCACACTTACTCGCTACCACCTGCAGTCTTCGCTTGTTTGCGGGCTTCTTCTCGCATTACCGCCTTAACATACATTTCGTAGCAGCAACCTGCAACAACAACAATAGTGAGAACATCACCAACTCTTTTGAGTCGCCGCACACTCTTTTTATGTGATTTGAATTGCTTCAAAGTTGGATCGTCGTCTAAGAGGGCTTTCTCGCAAGGCCCAGGTTCCATGTGGTATGCGTGGCGGATCAGAGAGACCGAACCCTCTGTTTTCTGGAAATGAGCACGGAAATTGGAAGCAATGCCCATTTTATTGAGTAAGAACGCAATTTTCGGTCAAGTTTTAGAGCTATGAGAGGGATCAATGGAGTAGAGGAGCAGCGGCTAAAGAATGCAGCAATTCTGAAGAGAGAATGAAGCTGCTTTGTTTTGAGGCCTTGGGGGCAGAGTATCGTCGTCCAAACCGAGAGTTGTTCCTTGCCATAGTTGGGCACCGACGCCACTGTCAGCAGCAACAGACGACACCAGAGATCAAGCATCCACCGTCTAGTGATGTCCAGCACCACTTCCGCAGCCCTCACGTTGCATGCATGGAGCGTGCGTAAACTTCATCCTCCCCACCTCTCGGCTTCTCTCTCTCGCATCACTTTTTTCTGCTACCCCGAAAAGAAGACTTGTTATGCATTTGAACGAGAGCAAAATATTCTGCTATCTGGGAGAAGACGAGTTAACGTGCAAAGAAGCTAAAGAGGGAGGGAGGAAGAAATGAAATCTTGAAAGAGGAAGGAAGAAATGAGAGGGAGAAGGGAAAAATAAAACAAAGCGTACACGCCGGTTGCAATAGGCGGGTTGTATGTATCATTTTTCAAATATAAAATACACTTGCAAGGACTCCAGCTAACTGTAGAGCGACCAAAAAGAACATAAACAAAGTCTCGACAAGATTGATGAGCGGGTGATCCATGGAATGTAGAAAGGTAGGGAGGGAAATCAAGTACTCCTTTGCATAATGATTTGATTTCACCTACTTTTCCGTGTATTATAATTTGTAACACACGTGTCAAAAAAGAAAATTGTCAAAAATTGTCCTCAACACTATCTATCTCTCTCCCCCATAATGGGGGGTCATATTCGACCATCCTATTAAATTAATTATGTAATAATAATATAATAATAATGCAGACATGAAAAACACGTGACTAATCAAAGAATGCTACTTATCCTTTTCACCAAAAAAAAAAAATTAACAATAATAACATGACGCATTAATATATATTAGGTTTTATAACACAATCTTCTACTATTCACCCATACTTTATATTTTTTTATATTTTTTTTAAAAAAAAATTTAGTTTATTTTTTTTAAACTATTTCAAATTTTGTATTCACTATTCATATAAAAAATATTTGATAAAGAAAAAAATTTAAAAAAATATGGAGTGTGGAGTATGAATGAATAGTAAAAGATTGTGAAGATTTGTTTATATATATTATATGGGGTGACTCACCTTTAAAAGTCGGTAAGACACGGACCACGTCTTTTTCTACCTCTTTTTTTATTTTTAAAGGTATGCTATTGACGTTGGATTAGTTCCATTGGATAAATATCGTCATCCCTCGTGATGTAATAGCGAGAACGAATATGGCTAGGGGCGTACACCAATGGTGTCGATTTCGGCGCCAAACCGAGACCATATCGACGTCTACTATGAGAGTTCAGCACCGGCCAAAACCACTCAATTAGGAAGAAAAAATCGATATTATCAATCTTGATGGGGTGCGATTCAGTTCTTTGGTCTGCCATCAACATCTCTGTGATAGATGAGAGATGCCGCGTCCATTGTAAGTGAGAGTACAAGCTTAGGATTTAGTTGCAAAGGAAGAAGAAGACGCGGGAGGAAGAAGAAGAAGAGAGGGAAACTTAATTCAAAACAGCGCCGTTCTATATATATATTTTTTTTAACTTCCACTTGGAAAAACGACGATGTTTCACTCATTTAAGTGAAACGGTGCCGTTTTATAATACATATATTCAAAAGAAGAAAGAATCGACTGGTTCAGCGGTTTTCCAGGAGTTCAAAACGTGCCGACGTCGGTTTTTCCTCAAATCCTCTCACCCGCCGATCGGTCTTCACGGGTTTTGACTAGTTCCTGAATCCAGTGGCCGGTCTGTGTCGGAGACAGTCGATCCGACCAATTCCTGTACAGCCCTAAATATGGCCACGACAATACCCTTAAGACTATATTATTATTAAATTGAGATTTTAAAAAATTAAATTGAGATTTGAAAAAATTAAATTATTTAATATATTTTGTGTAAAAATTTAAAAAAATTGTAATAATGAGATAAAATAAATTGAGATGATTTCTCAATCCAAACGGGACATACTCTAGGAAGACTAGCACAGAAACTCATTACTGTTACCTCCCACTTAAATCGCAATTTGATTTCCCTAACCTATGACATGGAGCTCATGCACACAAATTCGCACTTACCACTTGGGCTACCCACAGGTGGGATTAGGCATAAATATGAAAAACACCGGGGATAAAATTCAAAATGGAGTTGGCTATGTTAAAAGATTTAAGATGGAAAAACAACAAATTAGATCTGCAAACTGAATAACTGCAAAAAAATGGTAGCTAAGACGGTAAACATGAAACTTGGAAGCCCGAGAGAATCTGAATGTAGTATATAGTATATGCAGCTATTTTCAACGCAATACATATGGATTTTACAACAGCATCAAATGGCACAAGTTACCAAACTACATGGAAAAAACAAAAAAGAAAAAGAGCCGCACCACCAAATCAAATCTAGTTCTTGCCAACTCAGGAATACAAGCTAGTGAATTTCAAAACATTAGTTTAAAGCATCAATGACAAGTTCGCCAAGTAAACATTGCTCCCAAACACAGGATCATATCCCCTGCCGGAATTCCATGAACTGAATTAATCAGGCGGGTCGCCTAAATGACAATCCCATGAGCTCCCTCTATCCACGTGTTCAAGGGATCGGATGCCGCCTCCTGCATTTTCATGTTGTTGATCAAACAGTAGAATTTTTGGTATAATTAATTTTATAAACTGATAAATAGAATGAAACTATAATTAAGTCGCTTCCCCATTCGTTGATTAAGCCATACTTCTTCACATTGAATTAAAATGGAAACAAACAAAGAAGCTGAGAAGTTCAAATGTAACTTTTGAGCGCTGTACTATGACAATTAATTTAGGAGCCCATATTACTGCTAAGAGTTATTGCATAGGAAGCAAATGAAAAAAGGAGAACATTGACATAACCAATCGATTCAAGACTGGTGGTAAATAAATCAATAGTTGAAATAATAATGAAAACACACCATCATATCAAATCTTTGACCGTGAATTCATTGATGCAGAATCACCGAAATGAAGATGTATTAAATTACCTCTTTGGACGACTTCGGTCTTCCTCATAGTCCATCACTCCATCAGGTTCAGAGTAGATCTCCTCGTGCCCTCGGAAGTCAATGTCGGCCTGCTTACAGTTTGTAACTTCTGCCACAACGTAAGTAAGACACATCGACCAACATATCCCCAACAATCAAATAAGCACTCTAATCTAACAACATTGTGGCTACAAGAGATAAAAAGAAGCATATCAGAAAACGCAGGCAGTTGTACAAACCAGAGGGTTCCAACTTTGATTGCCTAATGATATTTTCAAGGCAAATTTATACCTCGTTCATAAACCCTAAAACCATGGTACTCCCTGATGTTTTGATTTGTGACGCCCACTTGGACTTAGAAAAGGACCTAAAAATAAACAAAAATAAAAACATAACATAACTACAATTGTATCCCTCAGTTATTATGGAACGTTACGATTTTATTCCAATTCAGTTTCAATATCCAATCAACTCTCTCTCTCTCTAAAAAAAAACCCCACTTGGCCAAGTGATGTATGGCCAGTGTTTTAATCACAGATCGATTGCACTAAAATGAGCATAGAGCTGTAAGTTAAATGAATATTTCTTTTTTGATAGGTGAGTTAAATGATATTTCTAAAAGAATTAAATGGAGAAATAAGACAATTTCATTCCCATGGGATATCCTATCTTTAGCATTCAGATGTAATGTTAAATGATGGAAAAAAAAGACTCAAAATATGAAACTAGATTCAGCTGACCTTGAGTGCAAGGGACTTCTTTACTTCGTCCACCCTATCTTCAACCTCCTTCCGGTGCTTCTTGTCCAACTCACCCATACTATCAGCCCATTTAATCTTCTCTTGAATTGACAGGAGCAAATTATCCGATGTAGCCAACCTATCAACGTGTATAAATAAATTTCAGACCAAATACTTTTTATGATTAGTAGTAATATTACTTGTCAAAAAAAGAAAAAATGATTAGTAGTAATATTAGACATAATACTGAAAAATATGAGAACAATTATCTTAAATAAAAACTTAGTAAATAATAAAGCTGGGCAAATGCTGTTTGAACCAGAAACATACCAGTTTGACAGTGTCTGTATCATGCTCCCGAGTTGACCAGGTCTCAGATCCCTCCCTGCTGCAAATTGAACCTGCAATACACAAATATAAACAAATTTAAAAACAAATAAAGAAAAAACAAAAAAGGCAAAAAATAGCAACTTAAAGAGAGACAATGGCAATGAGCTCAAACCTCAAAGCATCTTCGCAACTGATCCAGCTTCCCTCTGACTATGCCCTAATAGCAATAAATATCAATGCAACAATCAGCACATTCTCATCATGCCTTCTCTCCATCTTACCCAGTTATAGTTATTTTGTACGAACTACTTTAAGATATCATCTGTAAAATTAGGAATGAAATTGATGCCAAGAATTGAACGACCAGAATATCCTCTTCTTCTTTTTTTTTTTATAAGAAATTAAAGATATTGTATTCATAGAAATAGGCAAAGCCTAGGTACACATGGAGTATACAAGAAAAATGCCTAACTAGAGGTTACAATAGAAAGAAGAAGAACATAGACCCTAAGTCCATTACAAACTATAGCCCCCACCCATAGGAACAATGACTTAAAAAAGAAAACTTTAAGCTCATCCATAGTTCTCTCTTGATCATCAAAACATCTAGCATTTCTTTCACTCCAAATACACCTACACATGCATATTGGTACCAACCTCCAAATTGCCGTTACCTGAGAATCTCCATGTAATCCTCTCTAGCTTGCGAGGAAATACACCAATCTCCAAGGCATAACCCAAGACAATCCGACTCTTGAGAAAAAATCATCCCATATAGCCTTGGCTACCTCGCAGTGTAAAACCAAATAATCAACTGACTCCCCATACTTCTTACACATGCAACACCAATATAGGACAATAACCCATCGTTTTCTCAAATTATTTGTGGTGAGAATCTTGTCCAAAGATGTTGTCCAGACAAAGAAAGCTGCTTTTGAAGGAGCTTTCGTCTTCCATATGCTCTTCCACGAGAACATAAACATTCCGGAATTCGTGAGCTTTTGGTAAAAGGAACTGACAGAGAAAATACCTTTCTTAGAATGATTCCAATGCATTTTGTCTCCAGAGCCCCTTGGAATCCTTGCGGAATATAATGCCACAAATAATTCAGTAATAGACTCCAACTCCCAATCATGAGCTGCCCTAATGAAGTAAATATTCCATTGACAGGTGCCATTTGAAAAGACCAAAAGGTCGACAATCAATGCCTCCTTTACTCTAGCAAGCGCAAAGATGGCAGGGAAGGTATCTTATAGGCAATAGTTACCACACCATATATCAAACCAAAAAGGGGCACGCAAACCATCACGTACAACAAAATATTCATGACCTTGGAAGGTCTCCCAAAGGCTCCTAATGTTTTTCCACAAACCCACTCCATGAGTGTCTCGTACCTCATTCGAGCACCATCCTCCCCAAGCTTCCCCAAACTGAGAATCTATAAAAGACTTCCATAAGGCCTCCCTTTCATTTTGGTGCCTCCACAACCACTTACCCAAAAGAGCTTGGTTGAATTTCATCAAGTGGCAAATCCCCAACCCTCCCCCAAAAATTGGGACACAAATTGTTGACCAATTAACCAAGTGGAATTTGAACTCTTCCCCAAATCTACTCCATAAGAAATCCCTTTGTAGCTTCTCAATGCAGTTAGCCACCTTTATGCAAAGCGGGAACAAAGACAAAAAATAGGTGGGTAAGTTAGAAATAGTACTTTTAATCAAAGTCAACCTACCACCTTTTGACAGGTATAGCCTCTTCCAAGCAGCCAATTTGCACTCCACCCTTTCTACTACATCATTCCAAATTCTTTCAGATTTAAAAGAGGCACCTAATGGTAAGCCAAGAATAGGAAGCGAAAATATCTTGCATCCCAGGGTAGTAGCTAACATCTCCACATCGGGGGCAGCCCCCACTGGCACTATCTCCGACTTTGCGAGATTGATGCTCAAACTTGACACAACAACAAATCAAAAGAGTAGCACCCTCAAGTCTTGGACTTGTCCAAGGTGTGCACCACAAAAGATAAGCGTGTCATCAGCAAATAACAAGTGAGAAATGTGGATATCACCATTCCCCACCGAAAAACCATGGAGTAACCCACCATCCACCAGGCCCTCAATCATCTTGCTAAGAGCTTCCATGACAAATAAGAAGAGTAGAGGAGAAAGTGGATCTCCCTGTCTCAAGCCACGAGAGGAGTTGAAAAAACCCACCGGAGAGTCATTTACCAAGATAGAGAAAAGAGCTGAAGAGATACAAAATTCTACCCATTTCTGTCATTTCCCCCCAAAACCGCATCTTCCAAGTAAGTAAAGAAGGAACTTCCAATTGAAATTATCTTATGCTTTCTCCATGTCTAACTTGCAAAGTAGTCCGGGTTCTCTAGACTTCAATCGACCATCCACGACTTCATTTGCGATAAGTACCGAGTCAAAAATTTGTCTACCTTTGACAAACGCATTTTGCGGCTTCAAGATTAATTTTTCCAACACCAAGCTTAGTCTATTTGCTAACACTTTGGATAGAATCTTGTACATCCCATTCACTAGACTAATAGGGCGATAGTCTCTCACATCCCTAGACCCCACCTTTTTAGGAATGAGGGTTAAAAAGGTGGCATTGAGACTCTTTTCAAATCTAGCATTAGAATGAAATTCCGACCAGAATATCCTCAATGCTGTGTGGGAATTGGAGTTCTGATTAGGGGCATTATAGTTTACTCAAGTGAGATGGGATCATCCAAAGAAGAAGGTTTATTTCAATGAAATTGGATCGCAAGAAGTTTGTGTTTGGTAAAAATTCCTTAATTGGTGAACTCATTAAAAAAAATTGGACCTACCAAATTATTATGCTTTCTGCATATTACTTTTCAAAAAAGAGTTATGCCTTGTGCATATTCAAAAGAATTATGCCTTGTACTTGGGCTATGCCTTTTCTATTAATACAATTGCTTACTTATTACAAACAAATATCCAAAATCATGTTAATATATATGACAAAAGGTACTGTTATTTGATTTATCAATTATTTTAGTAAAAAAATTGATGTAAAGAGCAAACTAGCATTAGAAAGGCACTAGGTGCAAAGCACAGGCTCCACTGTAAATAAGTGACAGAAAAGAGTAACCATCATAACGTGATTAGAGCATTTGAACACCGTTTCTAGGCATTGAAAGTATGATATTATGCAAACAGCATATAGTTACACTTCATCATGGAAACATAGCATACCTCGAAAAAAAATCTAAAACAAATAAAATAACTATGAACTGCAATTTTGTTGATATTAACTAACTACTATAGTGATTATCATCCCACTGAATATACAAACCTCTATAGAAATGAGATCCCTGTTTCCCCACCAGACGACCATGTTTGCACAGCAGTTAAGATCATGTCCCAATATAGTAGGTCATTATAATGGAACAGTGACATGGAAATAGGAAGGAAGAATACCTACCGCATACATGCACTCATTGATTAGGAAATCTTCAAGTTCACGTACATTTGTGACATCTAACTCCTTCATTAGTTGATCGTAGGGTAGAACCTGAGAAAGAAATAAACACCTAGACTCAGGTGAAAAGGCATGAGAGAAAGAAGACACCTAATACAACAAGAAGGGAACACATCTGAATTACTATTACTCATAATATACGTACGCAAGAGGCACACAGAAAACGTGTGCAATGCATCCAGAAGAAGTTAAACAGAAGAGGAAGGTTGAAAATTAAGATTCCAGAATAATAAAAAAGAACAAGTAAATCAGAAATATCTCAATATCTAATCTGGGAATACAAACTATTTGCCAAATCTGCCCAGGATTCAGGGCAATGAAGCCTTAAGTGACATGAATTTCTTGCGAATAAAAGAACAAACAAGTGATAAAATCTTACTTAATAAGAAAGGGTGCTGCAACTCAAAACTCTCACTTTGACTTTGATTTAATACTATTCCAGCATTTAGCCAGAATTCATTTTTCTTGCAAAAAGGACCTTGGATCGAAAACTATCCTATATATTACAGGAATCCAAGCCAAGCAACCTGTCTGAACTAGGTTGCAAGTTGACTCCCATTTCAGGAAATATTTAAGATGACTAAGGCCTCGTTTGTTTACACAGACCATTTCATTTAATCTTATCTCATCTCATCATTACAACTTTCCAAAACTCCCACGCAAAATACAATAAATAATTCAACTTTTTCAAATCCCAAAACAAAAATTATATTAAAAAATTATATTCTAACAATATTTTATTTAACTTTCAACTTTCAACTTTCATCACATCTCATCTTATCTCATCTGTGTAAACAAGCGAGGCCTAAGATTGTTGGAAATAAAAAACATGGTACGGTAACCATTATCACTCAATCAGGCAGGTAAATTAGCCTGTTCAAAAATATATATTTTTAATAAATTAAAAGAATTTGGAAGTTAAGGATGAATACCTTGTTTGTCTCAGCCAGTGTTAGTACAGTAAGTTGTTTCAGTTTGAGGATTTGTTCAGGGACCAATTGCGGAAGACGGCCAGAGATACCTACAACAAAAATTTCAACAAATTATGTCTTGCAGAAGCACAGCTCAGAGGTAAAGCTTAAGGGCACAAAATTATTAAAACATTACCATGATAATATCCAATGAGCTTTCATTAGTTTATTGTCATATCACTCACTATGTTGTTTCCCTTTGTTAGGATAAACAGTTGTAGACCCAATGATTTCACAAGACATTACATAGTACATACTCCTCAATGTTCTGAGAGTTCACATAGCTTAAGGTGAAAGGCAGTATCTTGTAGTTTAAACATTCTAGCCAGTATCTGGCTGGTATGTGGGGAAAAAGGTAGGAACAAAAACTAATAGATCACAAGGGCTGGCACACACCATCAAACATATCAACTTTGTTTCTTGAGATTACATATCATCCTCTTGGGTTCTTAAGACAGCTAATTATTAATTATATAAAATTATTGGGAGACTAACATCTGTAATAAATCTTCACATTTATCTCATTTTCAAAAATATGGATATGCCAAATATAGATTTGACCCGAAAATGAACATTTGAACCTCTTTTTCCCAGAAACTCCAAGGATAAAAAAAAACAATAGACCAAATGTCCCAACTAAGAGCAAAAACCTTTTTTTTTTTTTTGGGCACTGAGTGTCCGGGAACAGTGTCCCACCTAATCCCGGGGGTGCACAGGCCTTTGACAAGGAGTTTTCTGCAAGTGCACCTTGGGATAATTCAAGGGAAAAATCCCCAGTTCGATGGCCCCAAAAATTGTTTGCATCCAAGGGGATTTGAACCTTAGACCTGGGGGAGCATACCCCCAAACCCAAGGCCTTTACCACTTGAGCAAACCCCTAGGGGTTAACTAAGGGCAAAAACTCACTGAAATTATGCAACATAAAAAAGAAAACTGAAAAGTAACGAAAGTAAGGACATTTTTTTAACATTTTACAGGCCTCTTCTCAAAACCAGGAAGTGAGGCACTTTATTCGCCTTTCCTTCATAAAATCTGACGGGGAAAAAAAAGGAGAGCTTGTTTTTTTCTTCTCTTTTTCTTTCTTTTAATGCCCCTGCATCTTACACACTCCCTAAAGTTATCACGTACCATGACTTTCAAGAATACCATGTATGTGGCATGTGACCCCACCCACATTGACAATGTTCAACTAATGAATTCTACATGTACATATAACACCCCATCCCCATCAATACAAGTACCAATAAACTTGCCTAATGTCCCCCTACACCCCATATTACTTGTCCATCTCTGTAAACTCATCTTTTAAAGAGATAGTCATTTAATTCTGTCTCTTGTACAGAAAGAAAAAATAACTTTTCACAGTTATCGTTAGAAGGTTACCTCACTCTTACAATCATATCATAATTTAATGAAAGTTGTTATGAGTCAAACCAACAGTTAGGGAGCAACAAAAAGGAACGCAAATAATAAAATCAAGCAAGATTTAATATGCTTACGTTTGTAATCACTCCAGGTGCCATGAGCAAACAAACGAAGCACGTCAAGGTATACAGAATTTGTCGTTCCTTCAACCTATACATGTTTATAGTTAAAATCCAGAAATGAATTTACTTCATACTGAATAACCTGATGCCTCAAGGCCCTCAACCCAACAATATCAAGAAAAGGGAAAATTACAATCACAAGCAATAATAAAGAATAAAACCTTTCCAACAACACAAGAGTGACAAAATGAAATCAAATGGAACATCCAAAAAACAACAAAGGAAGAATCCCATCATGCAACATGTTACCAAAAAAAATCGAACAAGGACAGATCAGTAAGACCATTATTAATCTACACTATCTACTTCTTTTTTTTTTTATAAGTAAAAAATTATATATATCAAAAGGAGAAACCAAGGACACTAAATGTATACAAAAAAACACCTTGCCCAAAATGACTACACTATCTACTTACAATTTTTTTTTTTTTTATATAAGTAATATGAAATTTTATTGATATAGAAAGGCGTAAGCCAGATACACTGGAAGTATACATGGAAAACACCGCTTAAAGAACTAGAAACTGTTATTAGGAAATCGTGGAAGCTGAGACCATTAAAGTCTAAAGCAATGGCCCACATAAATAAAGTCTTCCATAAAAAACTCCTAAACTCAAGCGTTCGTGGTCCTCAAAAAGTCTATCATTTCTTTCACTCCAGATACAACAAAGAATACAAATGGGAGCCATCTTCCACATAGCAGCGATTTGCGCTGTCCCTGAGATCTCCCTCCAACTTGCAAGTAATTCAACAACCCTTCCCGGCATTGTCCATGCTAGCCCCATCCTGCTAAAAAAATGTTTCCATGTATCCCGGGCAAACTCACAATGTAGGAGTAAATGGTCCATTGTTTCCCCACTGTTTTTGCACATACAGCACAAATCCATAATTACAAGACCACGCCTTCTTAAGTTATCGATGGTTAGAATCTTCCCATGGGCTGCTGTCCAAACAAAGAATGCAGCCTTGAGAGGTGCTTTACTCCTCCGTATGCTCTTCCACAGAAAGTAAGGCATAGGTTAGACTGTAAGTATCTTATAAAAAGGACCTACCAAGAATTTCCCTTAGAAGGTCTCCAAACCAACTTACCTTCAGCTGCAACAGCAGGAGGAATATCATGGAGCAGATTAAAAAATTCCACCAGCACACTCACCTCCAAGTCATGGGCCTCCCTAGTGAAATTGGGGCTCCACTCTTGATGTGTAGATCCCCTCAAGTCAGCCACCATCGCTTCTTTCTCCCGTGCAATTCTAAAAATGGTGGGGTAAGTAATTTTAAGAGCCATGTCTCCCACCCAAACATCATGTCAAAAACTTATCCTCTGGCCATTCCCCATACACAGCCCGGTATTACTAGAAAGAACCCCCATCCTTTCCTTATATGCTTCCATAACCCCAACCTCCCCTTGCACACCCATACTTCGCATCGATCACCCCTTTCCATAAGGCTTCCCTTTCAAAGTTATAGCACCACAACCATTACCCTAATAAGGCCTTATTAAAAACCCTCACATTGTGAACCCCCAAACCACCCTCTCGCAATGGTGTACACACCTTCTCCCACCCAACTAGATGAAATTTAAACTCAATACCTAGACCACTCCACAAAAAGTCACGTTGAAGTTTCTCAATCTTAGAAGCAATGCTTGCTGGAAGGGGAAATAGAGACAAGAAATAAGTGGGAAGGTTAGATAAAGTACTCTTAATAAGTGTGATCCCCCCCCCCTTTGGATAAATACAACCTTTTCCACCCGGCCAGCCTGCGCTCTAATTTTTCCAACACCTCCGTCCAAACTATCTTAGCTGTCTTAGCTTTAAAAGATGCACCTAACGGGAGTCGAAGGTATTTCATTGGCAACGAAGAGACCATGCACCCCAAAATGTTGGCCAGCCCCTTAATGTTTCTTACAAACTTCTTGACAACGGTTCATTAGATAGAATGAAATATATAGCAGAAATGTCATTTACCATCATAACATTTCAGAATCCTCTGTTTTATTCTTTGTTTTAGCAAAGGAATAACTTCAACAATATTTGGCACTCTCTAATAAAAATGAGAACAAAGCCATCAAATTCACATAAATTCATCAATTATACTGCTAACGAACCCGAGAGCAATAATCAAAAGAGAATGCCAGATCTAACATAAACAAAGTCTTACAAAAAAAATGGAAAAAGGAAAAAAGGTGCCGCAACAAAAGGTAGTCAAACATTAATCGGCATCAAATGAACCTTTCTTTTCTAGTTTTTGCCTCGGCACCAATTCTCACGGAAACATACCCGTGAAAAACTCCATCATAACAAAAAGAAAATACAAGCTAAAAGTATATTAAATCAACAAATAACAGGTCATTGCTATGTATCGATCCACGAAGAATAAATATCGGTATCAATGAAAGAAAAAAGACGAGCACCTTTTTTTCCCAAAAATCAATTAACTAAAAACGATTATTAATCTCTTTCCATAGTTTTCTCGGCAACCAAACAGAGCAGAGAGCGGAACACGAACCTGGAGTACGGAGGGAACGGTGAGAATCTCGGAGAAGGCAAAGAGGGAAGGGTGCGAGGTGGCCTCGGCGACGAGAGGCCCAAGGGCCGAGCCCTGGAGAGCTGACGCTTGCTTAACAAAGTGGTCTATGAGGTCTGCTTGCTTTTCTTCTATGTCCATGTTTTTTTGCTTTTCGTTTCCCGCAAACAAAAAAAAAAAAACAGATTAAATTCTACAAAACTGAAATCACACAGCGATGAAAAGCATGTCTGTGAGAAAGGTGAGCGAGAGATTAGGGTTTATCAGGGTTCGAAGTTTGTGAGGTAGAGATGAGGATTTTGGGTTTGAGGGATCTGTGAATGCCCCTTAATTGTGCAGACTACGTACTGTACTACTCTGCTACGCAGAGTTTGTATTCGGAGAGTCTGAGGGACGAGTCACGCCATGAGGTTTGTCCCTTGCCTCTCTATTTTTGGGCTGGTTTTAATTAACTAAATTATTTTTTTAAGTTAAAAGAATTTTTTTTTTCAAGAAAAATTCAATTTTATTGAATAATATCGTTCCATCTCACATCTCATCTGATTAAATTTAAATTTAATTAATAATTTTATTATTATTTATAAATTATTTTATTTTATTTCATTATCCAAATATACCCTAATACTTATTTATGGCAGAAGAAACAAATATGAGCATTAATGAACAATACAAAGAAGCTTAGGAAAAAAAAAAAAGACAATACAAAGATTTTTGCCGCATCCCGGGAACTTCTCATGTGATGGTATAAAAACTCTTAAAAATTATTTAATATATTTCCCTTTCAGACTAATCATTTAATATTATAACAAAAAAATATTAAAAGAAATTTGAATATTGTGGTATATATAATTTTGAAAGAAATTTAAATAATTATTTTGGTATATGTAATTTTTTTAATAATATTATTATTAAATTTTAAAATCCAAAAAATTTCAAGAACTAAAAGAAATTCATAAAAATAAATAAACATTCTAAAAGACATGAGTAATATATATTTTTTCTAATTCTCATCATTCTCGATCACACTTTGTGAAATAATATATTTTAAATGAGTCCTTTTTAAGTGGTTGATAGAAGAAACTATTTCGAGCACGACACATCAAATGTGTGATCGGGAGTACTAATGATTGAGATGAAGAGTATTATTGCTAAAAGTATATATATATATATATATAACTAAAATTGGGTGTTTTTTTTTTATTATTATTATTGAAAAAACCCGGCACTAGTTGGCCACCAAAATGGGTGGTCTTGGTGGCGATTCCTTGGATAATTTGATCTAGGCCACTTTTCAATCTTCTTTGTTTATGCTTTTTGTCAAGATATAGAAGGGGAGGTGGATTTTTTCATCCAAACACAAAGCAATAGTTAATTGTAAGGCATCAGCTGTAACTTGCAAAGGTGCAAGTTCATAGTTATAGGGACCAATTGGCTTTACTTTTTAAGAAATACTTAGCCCATAAAATAACTAAAAAATATATTGCGAAAAAATTTATTATTTGAGTTGATTCTATCGAAATGGCTTTGAATTTTGATTCTATCGACTCATTATGTTGTGTGTTACAAGATCTTAGCATTTTAGTTGAAATAATGGCAAGGATTTAAGAATTGATTACTCTGGAAAATCTAACGAATCTTGATTTGATAGGTACGTGTCTACATTGCACATGCGTGTTGCCGGAGTATATATTGAATTTTATGATTTTAGAATCTTGAAAAAATGGGAACTGTTCTATGATGTTGCTCTAGAGAATACTACCAACGGTTAACCATATTGCTAAAAGTGTCAAAAAGGGTACATGAAAGATGACAACATCCATTTATTTGTAAGAAGGCCTGTGAGGAGAACTCCGTTTATTAACTTGGTATGATTTATTAGCTGCAAGCCTGCAAAAGCATGCAATATACAATTTTGGCATGATGGTCGTTCTTTTGCTATTGTTAGTAATTCAGTGAATATTGTTGATTTTGGTTTTGCACGTATTAAGGTTACTTTGCCCGTTGGGCTGCTCTCTGGAAGCTTCTCTATCAGTTTCTTGATTGTGAAAGAAATACGGATGGAAAAGCTCACACAATGAAACAGATATTGTCACTTGGAGTTGGCTTTGATACGACATTTTTTCAGTTGCAGGTTCCTGAGTTTCTTTGTGATCTCATGATACGTTCTGCACATTATGAAATTAAGGGTTGCATTCATTTTCCAGCATCCCACATGTTTTATCTCTTACGATTTGTTTGTTATATGCTTTAAAATAGATGTGAAATCTAATGACATTTTGTAAATTGTTGTGCTGTAAGTTAGTTTCAGGCAAGTGATACTTTCCCCCTCTAAAGGTTAATGCCTGAGGTATGATTGGGTTTTTTTTGGTGGCAGGATGAGAGGAAAGTACCATCTCTATATGTGGAACTGGATTTCAAAGAGGTGCAAATTTAACAAATTAATTATTATTATACCACGAGTTTGGTAGCAATACACTAGCTTAGTTTTTTGGTTTGGTTTTTAAGTGTATAGCACGGGGAAGAAGCTTATGTTAACGAATCCATTCCAGCAAGATCCAATCTTCTTTTACTTCAGTTGATAGTTAGCCATCTGTCTGAAAAGGTAATGACATTTGCCTACAGCTTGATGTATTTCACTAAATTTATTTATATCATGCAAGAAAGTTGTATGGTCCTCTTTGGATAAGTGGTCCTGTGGTCTTTGATTGTTAGGTAACCAGTAAAAGGGCGGAACTTATTTAAAGTTATAGTCAGTTGAGAGACAAAGTTAGTGGAGCAGCATCACTCTCAAGAGGTAGCCCTGTGGATTATTGATTGAATTTTTGCTTAATGGGTTTTATCTGTTTTGAAATCTCATAATTGCCCATTTCTTTTATTGTTATGTATAACTTATGGTAATGACATGGTAAAAAGGGGGAGAAAATTGCAGAAAAATGGCACCTTAACATCTATGCTTAACATATTGCCATATAGATCATTTTCCTTTTGAGAAGAGAAAGAGAAGAGTTGGGGTGGGGAGGCAAATGTGTCAATTAAGTGTAAGATATAGTTTATTGTGATTTCAGGAATTGAGTTGAGTTATTACGAGAAATGTTTGCTGATGTTCGTGGTAGATTGCAATATCTTTACCTGAAAATGTGGTTACCATGGACTATATAATTATTATTATCTTCTTTATTGTTACTTATCAAAAAAATTATCTTGATTGTTGCAACGATAGTTATTGAAGAAAATTTGTCACTGGCCTCTGTACTTTAGGAGTGCTTATGCCATTCTGGTCATCTGACAGTCAACTAACCTCTAATATACTCCTGTACTAAATTATGGTGCACAGTGTACATACTTTTTTTATGAGTAATGGAAGATTTTATTGAAAAGGGCAAAAGGAAATTAGGAATAGCCTATGTAAACAGGACGTATACAAGAGAGCACCCAAATATAAATATAAAAAGTGACAAGGAAAACGTGAAAACAAGTTTATATTCTTTTTTCAGAAGTATTTGTTTGATTGCCATATATTGTTTTTGGTCTTATAACATTAAAGCAAAACGAAAAGATTACTTAAACTTCGTTCTTCAATACAATAGTAAGCTATGGCCAGCTACTGTAAATGAATTTCAGAGTAGCAGTTTTCCACAAGATTACTGAAGATATTATCAAATAAAGTCATCTGCCACTCATTAGTTGCGACTGTGAAACTGAGTTTGTACAGGAAACAGATTGACTTCTGGGCCTCTGGCCTCTCATCTTGGAACTTGAGTGCTGACGAGGAGTTATGTTATGTGATCTTCTTTAGATATTATCAAAAGAGAGACATTCGTTGAACTGACTGCTGGAAACAAATAACAATTTGATGTTTGAGCAACAGATTGCAATGGAAATTTAAATTACCTCTTTGCAATACATTAGCTATCAAAGACCCCAAAATGGTGGTCATGAGTTTGTTTCATCTTGGCTGGAAACTAGATTTGTGTTCACTCATTTTGTACTTGTCCCATAGTAGCTGACCGAATCTGCGTATGCCATTGGACTTCCCATTTGGTTTGTTATGTATTGGTGCCAAGTGCAGAGAACTGCAGTGGCTTTTCAATCAATCATACACTTGTTGGAAATGAATTGCTGATTCTATTTTATGATTTTCTTCTATAGTTATGCCTACAAATGCATCTGTAACTTAAGCTCTTTAAAGTTTGTTGGACACACATACAATTGGGCATTTAAACTGTTCGGCTAAAACAAGTGTTCATATCTTGTTTTGAAGAGAAAGGAGAAGGGCTTAGTCTACAAGCTACTCCCCATTGATCTGCGTGATATACAAAAATTAGTTGAAATCATAGCTGTGGCTTATATTGATCCCAGGTATGATGTAGATAAGCTGATTTCATCAAGCCCCAAAGTGTGGAGTAACCCTCGAAGACAGAACAGAGAATATAACATAAACCCCCATGGCACGATGGTTCTCACCATTGGTAAATAATGATGGAGCTTCAATCATTACATGAGCAAAACAGAAGAAGATAATAGAAAAATGCTAGTAGACATGAACTGCCCAAGTTTTCAGAAGCATTTAAAACACAGTAAAAATTTAATAAGAATGTGTTTTAATAAACCTAGATCCAGATTCAACCCAGGCTATAGTTGTCTGGACTGCAAAAACATTTTCTACTCATTCCTTTTCTTTGACTTTAGGTTGCCAATTTTTTCTTGGGACTCCTGGCTTCTTCTGATTGCCATCCATGATCATAGTATTATACGGTTGCTTAAAATATTATGAAAAATATGTTCAAATACAGTTTCTCATTTTCCCCCCCAACATCTCTACAGACTTCATATGTAAACATCTAAGTATTATATTTTCCATCTTTGCACCTCAGAATTTGTCCTGTTGCTTGTTTTGTAACTGGTTTTCGACATGATAGAGTTTTGCAAGTGAGAGTTTTACAGAAATTTCACTTCTGCTGATCTTCCTTCGTTGTTGCAATCCAACTTATCCTACTTCAACCAACCAACTTGATGTTAATTCTTTGTCATGTGTCTCTTAACAATGAAATTTGTGCATGCCAATGTTCCAGTTTTGTGCCAATATTCGAAGATCATCAATACATGCAGGAGTCTTGTATTATATTTTTTTTCACATGTAATAACCTCATATTATATGTTTTATCTTTTTCTCTCTGAAAGGTAGGTCTGATGCTTACATACTATAAGTTATTTTATAATAATAATCATTAATTTAGATCATTTTAGTGCAGTCATTAATTTTGACCTATTTGTATGTAAAGGTAAAACTGGCTGTTTCTTCTGAATTTGTTAATCATTATCTCTGCATTTAATATATATATATTTTTAATCCATTTTTCAAGTTCTCTAAGTGCTACAGACAAGAGTTACCAGTAAATTGTAAGTTTTGATTGATTCTAAAATGTTATTCTCGAGTGAAAGGATATATATTGCTAACGTGAGTATTTTGGAAGTAGAATCTCAAAACTTTTGATTCAGGTAATCAATGCCTGTGCTTCTGTGTGCCATTTCTGCTTTTGAGAATACTTCCCATGCTGAAAGAAGTATCTATGCTTCCTGCCCTTTGGAACTTTTTGAAAAGGAGAATCTCTACCTCGTGCTGTTAGGAACTTTTTTTTCCCTGATTTTAGCTATACCCTGATTCCTTCGATCTTAAATATTTTTATTGTTGTACCAACATCCTATGTTTGTTGGATAATCGAATCACATCTTCTTTATGAGGTTCTAAAGTTTTTTGTTTCTAGTAGGATGTAAAGGCTACTTCTTTCCCTCTTTCTTTCTCTGTCTTCTTTTTTCTACACTTCCTAAAACTTCCTTGAAAGAGGCTTATCTGTGACGTTTGTTGAGTAGGATTGAACGGCTGGATTTGTTAGATGAATTTGAGGAGTGGCACATGATGCAGGCAAGTCAACCTAATTTTGTTATAAAAGAAAAAGACGAGGGCTTAGAATTAGATTCTTTGTCCGTAGCAACTGAATGAAGTGGGTAGACCTGGGCCAAAGAGAATTGGTCCTCCCTCTCTCCCGTGGTCCAGATGTGTAGGCTTGGTAGTACCCAACAGTCAGTTGTTGGTGCGCTAGCTCACTGGTGTGGGGAGGTGAGCACACTGCTTAATACAGTTGGCTGAGGGACCCATACTGCCTACTTAGCCACCATTCTTGCTAGTTTTGTTATTTTGTGTTGTTATTGTTTTAATTTTTGTTTCAATTTCTGATTTTCAGGAGCACTATTGTCTTGCTTACGCAATCAACAGTGTCATGGTACGGCTTTAACAGACTCCAAAACCTGGTTGGGCATTCTCTCCTCTCCGGCTTTCAATAAAATCACTTCTTCTAAAAGTTTAAGAACTGATGAGAAGATAAATATTTTATTTTATATCAACATTCTCCCTCATGTGTAGGCCAGACTCTCTCTCAGTAAATAAGTCCAATACGTAAAATATTTAATTAAATATGGTAGAGTATAGAGTCAAGATTCGAACTTAAGAACTCTACTTTGATACCAATGTTGGATAGTCATGGGCCTTTCTCAATCCCAACAGCTAACTCAACATGTGAGGCTTTCCCTCACACTTATAAACTGACCACCAATCCTTTTCACAACTGATATGAGACAATCTCAATAATTGTGTTAGGTGGTTGTGCGCCTCTCTCAATTTCAAAAGCTAGTTCAAGATATTAGATTTTTCCTCATACTTATAAACTGACCATGAGCCTCTTCTACAACTAATGTGGGATAATCTTAATAATCTCCCCCTCACACATCGGTCTTGGGTTGGAGTAGCAACAATTCATTTTTTTCGCGAACTGTTGGGCTTGAAACTATTGATAAACTTGGGCTATAATAATAGTATTGGGTGGTGTTTAGACCATACACGGAGGAGAGAACTGCATCAGAAAGTGTGGCCTTTAACCAATACAACTATACAAGAGATACTGATATTTCTTTTGCCAGAGAATAAAATCTGGACTTATTGTAGTAGTGAAATTTCCTTCGTAATCAAGTTGATATTTATGAGTGCAAGGATCGGTACCATCAACAATGACGATCCGGATCAAGGTTACGAAAAATCGAAAGAAATTGAGAAACCCAAGGAAGATAATTAGAGCTTTCAAGCTTGATAGAGATCATAGGAGCAAGGTTTGAGGCTGAAAAAGGAGCTGCACGGGACAAGAAAGCGGAAGACGAGATCATAGTAGGATCAGAGAAGAGCTGTGAGCTATACAGTTTTAATATCATGTGAAATCACTACTTATCTCAAAAATTTAAATTGAAGACAATATATAAATTTTATTATTTATTTTATATCTTAATACTTTCCATCTTCAGCCATATGATTTTCCTTCAACTCCATCTGTATTTGCTCTCACGGTCATGCATTCTGAAATGTGATATTTGTTATTTTATATTAAATATAATTTTTTATTAAAAAAATATTGGTGAAAAAAATTGCATCACGTTTATTAAATGTCCATGATAGTTTTTGAACCATATTACTGCATGTAATGTATCGATCTCTGAATTTAGTGAACACCCTGCCTGCTAGAGGACGGTCGTGATTGTTTTGTGATGCTGATGTAGCTAGATTATTATGTTTTGAGTATTATTATATCTATAAAGAAATTATACAAAATAACCTTGTTAATTAACCTGGTCTCATTTGATTTATTAGATTTATTTTATAATAAAAATAATTTTATAATACAATAAATTACATTATATTATATAAATTCGTAAAATTATTTTTATATAATTTTTTTTTTTAATATTTTTCTCGTCGGCTATTTACATGGCAAGATATTATCGCTTTTCTCTGTCCTTTTCTGTTCTTTTTGGGGATTGGGGAATGGGATGCCGGAAGTAGTTGCCAGTTGGTACGTAAGACTCGACACTTTTTCTCTTTGGTTTTCCTTTTAAATTTCAGGGTCTTTTTGGGGATTTTGGTTTTCCAAAAGATCAGCAGCACGTGCTTAAAAGCCTTCACCAGCTCCCCCGTGAGGGCCTGGAGATACACCATAAAACATATTTTTATTGGTAAATTTCGTTAAATAATAGTATCAATGAAACACTTGCGACTGGCACGTGCCAGTCCATACCAAGTTGGAGTTTGTCAGGTAAAGAAGGATCTCTCACAACTGGTAGTTGGTCTAAACACTAGACCAAGTTGGAGTTTGTCAGGAAAAGGCTCCAGAAAGATGATCAATGCGTTTTTAGAGCATTAACATTGGTCTATGTATATACATATGTAAAATTATCTCTTTTGCATAACCATTTAACCATTCAAGCAAAACTTCCACATTGGCTTATGCATATTTGAGATCAAATAATAATAAAATATTATTTTTTTATTATTATTAATTTTTTTCTAAAATCAAAATTTTTATATATATTTTGTAATTAACATCCACTATATATATTTGACATTAATAATACAAATATAATAATAAAAAATATAATTTTTTTTATATATTATATTAAAAATATAATAAAATGAAAAAAAAAATATAATATATTATAATAATAAAATGAATGTGTATGTGAAGATTTGTTGTGTTGTTGAGGGAGGAAGAAGAGGAAAAGATTGAGAGAGAAAGAGTGGAAGGAGAGAGAAATAACAATTAAATATGTTTGATGGAGTGAATAGTACTGTTCACTGTTAGCTAAATTTATGGATATGCATAAGCCAATGTGGGTGTTTTTTGAGTCATATTATGCAAATATGGTTTTGCATATAGATATGCATAGACCAATGCTAGTGCTCTTAGTTTTGTTCGACTTAGGCCCGTTTGGCCAAACTTAAATTCAATTCAATTCAATTCAATTTAATTTTAAACTGAATTTAATATTAAAATACTCAATTCTGAAATTATTAAATTTATTTAAATTCAAAATATTTTTACATATAAGTTCTACAATATTTTTCAACTCAATAAATCTTTAGATCCATAATTTTTTTTAATTTCTTATAAATTTATCTAAACTCATCTTAATATTTAAATACATCTAAACTAATTTTAAATAGATTTTACAAAATTTACTCTATCATCTCAACTTATTAATATTTATAAAAAATTTAATTGATCTTAATTTAACTTAATATTTAAATAAAATAACTTAATTCATCTCTATTCAACTCAAAATCGTAGAAAATAGATCTTTTTTCTGCCATGCTATCTACTGTTTGTGTTTATTTTCTTCTGTTTTTTGAAGTCTTCCCTGCTAGCTGTTTTGCAGAGAAAGCTGTTTTGCAGAAAAAACGTGGTGGGCTCCCCACAGCACCAAAATATGTCTCAATTTATTGGCTTTGTGGGGTCTGGGCCATGTGGAGAAGTAGAAATATAACTTGCATGGTTGTTTCTTTGCAACCTGTAGTGTCACTTTTCATCTTATCAATTACTCGCTATTTCCGTTTATTATGGAGTTAAGTTTAGTTATCACGAAAATTTGAGTGTAATAAAATATTATTTTTATTTTAAAATATTAAAAAAATTAAATTATTTATTATATTTTATTTTAAAATTTAAAAAAATTATAATGATTATATTAAATAAGAATGAATTTTAAATCCAAGCAAGACCTTAAACGCCAATTGGACCAAAATCATAGCGTAGCATTGTGACCAAAATCGTACTATCCTGAGTAAAGAAGACTCACATTCCACTCAGATGTGTTGGCCTAGGTGTAGAAAGTGCATAGGATAGGGTAAGAAAAATCTGACTGTTCAGATTGGGGTAAGAAGCACACAAAGGTTGCGAGTTTAGAATTTTTACCTCTGTACTTCCTCCGGGAATATGCTTTCTTTTTCCCTTCTTGACATGAAAGGTTGGGCTCTTCCCTGAAAAGGGGAAAAAATGGCCATTTGTTACTTCCAAGGATAGTAAATATACACTGTCTAAAACACCAAGGAAAGAAAGGAATTGGTAAAGATGTTCTAGGCGAAGTTTTGTGCCCTCTTGTCACATTTTTTTTAATAGAATTATAAAAAGAATTATTACTCTTTGGACAATATAATGACACCAACAATAGGTTTAATTTTTTAGAAATGGAATTAATTGGTTGAGAAATTGTCAATTTGGACTTCTTTTGAAGCTTCTTATATGATCATCTAATGCCAAATTAGCCATTATTTTCATAGTCTAACGTGAAATAATGGACCAACCTAGATTTTTTAGTACGTACTATACCCATGAAAATTGCCCACTGTCGTGCCAACTTTTCAGAAAATAACAGTTCCATTCCATAATTTTCTTTGGATTACCGCCCCTCAGTAACATACATCACTGTTTATCTCTCAAGTGTCTGCTTGGATTGGATGCTTACAAAACCCAAATTTTAAGGAAAAAGTGACTTATTTGTTGCAGCTTTCAGGGAACCGAAGCTTTTGTTTACTGTATTCAGACTCAGACTGGCAGATGTTGGGCTCTGCCACTTTTATATTCCTCTTCAAGTATTGGAAAACCTTGTGCGAGTGAATTGTACTTGTTCAGGGTGCCATCTGAGGTATGTTTGTCGCATAGCACTATTATATTGTTTAAGGGATTTTGGGGGGTACGGCTAGCCGCACTAGGATAAGGCATCTGCCCTCTTTTGGTTTTCCATCGAATGAGCTGAATTGATGCTATGCTTTGTGTTTAACACGTTGCTTGAATTACTTAGTTGGTCATTATTTGTGAAGAAGAATCACATCCAAGGATGTATTGATGGTTTTTTCTTTTGCTACATAAAGGGAGCGAGTCGTGTTGAGAGATGACTTGATTTCTGTTGAAATAGCATCTCTACATATTGTTCGCTCAAGTGTTGTCTCTCGAGCAAAGTTTCAGACAGATTGTTAGATCAACAGTTGCTCAACAGTGCCGTTTCAATATAAATACATGTTATATTTCATTGTAAATCACTTTTGAGTAACCAAATACATAGGGAGAAAATGAGGTACATTTGTGAGAATCCCAAGAGTCTATTGCGTGTATTGGGGCTATGGGATTGAGAATTTTATAATTGATCTCTTGTATTTTATCTTTATTAATAGTGAATTCATTGAGACCGACTTTACCAATAGACGTGGACTCATATTGAGCCAAACTATTTAAATCTTGGTATCTTTTGTGTAATTGTCGACTTTTGTTTTGTTTTGCTTCCGCTAATTCACTGAATTTAATTATTGATAACTAGTTAATTCCAATAAGTTCAGTCTCGAGTCTCATTTTGAGATTAGGAACTCAATATCAATGCGGCCGAATGTCATTGGTGTGTATTAATCCTCACCCCAAATGGACAGAGATGTGAGTCTTAGAAGTGTTTGAGAAAAATATAAAAGTTGAAGAATTTCACTTATAGATAGATCAATTTTGTGAAATTATCAAAGAATCGGATACTCTCCAAAAGAGAACAGGACTGGATGGAGGGCACCCCCACAATGACTGGTTTCAAGACTAACATGAAAATGCTCAAAAGCCAGGAGCAGCAAAGGTCCTTTCACACCGTTAAGTTTCCTGTCTAACAGCACAAGTCCAGAGTTAGAGAGAGAGAGAGAGAGAGGTTTGGAATGGAAAGCTTGGGGCCGAAAGGAAAATAAAATATATACCCCTTTCACCGATTTCAATTTTCAATCTATGCCTTTCACTTCCCTCCCACACTTTTTTTCCTCATTTGCTTTTTTCTCCAAAAGGATCCACTTTAGTGAGGGAATATCTGTTTGGGTATCTTGCCTTTCTATGCTTTTCGCTTCCCCTTTGTACAATGGCTACCATTTATTAGAGGGAATATCTTGATATTATGTGTTTTTGATATTCTGTAATCCTTATTTACTCTAATAAAAAGAATTAAAATAAATATATAAATATTTTTTATAAGTAAAATGTAAAAAAAAAAAAAAAAAACCATTATATAAAGATTGCAGAAGGTGTTTAAGACCTCAAGAGTGACCATTTTATACTGCATATAGGTTTGATTTGAAGTTGGTTCTTGACTCCACTAATTTTCCAAAATAGTTTGTTGATAAGTGCCTTGGATAAAATCAACCACTAAAAAGAAAAAGAAAATTAATTTTTTATTATTTAACTAGTCATGTTAGATATAAAAATAATAGAATCTTAATTTTATTTTTATAAATATTTGCACGAAATTTATTTATCCTAAAATTGCATAAATAATTTTATACAAACTATTTTAAAAGGCAACCCATAAACTATATACAAAGCAACTTTGAGATCTGATTCCCTAGGGCACCGGGATTGACAACTTACACCATCTGAAAAACAAAACAAATGAAAAAATAAAAAAAACCCAACGTGATGCCAAAACAAAGTTCCATTCCATTGTACACTTTACCCAATAATCAAATCGATAGGCCCACGCACACAATTTGGTAGGAACGTCATCTTCTCTATCACAAATAACATATAAAATAAATAAATAAATAAAACCCTCATCTTTTAAAAACTAATATAAACAAACGCATCTTATCACCCTCGTTGCAGCATTAAATAAATAAAAATTTACCCGCTAAACAACCCATCATTAGATTAGGCTAATTTTTTAGTGTTTTTACCATTAAAATTATATTTAGATAATGAAGTATTTTTAGATATTCTATAAATAGTAATAAAAAATAATAATAAAATATTAAATAAATAATAATAATAATATATGCCTATTCCCAATACCATAGCCTAAAATATTAAGGATTCGGTGAGTTCACAGACAGTAAAATCTACACAAACAAACAAACAAAAAAGAAGAAAAAATAGAAGTCTCCAAAAAAGAAAAAGGTCTCCACGATCCACAGTAGACCAGAGAGTCCAACCATAACACCTTCCTTCGTGGCTCTCTCTCTCCCTCTCTCCACTTCTCACTCGTCACTCGTTAATTGAATACAACCACTTTCAGCACTCAGACCTGTAGTTCGTTTTTTGTATTGGACATGTCTATACTATATATATAGAGAGAGTGAGGGAGAGAGATTTATATATAGAATGGGTTGCGCGACGTCGAAGCTGGACAACGAGGACACGGTGCGGCGGTGCAAGGAGCGTCGACGCCTCATGAAAGAGGCTGTTTACGCTCGACACTACCTGGCCTCGGCCCACGCCGACTACGTCCGCTCCCTACGACTTACCGGCTCCGCCCTCTACTCCTTCGCCCAAGGTGAACCCCTCTCCGTCTCCGACCAAACCCCCGCCGTCTTCCTCCACCCACCAAACCCCGTCCCTCCACTTGTCCCCTCCCCTTCCCCTGCTTTCCATCAACCACCGCAACCTCCTCCATTGTCTCCCACCAGCTCCAAGCTTCCCCCTCACACTCTCTCTCACTCCACCACCACTCCTCGCCGAACGACGTCGTTGACAAATCCAAAACCCAAACCCAAACCAAAACCGAGACTTCCTCACATCCTCTCCGAGTCGAGCTTTGCTAGTTCCTCCCCACGAAGCGATTTCTTCCCCACCGCTTACCATGCCAATTCCACCTACTCCAGAACGCCGTCCCAAGCTTCCTCTGTCTGGAACTGGGAGAACTTCTACCCTCCTTCCCCTCCCGACTCCGAATTCTTCAACCAACGGAGTACCCAGTTCCACAATGGAAGAATCGACCATCCGCAGCAACACCATTTGGACGTCGACGACGACGAAGAAGAAGGAACAGAGAAATCGGAGTACGACTTCTTCGACAAAAAATATAGGGAGGAGGAGGAAACAGAGATGGCCACAGAGGCGGAGCGGGTGCGAGAGCGAGAGGAGGTGCAATGTAGCGAATGGGAAGATCGTTACAGCACCACCAGCTCGTCGGAAGAAGAACTGGCGGGTGAAGGCGACGGGTATTCGAGATCCGAGATCGGCACTCGCTCGAACTTCGGCGGGGCATCATCGGTGGCGGCTCCTGAGCCACCGCGGAACTACTCGACGAAGACGAAGTTGGAGGACGCGGGATCGTCGGCAGGAAGCTATCGGACCGGGGAGATCTCGTCGGACAACATGAAGATAGTGGTGAGGCACAAGGATTTAAAGGAGATTGTGGAGGCCATAAAGGAGAATTTCGAAAAGGCCGCCACGGCCGGCGAGCAGGTCTCGGTGGTGCTCGAGATTGGCAGGGCTCAATTCGATCGGAGCTTTAGGCAGCTCAAGAGTGAGAGATTTTCCCTTATATTTAATTCTTACTCATATTCTTTTGAAGTAGTTGTTTGGTGGATCATCGACCGAATTTTGGGATAATTGGAGAGTAATCACAAATTAAGGAAAATCATTTTCCTGCATTTTCTCAGTAGCACCCCATACAGGGAATTAATATTCCAAAATTAACGGATTTTGACAAATAAATTTGCAGAGACAGTGTACCATTCAAATGGAGTGTTGAGTAACCTGAGCTCGAGCTGGACCTCAAAACCGCCACTGGCGGTTAAGTACCGGCTTGAAGCCGAGTCGCTCAATGAACCGGACGGTCCAAAGAGCCTCTGTTCCACCTTAGAGCGGCTCTTGGCTTGGGAGAAAAAGCTCTACGAAGAAGTCAAGGTAAATAAATTTGTTTGAAAAATTATGTACATCATCCTGGCATCACATACAGTAAATAATTTTTTAATTTTTAATTTTTTCTTCTTACAAAATATATGATATATAATTAATAAGTATAAAAATTTAATTAGTTTAAAAAGAATAAAATTAAAAAATTAAAAATAAATAAATAAAAATATATGTAGTGTATAAAGTCGATAAATAGAAAAATCAAATTTCTCCTTAATTAAAAATTTTGATGGGATTTTTTTTAAAATTTTTCATTTCGTGAGTATGATATGTAAATGTAAATTGACAACAATACCCTTATTAGGTGGGAATTCTCTAAATTATTCAGCCTTTACTTTTTGGTCTTAATGACGGTTATACCCTCCACCGTCCTGTCCCTACTTTTACTCGGTAATAATGCCCCTAATATTTTTTTACTATAGTCCTCTCACCAACACATGATAAAGTATTAAGAGTAATTTTATATACAATTATGAAGTACATAAATGTCGGATAATCGCTTTGAAAAAGAGTAAAGTTCACTATTAAAAAATGAATTTTTTTCATGTGAATCTTATGTTTTATTCACTTTTTTCAAAACGATTACGCGGCAGTTACATAATTCATAGTTGCAAATATCTTTTCTCTAGTATTAAATAATTAGAATCTATTTGTTATGTTTTATTTTATTTACCAATCATTTAATATCAGGTCAAAAAATATTGAGAGAATAATAGAATAATGAACAGAATCTCTGGATTCTTCTGCTCATAAAGTCGCCTGATAAACTTTAGGCGCTAGTAGACTGCATGGATGAGTTTTATCTTTTTGGACTCCTTATGAGGAACATTTGTTAACCAAAGACTGTCTAGTCACAAAAAAGTTGCACAATGGGGTTTGGTAATAAAAATTTCTCGACTTTGTTGTGTACTACATTTTTATCATCTACAAAAAGCTTATGCTCCCCAGAGTTACAACCATGAATAGCTAGTAGTTTCTAAGTCTTTATTTGTTTTCACAATTTCTCTCAACGCATCTCATCTAATTATTATAATTTTCTCAAATTTCTACACAAAATAAAACAAACAATCAACTTTTTTAAATCCCAAAACAAAAATAATATTAAAAAAATATATTCTAGCAATATTTTATTCAACTTTTAACTTTAATCTCAACTCATCTCATTTACAAAAAAAAATGAGCCCTAAATGAGCAAAAGCTAGGAGCATGGGGGTTTAAAATTTGCACAAGGTGTTACCTGTTGCATTTAAAGGGGGTGGCAAGTTGAAGGATGGATGACTGTTTTTCTGTTGCAATCTATTTATGTTGAAAACATGTGGTTTCGAAATTATTGAGTGCTGATGGAGGCAACAATTCTATCTGTGGATGCTTAGGCTAGAGAAGGCGCGAAAATTGAACATGAAAAGAAGTTGTCCGCTCTGCAGAGTCAGGAATACAAAGGGGAGGCTGAAACCAAGCTAGACAAGACCAAGACTTCAATAAAGAGGCTGCAGTCACTGATTATTGTCACATCTCAGGCTGTCTCTACCACCTCAAGTGCCATCATCGGTCTTAGAGACTCTGATCTTGTTCCCCAGCTTGTTGAACTCTGTCACGGGTGAGTCTTTTCTTTTCATTTGTTTTAGTTGGTTTATTTCTGTGCATAGACTGATCTGATTATGCACGTATCAACTGTTATGTCAAAATGTAATTGTCATGTGAAACTAAGATCACTCTTAATGCTTGCAGTAACACAATCAATATAATCGCATAAAATTGTTTGAGAATGATGTTCAAGTTCTGAAGTAAAAGAGTATTTTTGTTAACAAAGGTTTAATTAGTTTTAAATATGGATTATGTGGCTCAATTGGGTTTCTGAATGTAAAATTTAGCCAAATAAAATTGTTGGACTTTCAAAATATCGAATCCAAAATATTTAGTGTAATCTGAGATACAAAATTGAACCTACTGTTTTTCACTTTCTCAAACTGACAGATTTTTTGCCACTGTATACCTATATGGTGTAGTCTAAAATCATGTCATCCGTTTGCATTGACAATGTCAAGGAAGTATGGCTTAGTTTCGCATTTTGCTATTGTTCATGGTCTATGATGATAGAGAGTGCACCTTCCATATCGAGGGTCTGAATCTTGACTTTGGTACTTGGTAGTTGAAGCATTATGAACCACTGCTCCCCTGGCCACTAGCTTCATCTCCTCTGTGACTACTTTTGCTTTATTGTACTGGACCATTCAATTACTGGGCTGCCTCTTAAAATTTGACGGTGGCCCCAACTCCATCTTTTCAACAATTTTGTTTTGTTTCAGCTGTAAGCCCTTTTGGGGCCAAACGTAATTGATGAGTGGAAGTAGGTATGTCAGACTTCAGTCATATGGCGCACATTTGTCTGTTTCTAGATGAATGGACTGGTTGGTCGACATTGATTTGGCCTCGTTTATTTTAGGAAACATCTTAACTCATCTCATCTCATCATTCTAATTTTTTCAAATTCTTATACAAAATAAAATAAACAATTCAACTTTTTTAAATTTAAAAAAAAATAAAACATATATTTTAATAATATTTTATTCAATTTTTAATTTTAATCTCAACTCATCTGTGAAAATAAACGAGGCATAGCGGAGATTCACGAAGAAGTATTGCGCTATTTACCAGGGAGTGGTATTATTGGACTGATCTTTTGGTGGGAAATGTTCTTCATTTTAGATAATGAAACCATTCCTATTGTTGTAAATGACATAGCATTCCTAACGTACTGGAGTTATAACATTTGAATTTTTCTTACATTCTACAAACGGATTCTATCAAATATTTCACATTTTCTATGATCATCTGAAAACTCTCTTTTTTAGTACTTTGTTCCTTTGGGTAGCTTCTATAAATTGTAATGGGCCCAGTTTAAATGATTTTCTTGTCTCCTTTCCCATTTCTGTTCAAGCATTCCCCTTGTACTAATCGTGTACTTAGGCAATGCCTTCTAGTTTTTTAAATAAAAATCTTCAATTACTTATAATAAAAAATTCTCATCATTATTCCAAACTGTTTAGTGGGCTGAGATGGTGGCATTAAAATAAAGAATAGGACCACTGTAAATAGCATGATGATTGCGAGATAATTTTTGGTTGGAGCAATGTTGTTTGGCTATTAATTGTGTATTTCTTTTAGAATTATCTTTGGTGCAAATGACCGAAGAGTCTCAGGTCATGCTGGTTGGGACACCAAAAGGAAAAGAATGAATGTGATGCTCGTGTTATACCATGTGCAGGTTCATGTACATGTGGAGATCAATGAACCAGTACCATGAAGTTCAGAACAACATTGTGCAACAAGTCCGAGGCCTCGTGAACGGGTCAACCAAGGGTGATTCAACCTCCGAATTACACCGTCAGGCAACTCGTGACCTTGAATCGGCTGTCTCTGCCTGGCACTCCAGTTTCTGCAGCCTTATAAGGTTTCAAAGGGACTTTATTCGATCCCTCCATGGTTGGTTCAAGCTCACCCTTTTACCAGTCAGCAACGACAACTTGAATGGAAACAGGGAAACCTCTGATGTATATGCCTTCTGTGATGAGTGGAAACTTGCCCTTGATCGTGTTCCGGACACAGTTGCTTCTGAAGCTATCAAGAGCTTTATCAACGTCGTTCATGTGATAACTGTAAAACAAACTGAAGAGCTCAAGATAAAAAAACGTACTGAAACTGCATCAAAGGAGCTTGAGAAAAAGGCTTCATCTCTTAGAAACATAGAAAAGAAGTTCTACCATTCATACTCCATGGTAGGTATTGGTGTTCCTGATCCTGGGCCTGACAATGGGCAAGTATTGGATGCCCGGGACCCACTCGCCGAGAAGAAATCCGAGCTTGCAGCCAGCAAAAGACGGGTGGAAGACGAGATGGTGAGGCATTCCAAGGCGGTAGAGGTGACGAGATCGATGACACTAAATAATCTTCAGACGGGATTGCCAGGCGTTTTTCAGGCATTAACCAGTTTTTCTGCCTTATTCACAGAGGCACTCCACTCAGTATGCAACCGTTCCTATGCAATCAAATAGGTTACATACAATTATGCTGCTTGGGTTTCTGAGATAATTTGGATTCTACAAGGGGCTGGTATTTTTTTTTTGTTTAGGTTGGCAGTCTCTTATTATTGTAACTGTTGTTAGTTTTTGGGGTTCTTTTGACTTTGTAAATATGAGGGAGGAATTTTCTGATTCCATCACTCGTTTTCGTGGAAATGAGAATTTCTCTGTATAGGAAATTGCTGGGATTGTTGTCAGGAATTTGACAAATACTGCAAATGAATAAATATACGCCTTCTCTCTCTCTCTCTCTCTCTCTCTCATATACAGCAAACATTGTATCTGTTTTTTGGATGAAGTAAACATGATACCTTTGCTGAAAAAAAAAACCATAATTATTATGCTACAACTGCCTGGCTATAAGGTGTTCATATTACGACACCAATGTGAGTTTCCAAATTGAAATTATAGGAACTATTTTCTCGAATCGAAATTAATTTAGAGGTATGTAGTTGGTTTTTGTCGACTTAGAAAGCATTAGATAATGGTAGTACTTTGGGACGTGCTGTGTCAGATTGTGAAAAGCACACTAAAGTAGATGCGTTCCGATAATGAGATGAGATGAAAAATTCTTAAAAACTTATCAAAACTTCTCCAACTTCCTTTCTAAACATCTCTCAATTATAAAATATTTTTTAATTTTAAATATTCAATTTTTTCATCTAATCATTAACATTTATACAAATTTCAAAACAAAACACAAAAATGAATACAACTTTTTTAAATTTCAAAACAAAAATTATATTGAAAAATTATATTCATAAAATTTTTAATTTTTTATTCAACTCTTTTTTTTTCACTTTTTCTAAAATCTAATAAAATATCTCATTTTACTATTATTTATATAATTCTGACATATTTTAAGTATCTAAACAAGCGTGTTCCTAATCTTACTTAGGCCATTATCTCTTTGGGCCTCTATCTCATAGCCCTTAGCTTCTGAGATAGCTATGACAAGGTTATGACTAGAGTAGCAACTACTTGGGCCTTTATCTCTTTGGATTGGTCATGATAAGCTTACTAGATCAACTGAGCATGAAGTGGCCAATGATCTTCTGGCCGAATGCACTAGATCCTTAGGTATTATTACCTAATCAATATAATTTTTTCAAAATTTTAAATAAAATAAAAAAATATATCTATTTTTTTAAATTTTAAAATAAAAATTATATTAAAAAATTATATTTTAATAATATTTTAATTTTATTCAAAATTTTTTCTCATTTCCCAAAACTCCATAAAACATCTTAACTAAAACAATTTTACCATTATTTACAGATTTTTCATCTCATCTAAATATTCAATCGAGTAAAAATTAGTTTTGTTTTATTTTATTTATCAACAGTAGGTATATGGTTTGGCCTGGCTGTCACTGTCATCACTGAAAGGTAGTAACTTTCAGAAACCAATTTATGTTCAAGAAAGAATAGATGGTTTCATGATGAGTAAATTGTTGTAACAAGGCTGAAAAGACTACACTACAATCAGGTGCAGGTTCCGCATGCATGTAAACATTTGTGTAGAGGGGGGAGAATAGGGGACCGACTGAACTGATGGAAAGAAAGCAAAAGAAAACTCAATATTTGTGGGCCTCAGTTCTTTATAATGAAGCTAACAGCTTTTTTATTTGGAGTATCAATTAAAGGGTTATCATCTCGGCTTTGTTGGTCTCCCTCTCTTTTTTGAAAAAGTAGAATCAATCGTTAAAAAAAATAGTTCTTTTATGTAAATTTTAGATTTATCCATTTTTTTTAGAGATTGCATAAGGTAAGGTCCCGTTTGATTGCAAGACTCAACTGAGTTCAGTCTAATTTTAAACTGAGTCTTACATTCAAACATCCAATTCTCAGATTATTAAATTCATCTCAACTCAAAACCTTCTTACACGTGGGACCCACAACCTTTTTCAATTTCTCATAAATAGTACTAAACTCATATTAACATTCAAACACATCTAAACTCATTTTAGATGGGTCTCACATAACTCACTCCACCTACTCAACTCACTACAATTCATAAAGAACTCAGTTCAGCTCAATATCCAAATGCAGCTGTACACACATTAGGACAACAAATATCATTTCCCATTTGGTTATGTTTTCCATCTTGCACTCTATGGTTTCCAAGTTGCTCTATATTTTAGCATTTGGTCATTAAAATGCAGAAGTTGGTATACAAAACTCATTCATAAATCATACATGGTTGCTTAATGTAATATTTAACGTAATCCATTAAGCCAAGTGCTTGTGCACAAGTTTATTCTTAGGAAATAAAAATAGTCTAGGTTCCTTGCTTGGGAACAAAGAAAAGGCAGGGGCTGGGGGCCTATATCGTGATTTTGAGGTCACGACTCACAAGGTTTCAAGAGCAATAGCTGGCCAGTTTGGGTGCCGATTTATGGCGCTTATGTCTGATGCCTCACACTTATAATCCTATGGCAGGGCAGGTTCTTTGTTTCTATTAAGGCAAAACCCTATTCTGCCTTTAAAAAAAAAAAATCAGAGAAATAAACATGACCCTCTAATTTCACTGTCAAGAACATGTACATATATCTTCATTGTGATGAGTAAATTTGCTCTGGGTCCATTGCCTATCTATGGTCTTCTGCAAAGTATATCGTAAGGGTTGGTATTAGTTTTTTTTTTTTTTTCACTTATTAGTCTTGACATTAGTTGTTTTTGTTTTTTTGTTTTGTTTACAAGTCATTATATTAGTTGTTTAGCAAGGTAATGGAAGTAGTCATAATCATTTTTTGTATAAGCAGTATTTGTACTAGCTGGCATTAACTTGCTCACATTTTCCTCATTTTGGCATGGTCAATGTAAGTAGTTTCAACTCTCAACTCTGCGTGTAAACCTTTATTCCAACACTTCATTTTGGATCAACTGATGATACTAATACAACAGAGTGTCAATCCTGTATTTTAAAACTAGAAGAACTCGAAGTCCAGAAACTTACCCCCAGATTTCATGTCTGTCCCTACCATCCTTTTACTGCTGCCACCAACCCCAACTCTATCTACAGCTCCGAACTTCCCAGGAAGTTCGGTTTCCACTGGTCTTGGCACTTCTGGCGGTGTGCTACATCGTATCAGAGCCCAATTAACACCTTCAAAGAAGGGGTGCTGCTTGATCTCAGTCGCACCCCTCTTCACCCCAAGCCGGTGCTGTGGCTCCTTAACCAGCAAGCCCCGGATGAGATCCCGGCTTGCATACCTGGTTGATGGTGAGTCTGGGAATTTAAGCTGCTGCCCCACCACATTAAACAGTGTGGCACGGTTTCCTGATCCTTTGAATGGGGTTTTACCATATAATAATTCATGCAAGAAAATGCCAAACGTCCACCAATCAACAGCACTGCCGTGGCCTTCTGCCTTGATAATTTCTGGGGCTAGGTATTCATGGGTTCCAACGAAAGACATAGATCGTGCTGCAGTAGGCTCAGCAACAAGCTCTGGAAGTGTTCTGGCTGGCAACCCAGGCTCAGCTCGAGGTCTTCCGGTCTTCTTCTTGCTTTTTTGAGGGAAGATTCGTGGAATAAAACAGGCAGGCTGTATGCATACCGAAGAAGGCTCAATACAGGCGGGCTGGACACAGAATGCACTGCCAGCAGCCCGTTTTGAAGGGTCAGAATCAAATGAAGTTTTTATCAGGGTTGGTGAGACGGCACATCTTAGGGAAAGGTCAAAGTCTGAAAGCATTATATGACCATCATCACGAACCAGCACATTTTCAGGTTTTAAGTCCCTATAGACAACTCCAAGCATGTGAAGATACTCGAGGGCCAAGAGAACCTCAGCAGCATAAAATCTGCAAATGCCAAGAAAGGAAATGTTAATACTTCTGTCAACTGGAAAATACTAGTGCAAGTGAAATGCACATGCTTAGGTCAGCATAATAAGAACACCACTATTATGTTACAACTAACAGAAGCTTAAAAGAACACCCCTCGATGATAGTGCGGTTAGTATTTTCAACAATTGATAATAATCATCCAGCATTTTTCCAATAACATTACAACAAAATTAATCAAGTACAACAGAGCATCCTATAAATATCATAATGGCAGCAACATCAATGCCTGTATAAGGAAAAAGAGAACTTTCATAAAACTTTCATCCCGCCAAATGGAAGCATAGGACCGAGAAATATTAACTTTACAAAAACGCATATACTGGATACTTAGGACCAGTCACATCATTTTTTACCATTTTGTTTTATCTTTTGCTATGCTACATATACTTCAATTCTACGACCATTCTAAAAGAAGAGGCAATTAAATGGAGAAGATAATCATTGCATAAAGGCCTCCAATAAAAGATGACTAACCAACCATGATGAGCCTCATCAATTTATCTTTGTTCAGCCCCTTGCCTGTTTTGTGCCTTTCAAAACTTTCACATCTTATGTACTTGTCAAAAATAAAAAAAAGACTTTCACATCTTATGTTTTCAATCAAAGAGGATCAAACTAGTTTCTCAAGTGCAGTCATGGTACACAACCCATCCTCCTGGAATAGGAGTATGGTACAGAACTGATTAACCACCAAACAAAATTAAGCTGCCATTTGGCCATGGCAAGTATTAGATTGCAGCAGAAATGGACCCACACTCTGCACAGGTTTCAGAACTCAGAAAGGAGGGAAAATATAATGATTATACATAGTAAGTATACTCAAACCTACTAGCATAATTTACAAGACAATTCTTGTCTTTCATTTCCTTAAAGTGAAACTTCATTAGGATGAGAGACACAATTTACTGAACAATTTACACGCAATAATCGGACACGTTGACATGAAAGAATTAACCTTCCAGTGAAACACAATGGACTGAAGTAGCAATAAGTATGACTTCCACCGTCTAACAGAGATACCACTTTGTTGAGCAAGATTTTCCACTGGCTAATAGCCCACTTATACATGACATATAAAGGCATGACAAATAAAGCATCTGTTTATGATTCTTATCACTAATTCTATTCAAAACCTCTCGATATGAAAAAGCATGAAAAGTGAACAAGACAGATAACCTCCTCAGATGCAAACTTCAAATGAAGCAAAGCATAAATTATGCAACCTTAAAACTTTTTTTCCCCTGAAAATAAAGGAAAGCTAAACCAAATAATATGACACTGCATAAAGAAATAAATATGAGAAGGCAGGCCCCATGGCAACAACAAATAAGAAATAAATGCTAAACAGATTGATGGGAAAAAGTGTCTGCATTATAAGACATACCGTGCAGCATACTCTGAAAAATATTTCCCCGGTTGCCGTTGCCTCAAAGTGTGCAGATCACCCCCAGGACAGTATTCCATGACTAAACAGGAGAATCTGTCAGTCTCAAAATGTGTATATAAAGTTGGAAGAAATGGATGGTCCAGCAGCTGTAAAATCTCCCTTTCTGTTTGAGCCCTAGTCAGTTTCTTCCTACTCGCAAGGGATGCCTTGTCCATTACTTTCATTGCAAAATAACAGCGAGTTCCACTCAGCTCTGAGAGATACACACTGCCAATATCACCACAACCAAGTCGCTTGAACAATTTAAAATGACTCATGCCCAAAATTCCATCCCTTGCCCGGATGGCAAGAATAGCCTTCCACCTAGGATCATCTCCTTTGTGAGGTTTATTAGCACTCCCAGTAATGTTGCTCCAATTGCTATCATCACTAAGGCCACTGCTATCACTGACTCGACTAACACTAGTTTTTGCACTTTCAAGCAAATCCCCTCTAACACTCCCTTTTGTACTCTCACAGTTCCTCTCCACTCTAAGCATTCCATCACTCCGATATGTACTGGCACAGCTATTGACAACTCTCATAGCCGTCACAACACCAGTACTATCAAAACTACTATGCGGGCTTACATTGCCGCTTGGAGGCAAAGAAGCATCCCAAACACATTCCTTCTCCTCTGACTCAAAAGGAAGGAGAGAGTTTCTTGTAGTTTGTGATGGACGAGGAACTGAAAATGGTGAAGGCAATGCACCCATGTCATTCAGTTCTTCAACCAAACTTTCAGTAGGTGAAAGAACGGATGGGCTTGGTTTCTTGGGTGGAACCCGGATTGAAAGGTCTTCTAGAAAAGGACCCTTCATAGACATGCTCTTCATTAAGCATCCAGCGTCATGCTTGTTTTGACCTATTGGTACGTAAACTGTTCTCATTAGATCCGTATCAACAGGTTCAGGGGGATGACTAGCACCAGAAAATGAGCTTGGACCACCTTCCTCAAATGAATTCTCACTGGCCTTAATCATAATGGCATCAGGCATAAGTTCTTTGTGTTCAGCCAAATATGTTTTTCCTTTCCATGTTCTTACTGGTGCATGCAAGTCTAAATCTTGATAGTCTCTTGCATCAGATCTGCCCACATCTTCCCTTACCAAAACCATACGCACATTTGGCATCTGACCCATGTCTTTCACAGAAACCATACGTACATTGGATAACTGACTCAATTCTCTTACTGAAACTGTATGTGCATATGGTAACTCCCGCATGTTTGACAGCTGACCTACATGGCGTGCATTTGATAGCTGAACTCCCTCACACACGTTTGATATCTGACCAAATTCTCTTACTGGGGTCATATGTGCATTCGAGACCTCACCAGTAATTGACACCTTCCCAGTAAGTGCCCTTGATTCTGGAACCCTCTCCATGTCCTCAAACCGTGTATCATTACAAAGAAAATCTTTTAGCGAACAAATCTGTAAATAAGAATTAGACTTTCAGTGTGTGATTTACCTTTTTCAGTTAGATTTTAGTGGTTACTCTGCTAAACACGATAATATATTAGTGGTTCCAGATAATATATAATCAGTGCAATATTATATATTATCAAAGAACTTCTCTGATTCCACCCTATGCAGGCGTAACATGATATAGCATTTTTCTTACATAGCTTAGGCCGCGAAATGTGCAGATATCATAAATAAATAAACATTTAAATGAAACTCAATAGGCACACACAAGAAAACCTACTGCATAAACCTCCATTTGATTGCTAAGAAATCTTTTTGCAAGATGGAAATCCAAAATCAGTCTATCTTAATTTCCTAAAATTACAAGATACTCACTTCAACTAAACTAAAACATATAGTAACTCCACAAAGCAAATAGAGAAAAAGAATCCATGAAAAGGCGGCAACAAGACAACAAAGGGCAAGCAATTATGGAATGTAAATGGACTTGCAAAGCATGATAGCATATAATCCCAAAAACCAAGCTGACCCTTTACTATGAGAAACTTTAAACGCAAAACCCTGGAGCAGAAAACCCCAATTCGGAAGATTCTCGGTAAGCCCACCAGATCAAGCAACTAAAATCAGATGAAAGACACGTCGTGTCCTTTAGTTTCGATCACAATCAACCATATTTTTTCATATTCTATATAATACAAAAAACATAGCCAGAAAAATAAAAACAAGTGACTTAAAAAGTAAAAGCAGAGGAAAGATAAAACCCACAAGCTGAGAAAAGCAAAAAATGCCAAATCCCTTATATCTTCGCTACTGCACTAGAGCACATTCCCCACATAATCCCTTCATTTCCTCGCAAAACCTCCAAGAAAATTACAAAAAAGAAAAGGGGTGAAGGAGGAGGAGGAGTAGGCCAGAGAAGGAATCTGATTTCTAATTTAAAGATTAAAAAAAAAAAAAGCCGGAGCAGAGAGCAGAGAAAGGTCTCCAAGTCCCAGATAGCAATCAAACCAAATATTTCCAGAGAAGAGAGAGAGAGCCCACCAGCAATTAAACCCAAAGAACCGAAATCTGTACGGACGAGACACATCCTGTACAACAACGACAACGACAGCAAGAAGTAGGTAGTGTCATTTCTTCGTCCTCTTCTTCCTTCTTCTTTGACTAAAATAGTAGGATAGTGAAAACTGGCAACAAGGATACTTTTTCTGCAGAACTCGAGCGGTGAGAGAGCGCCATGCTCGAGCTCCCCTAATCACCGTTTGTTGTCTCGCCAAGTACAACTACAATGCCCGGCCCTGCAAGCATAGAAGTGCCGGTGTTATGGTTGTAGTCTTCTCAATGTCTTCCTCGTTGTCATCGTGTTTATGTTTTTTATCTCCTAATTTTCTATTTCATCTGCAGCTTTTGCTTTTTTTGTTTTTTTTATAGTTACCACTTTTGCATCCATCAGACTCTTGTAACAGTGTCTCTGAGAGTGAGAGAGAGGGTTTTTCTTTTTCTTTTATTTGTTTATTATTATAATGAGTCCAGAGGGTGGGGACGAGTGGGCTCCGCATCGAGATTATTTTTCAAGTAAATAAATAATTTCTTTTATAAAATAATATTACTTTATAAATATTTTATAAAATATACTTAATAAAAAAAACAATATTTACTGTATAGAATGTTCAAGTATCACGTATTTATTTTTAAAAAAATATATAAATATAAGATTTATATAAAAAATTTACTTTTTAGTGATAGATTATTTTTTTTAAAAAAATATGCGATACTAATATAATCTATAACTATGTCTAGCATTATTTTCATTTATAATAATACTGTTTACAAAAGTGTAAAATGTATTATATGTGCGGATGTGTAGTTTTTTTTTTTTTTTGAGTTTGAAGCATAGCCTATAAGTTGTGAACAATGACAATAGAAAAGTAAAACAAGATAAGAAATCAAGTACATGACACAAAAATTCACTTTGTTTGGCAATGTGACTATATTCACAGGACTGTAAATAATTTTATTCTCTTAAAGAATGTCAAAGTATACTATGAGATAGAATTATAATACTCAAAACGATCGTGCTATTCATAATAAATATATATATAGGGTTACACGGTTTTAATTTTTCAATTATTGCACTCTTCACTCAGTCTCGAGTGAACTCTCTATTTGATATTCACTTGAGCGAGTGTCGAGTGAACTTTCTATCTTGCATTTATTGAGTCACAGTTGAGTCAACAAATTTAGCCTCATTGAAAATCTACACAAAAAATAAAACATAACGAATTTTTATCAGGTTAGATCATCAAATTGAGTCGCCACAAGAATAAATCAGACTCCACAAATACAACATAAATAATATGACTAGCACAAGAAAATTTGCATTTCATTAAATGATTTGTATAATTTTAAAATGTGCAAGTAGTAGTCTGTTTAAAACAAAAGGAACACACCTAAAAACTATATGAAAAAAACTCACTTTTTTATAGTTGGTCTTGCTTTTTATTCAAAATTATTGCACGGAGCTTACACATCTTACAACTCTATGGAACACACACGGTAGGCTACAAAGCAAGAAATGGGACAATGCAAAGAACAAGGGTGAATCAGTGTCTGCTGCCATTGGGCACTCGAGGGAGTGTGTCTGTGTGTGTGCATTGAGGGGTCAACCTCCTCTGCGTCCCGCTGGCCCCTTGTGTAGCCGCTTAAGACAATCTTTGCTGCCTCCCTCTCATTTCACTTGGTTTGTTTTTTACTTTAAAAGTTTCAAAAAGTATTTTAGATGTCTAGTTTTTTTTTTTTTTAAGAAATTGTGTCTTAAGCATTCAAAAGAACCAAAAATCTACTTTTTTAAAAAAAATTAAAGATTTTGTTGAAAAACTCATGCTGAATAGTAAATAGTAATAATTTTTTTTAACAAAATTCTATAATTAAAAATCGTATTTGCAAATTGATATAAAAGACATTATTTACGTCGTCAATACGATATGATTTAACTTTCAAGATAAATATTTAAATTTTTAAAATAAAATTTTATCACGTCAGTAATGAAAAATCATCACACGATACACCAGCTTGTATGTAAAAGAATACTCATTCTAATTACACAGTCGAATGGTGTTTATGAAAATCTCTATTAGAAATTTTTCTCAAAAAGTTTTCAATACTGAAATATAAAAGAATTTTTGATGTCCTATCTCCATTATCAATATCATTCATGTGATAAAAAAAAAAAAAAATCATTCATGTGAAATCCTATTATTAAGATTTGTAAAATTGAAATTCATTTAGACATATTTATACTAATTAATTATAAAATATGTGGTAAAAGAGTAGTAAATAAATTATAGATATATTGTTACCATAATTTATTTGATCAATAATACTATATACAATTAGTGTGCAAATTCTACATATTTCCTATAAAAGAAATAAGATCATTAAGAAATTAATTTTTAATATAAATTTAAGATATATATAAATACGCAAAATTTACCCACTCTAAAATTATAAATATCATCTAAATAATTCTTAACTTTTATAATTATAAATATTCAAGAAAATAAAGAAATAACAAGTAATCACATCAAGAAAGTGCTACTACTATAATAAATAATTAAAAAAGTACCAAACAAAATTTGATCAATACTAATCAAATCATAAATTTCTGATTTTTTATTTTATTTGTTATATAATAGTATCATATTTTTTTTTTAAGCAATCAAATTTCTATTAGAAACGAAAATGATGATACATGAGGAGGGGGTGAGATTCTTCAACAAACGTCTTAATACAATAACCACAATGCAAAAGTGATAAAAGAAATGAACTAAAACGAATTTTGAGATCAATTCTGATCCCCACCTATGCCCTACAAAGAGGGCATTGTCGTAAAAAACAGTAGTTAACAATTTGCAAAGTCATACAAACTATGGAACCATCGTCGATGGTGGTGAAACCTCTGCTGGAAGCGGTGAAAGTTGTGGGTGTACTGCAATTTGTTATCTTGAGATATTTTTTAGAGAGATACGTAGTCTCCTTTTCAAGATCAACGAATAGGAAAAGCAATGACATAGTCGAAAGCACGGCATCAGATGGACTGATCTGCAGTCAGTCATCTGTATTCTCAAGCATCTGTGGTGGTGCATGGCAATCACGCGCGGGTGGTATGGAGGCGAGGCTAGGTAGATCCAGAAGATCTCGGCGTAGGGAATTTATTGGTACGACGCGTGTAACTGGCGAAGGCATCGTGGCGCTGCAGCGCGTGAAAACCATGTGTGGAAACAAGCTGAGCTTTTTTGCCCGATTATGCTCCGTCCCCGTAGCTCGACGGCTGTAGAATGGCGTGGTAGGGAGCGTGTCGACTGATGGCAGTCGTAGTGCAATAGATCTGATCAAAACCAAACTAGTGAAATGGAGAAAATACTACTATGAAAGGATATACACAGTGTGGTAATGGAAAGGGAGGATAGATGAGGGTCCTCTCCCGTGAAGGCACTCAAAGTGATTGAGTTTTCTAGAAAAAATTGAGAATTTCTCTCTATAAACAGGGAAGGGAGAGTTGTATCTCTCAGCAGACTATATTATCATAAGTTTCTTATTGATATCAAACTCAGCCCACTGTGAACATGAATCTCCAACCTGCCTGTATCCGCACTATACTGAATTCCCAAATGCACTGTCATTTCCCCATTATTAATGCGTCTAGACAAACAAATTAAAGTTCTGATTTTTGGAGATATAATTTAACATGTAATGCCACGCGTAAAAAGACAGAATCCAATGACACAAATAACAAAAATTCCTTCCGTCAAAATAAATTCTTATTTTTTGAGGAAAAAAATGGAATAGATGACGTGGCAAGAATGTGTGTCATGATTTTGTTTAATCTTTTGATGTCGATGGTCAAGATCAGTTGGACAGAAGTTGTATATCTCCAATCCCATGAAAGTTCACATTAGGTGGTGATGAAAATGATTGCCTCAAAATCTCACTACTCAAGTACTAAAATCCCACACCCACATTTCCAAAAAGAGATTTATTTAATTACTTTGTTGGTGTTGTTGTAAGCTGGTGTTTGTGGGGGCCTTGCACTTGCACTTGCTCCTTGCTTTTTGAAAAGTTGGCAAATTAGAGAGGGTTTTTGCATTGGAATTAGGAAAAGGTGCAAGGCATTCAAAGGTGGGTGGGTGGTTCTTTCACGATTCCTTTCTCCCTTGAATTTGGTCCACGAAAAGGCTTTTTCAGCAAGCATCCTCAGCTATTAGTTGTGAATCTGCAAGAGCGGGTGTAAATTCGGTTTTAGGTGTATTTTAGAATAGATTGGTATATACTAGTTTTAAGAATTGAAGAATCAATACTAGATCAATTCACTCTCGAAACCGGTACTTTAAATTTTATCGATTCCGGTTCGGGTTGATCCAATTTTACCAATTTTTCGATAAACTATCAAGGTCAAACGCTTAGGAAGTCGAGCTTGAAACAACAAATTGATAAATTAAAAAAATATGCAAAAAAAATAAGAATTATAATAAAACTATTATAATGAAACCGGTATCAAACCAAACCAGTTTTGTACTAGACCGAATACACCGGTCTTGTTCAGGTTGGTTTACAGGTTTTTATTTTCAGCACTAATCATATGTTCAATTTTCCCCCTCTTAGATGAGAGATCAAGGTGGTAATATGTGAAATTTGTATATTCTAATATTTAGAGTAAGATATATATATATATATATATATATATATATAATGAGTCTTATAATATTTATTGATCAAGTAAATTTATTTAGTATTATTAAATATTCAATAAATGTTGTGGGATATATTTAATGCATATATCTCTTTTCGAATCTGGAGTTCAAGTAGAAAGTCTAGAAGATTGAAAAATGAGAAGCTCTTATAGCAATTGAGATATGTTGCAGCCACAAAGAGATCCTATAAAAATAAATTCACAAATTGATACGGCTTCATATGATACGTTAAATCTATTTTACAATTTACAATCTAACATATCACATCCAGCCATGTTAATTCATTACGGTATCATTCAAATTTTCACAATATCTAGAAAATATAAATAATACGATTTCGAATGTAGTCTGTATTTTCTTACTTTTTGAAGGTAGGATTTTGTGGAGTTTTGTAAATAATGATAGGATCCATAAAAATATGTTTGGGTGGATTTTTTTTTTAAATCCATTGAAATGATAGTGATTTTATTTTATGTTAAAAAAATGTTTGAATTGAAGGTGATTTTTAAAAATTAAGTTTTTTCTGTTAAAATATTTAATTAGTTCCCAAACAAGGCCTCAGTGGCCCAACACTAAACACAAAGACAAGCCCAAACTTTGTCGTGGAAGAGATTTTCAGCAACACATACAGTACTTATGCAGACACACGACAAGTGAATCAAGTTGCAATTAGAACATGAAATTGTCAGGATTGGGCTATTTAGCTAAGCTAGGGCCCAACAGAGGCACTTCCTTGTGCACCCTCAACCCGACTATATGCTCCAGATCAAGCAATGCAGCATACATGCAGCACCAGTATTCTCCCATTGTTCATGAATAATTAACCAGCTTGATGACTTTGAAGTTTTGATCCCTATCCCTATGTATGCAGTGTGTGTGTGTATATATATATCATTCTAGTTAAAGAATATTATTGTCATTTGAATCTTGGAGACCTTGTCTTGATTATGGGCAAGATTTAAACCAAAACTTTTTTTTTGGGGGGGTTCTTTTTGAGCAAAAATGGGTGGAGATCTAAAAGAGATCAATCATCATGATCTCGAGTTTGGATTACATTCTATTAAGAATCCGCTAGATACATCTTGTTTGAAAAGTGGATGCAGGCCGATATATAAATTGGAAGATTGATGAAAAAGTCTACTTATTTTTTTACTTAAAGCAATCTTATCTATTCATTTTTCAAACATGATGTATCCAATAAAATTTTAATAGGATGTTAGCCAAATTCAATCATATCTAGGGGTGTTAGCCAGTCGGTTCGGATTGGAAAAATCGACTAGACTGACCAATTTGGTCAAGACCGGACCGAATTAAAATATATATATTATTTATATAATTTTCATTTAACCTATCACATTAAAATATAAAATTTTAAATATGTTATTAACAAATTAATATTCTATCAATTAACTAATGTATAATATCAATTAACTAATTATATAGTAATTATACAAGTAATTATACAAGTTAATAATGTAATTTTTATCTAATTTATTATCATTGACCATATAAGATATTTTTTATTAAGTTAGTTAAATAATCTAAATCAATATTTCACTTAATTTTAATTTAGTATATTAAATCATTTTATTTTTATTTTTATTTTATTTTTTTAAAAAAATAAAAATAATTTGATCTGACTGAACGGACTGGACCGATGGCTACTGGTCCGGAAAAAATGATAGACCGAAAATTTCGGTCCATGCATCACCCCCTGAACCGGACCGGACCAAATTGCACTCCTAACTAATCCAAACTGTAAATTAAAGTCCAAAGTTTGGTAGTACTGATGGTGAAGGCTTGTGATATGAATTCGTGGGAATCTTGAACCTATAATCAATTTGAAAATTTTAAAACTTGGTCTATCTTGATGTCCACCAGCTTACTAGCTAGCCATGCTTGACATTGCTTGTTTCCTTGATTATATATGAGACCGCCATAGATTCCTTGGCTTGTTTGCTTTCTTACGGGAGGCAATAGTAGCAGTACTACCATGCACTTCTGGCATTTTACGTTCGTCAACTTTGCCTCATGCGTGCCCTTCACCAAAACTAAGTACCTACATTCCATGAACCAGTAATGCCTCATAATGTATACCACTTATTTTATCTTCTCGATGTCCTATATAAATTATTAAAAAAATTTAAAAAATAAATATAAAAGGGTAAAATGAATTTAGCTGAGTTTTAGTCTTTATTGTTTTGTGTTTTTGGGCACTATTTTATTTTGAATATATATTTTTAAAATCATTCTAATAAACTATGTGGTGTCACGTCAAGAGAGTAAAATGAGTGGTATAAATTAAGAGGCATGGTAGCATTTTTCAACTTCGATCGGACCCTAATTTTTATGGATTTTTTTTAGAATAAGAATTTTATTAAATTTATGGAAAGTAATTTGCACACCGAGAGAGTTTTATATGAAAAAATTCACTTTTTTATTTAAAGTAAATCATGGACCGATGTATAGCTTCGTATTGCATGTTGACTACTACTTCAAAAAATTAAGGAAAAAAAACAACTTCTACAAACAATTATAGTAGAATAATAATAAGATTCATACAAATAATTATGTTCCTCTCACATTCGAGTTACGTCATTCTGATCAGAATGTGATATAACTAATGAAAATTTATATATTTTTATTAGTTTTAAAATTTTAAAATAAGTAGTGACTTCACACAATATCATAACAAATGTCCTGAATTTGAATCGGCACTCTACGCATGATTTAATTAAATATTCCTAACTAATTAAATCTAATTCTTCTCATTTATACAAAAAGAGTAATGTTGGATGCAGTTTAAAGTGTACAAGTTTCGCACGCTATATTTGAAAAAATGTGAGGTTTACTATTAAAAAAATAATTTTTTATATGGATCTTAAATTTACTCATTTTCTTTAAAGAGAGTGCTTGAAACTTATACCATTCGATTGTAAATAACATTTCTTATAAAAAAATAATATAAAATGCGGAAGAGAAAATAGCATAAGAAGAGGGAGAGAGAGAGACTTTTCCCTTTCAATAATATTTTCTCGATCTGCATGCAGCATTATCATGATCATGATGCATACGATGAGGGTGGGGATGTTCTTAGGTAATTTTTTAACTTGCATATTATTTAAAAAAAATAGTAAATCAAGGTAATTCAAAATTCTGCTATCACGAATAATTCTGCTATCACGAATAATTCTTGCGAGCACGAAGGACAGCCCTTAATTTTTCATGGCCCAGAAAGAAATACGGATTTTTGGCCCATTTGATGCTTCGCCTCCCTATGCCCACTAGTTTTTATATATAGATGGACGGGTCCGGCTACTATGCCGCCCCATCTTAACTGTTGGACTTTTTTTTTTTTTTTTTCATATTTAAATTTTTTAAAAAATAAAAAAAATACACCAATACACTTAAAATTACTATTAATCACTAAGTAAAAAATAAAAAATAAAAAAATTTTGACCAGCAGTCAAATGGAGCGGTCAAATGTAGTGGGCATACAAGCATTTCCCTATATGGACCCCTCATTTAATATTCAATTCTTTTTTAAAAAAATATTCATTTTTTTAAAATAAATTATTAGTTCTCTATAATTTTAAAAATATATTTACAAAACAATAAATAATATAAAGTTCCAATGAATTATAAATTTTCTACAATTTTATGATCAAATGGGAGGGGATCGGCATTGAGTTAGACGCTTCTGCTTTGTCGGTTTTGGGTTATTTATTATAGAAATGATATTTTCAGTTTTACAATAGGTAAGTTATGCGAATTCATTTGAAAAAAGTGAGTAAATATGAGATCCATATGAAAATTTTATTTTTTTAATAGTGGACCTAATTTTTTGTTTACTGAGAGTGTATAGGACTTGTACACTCTTGGATAGTATCTAACATTACTCTATATATTATTTGACGCATTTACAACACGCACAAAGTAGTGTTAAGTACTGTCCGAGCCTTACTTGATTCACAAAATAATGTTGTCATATGTGATATGTTAGAGTTATTTTATAATAAAAATAATTTTACAATCGTACTTATCACAACGAGGAACATCAGATCCTGATTTTATTTTATGAGAATTTTTTGTGAATCCAACATTTCTCAAGATCGAATAGACATCTTTTGAGACACCGTTATTGGAATGACCTTGGAACGTCCCAACAAATATTTTGGGATGAAATTACAGTTTTTTGAGACGGAAATTAAATCACTTCTATTGTAGATATATGTATTTGTCTGCGGATAGAAATAATATGCTATTTTTCATAATTACCTAGAAAGTTCAAAATTCGGGAAGAGTCGGAAGGAATTAACATTGAGACATGTGATTCACAAGATCATGGAAAAATAATTATTTCTTGAAGTTTGTCAAAAAGGCCGTGATGGTAGCTAGAAATTAATGCTAGAGGCCAGCCATGCACGACAGATTGCAACGTTCAACTACCTTGTACGTACTACTATTATTTGCTTGTTTTCTTACAAGAAATTAACTTCAAACTATAAGTTCAAAAGGTGCAAGCTCAAATCTAGCATACAAGTTTGACATTTCGTGTACCATTTGGTACATATGATGATGATGATCTCCAATTAAACCATCTAAATAAAGCAAAGTTGTACGTACCTCCACCAATGTTGTCATGAGCGGACAGTTAATACGTTCCAATTATTGAACATGATTTTATATATAGTCGGTGTGCGACTCACTTCTGAATGTCAAAAGCATATATATTTTGTTTGGATAATGATATACATAATTTTTTTTAATAATTATATCTTAAACTGAAGATATTTATGTTACTTTATAAAAATATTTTTTATTTAAAATAACATTGTATAAATAATTGCATGTATATATATATTTTTTATTTTGTTTTAAGAAAAGAGACAATGAAGTTCATTAAATTAACTATATATATTATAAGTATAAGTACATGATTGAGATGTATTGTCCTTTTCTATAATAATAGTAATAATAATAATAATATTATAAGATCACCCTGAACCCAATAAAACAAAAAATAGGGGTATTTTCTAGTAATTAAACACACCCTAATTATGTGGTAGATCTTGTCACAAAAATGTCGATCAGTCAAGTCACTTCCAGTATTTAATTAGGATTTGGACTCAATTTCTTAGTCCCTAGGAACAAGGAATTACAGGGCACTGGACCCTTTGTTTTGTGGCCCTTTTTTTATAGAAGACCACAGACGTGGGACCATACGTAGAATTATGAGCACCATTTTGCACCAGAGGCCACGTCCTAGCAAGCAGCTAGCTATAATCTATATAGCTTCCCAGCCACAGCCTTTGTCATTCTAAAACACGTGTATATATACCTCTTTATGAATATTATATCTCGCTTATTTTTATTAAATATATTTTTTAATACTATTTTTATTTTAAAATTTTAAAATATTAAATTATTTATTCTGTTTTATACGTGAGTTTGATAAAATTATAATGATTAGATTAAATAAGACGAATTGAGAAGAGTTGTAAAAACAAACGAGACTTAGGGTACGTTTGGTTTCTAAACCAAACTCAACTCATTATTACATCTTTTTTAAATTTCAACATAAAATATAATAAATAATTTAATTTTTTCAAATCTCAAAATAATAATAATATTAAAAAATAATATTCTAATAATATTTTATCATTTCAACTCGACTGAATTCAACATTCAAACTCAGCCTTAATGATTTATTTGCTTTGTCTGCTTACATTTTTATCCTTTAACTTCACAATGATTTAGGTTGTATTTTGGGGGAGACATTGGTAGCCCTATAATTTATGCATGTCTGTTTTTCTTTATCTAATGGTATGTCTAGGACTGTAAATTTGAAATTGCATGCAAATTATATATATCTAAAAGATAAAGAAAAAATGTGCGGCTTTTACTTAAAATATATCTGATTATAGTACAGCGAGAAATGTGTCTTATTTTTTTTTTTCTTGGCAAGTTTACTACTTCATTCATATAATACTAGAAAGAGAAACATATATTTTTTTTTTTGAGAAAAATAGACTTCATTTCATTAATGAATTTCGAAGTTACAAATGTGACTTATTAATACAGGGAAAACCCAGACTACAAGTCAACCTACGCATCTGCTCTAAAGCACCCCATACATAAATTTCTTTATGACGGACTTTGTCTTAACTTCTATAACTCTTTCTGATCAAACTAGGTTTGTCAGAGAGAATCACACTTTGTAAAAACAGAGCCTAAAACGACTTCTTTTCAAAAGAAAAGAAGCTCTATCACCTCCCATCCTCCCTAGGAGGAGGAGTCCTACCACACCGTCTCCTCCCAAAGGAGGAGCGGGACTTGACTGCTATGGACTCCAAAAGAGTCCGCTAGCCTATTTCTATTAATAATGCAGAAAACTAAATACAGGCAAAAAGCAGGAAAAACCAACTCAAACAAAAAACCCTGCAACAACCCCTAAACAGGGCTCAACAGAGGTGCAAAAACTAAAAAACAACCACAAACCAAATCAAATACACTACAAAACAGAACCCAACAACAGACGAAACCAAACAGGATCGGGGTGGCGCGTGGGGGGCACGCGCCACACTGGGAGAAGCCGAACGCCGGTCAAGACAGCGCCGGTATACTGGGCCCTGAGCTGCCGCACATGGCTCCGACGCGGTGTGATACGCGGTGGCTCGCGTATGCCACGCGTTCTCTGTGGTCCGCGCGTGGGGGCGACACGCCGCTCCTTATGGCGCCCAAAGCGGGAGGCTGCATGATCGGCGGGCGAGGGATCTCCCGGTGGTACGCGTGAAGGAGAACATCCACTGGAGAGGCTCGGATCGGCTTCCCCCATTATTCGGCCGAAACCTGATAAATCAAAATAAACACCAAAATAACCGTAATAAATCTACGAAGACAAACGGTAGAGAGGGAGGAGAGGAGGGGGGATGAGGAAGCCGAAGCTTTCCCTCCCCCCTCCGCTGAGAGCGGCCGCTAGGGTTTTTTTTTTAGGGTTTTCGTGTGAGAGCTTTTCGTGCGAGAGAGAAAAGGGGGAGGGAACTTCTTCTAGAAAGAGAAACATATATAGTTTAGCTTGTAAAATATTACAGACGGGGGGAGAAATGTGTCTTATGTTATCGTGCATCTAATTATATAAGATTATATTGTGCTTAAAACTCAGTTGTCTATTTGGCACAGGTGGAGCTATAATATTAGGGCTAGCTTGGGTGATCATGCATGGCCCCAACAATTTTGAAATTCCTGCCCTCTAAATGAATAACTGTCTTTATTGTCTAGAATAAACACTTTGTAGCTAGCATGAATAATATAAATATATATATATATATATATATATATATATATATTTATATCTATACTGGTGGGTTTCTTAAGTCTCGTTTAGTTATACATATGAAATGAGATAAAAAAAATCTATGATTAGTACTATATAGTGAGATAGTTTGTAAATAGTAGTGAAATTATTTTTATGGAGTTTTGGGAATTAATGGGAGAAAAAAAGTTGAATAAAAATATTATAAAATTAAAATATTGTTAGAATATAATTTTTGTTTTGAGATTTGAAAAAAATTGAATTGTTTCTTATATTTTGTTTGGAAGTTTGAAAAAATTGTAATGATTAGATGAAAAAATTAAAAATTTAAGAATTTAAAATTTTAAAAATTTAAAATTGAAAAATATTTGTATTTGAATGGTGTTTGAATCATAGTTTCAAATACCATACCGTACCGGCCCAGTGGCCGGTATAAATATTGCATATGTTTCGTACCGGCTTAAATACCGGCCGATATTTCAGCTTTTATTTTTTTTTTTCATTTTTTCAAACTACAAGATCATTTTATGACCCCCAATTCAGACTAGGTCATTTATAATTTATATATATACGTATTTATATATAATTTATTCATATATAGACTATTATTTTAAAATATAATTTATATATATAAATATAAATAATTTATTCATATATCGACTATCCCGAAACGGTACTGGTATCGAAATATTTTGTTCCAGTGTCTTGACAGATACGGCGTCCAGTATGGTATTCAAAACATTGATCTGGATGATGATATGAGATGAGTTGAGACCATCTGTAAAACCAAATGGGACTTTAAGATCACACATTTTTCAACTATGATTAAAATAGAAAAAAAAAGGAGTGAAAATAGCATTTAATAAGACTCTTATTTTGTATAGGGTTTGGCTTACATCCGGTTAAAAATTTACTGGATGCATCCTGCAGTTTTAAAAATAAAAAATTCTACTTAGAACCGGTTTGCGAAATCGGCGCACGTAACCGGCTCATAAACGACGCCGTGTTGTGGCCAACTTAAAATCCAATTTCAAATCAGTGCAAAAACGACGGCGTCGTGTCTCGTGGGCAATTGTGGGCAATTTGAATTGCAATTCGAAATCATCACCCCAGATCTCACTTTTCCCATTCAATCTCTCACTCTCTCCCGCTCGATATTTCTCTGATTCGGTCTCTTCCAGGCACTCTGTCCCGCTCGATTGAAGAAGAAACGACGTCAATCTCTAGTTCGGTCTCTTCCGCAGGAAGGCTTCGTCGTCTTCTCCCCCCCTCTGGTTCGGTCTCTTCCCCAGAAAAGCTTGCTCCTTCGCCATCGTCTTCCCCAGAGAAGATCCGGTTCGTATTCTCCACCATAACTGAAACTTTCTTCTACTCCTCTTCTCTTTCTCTTCTTCCACTCCTCTTCTCCTCGAATCAAAGACCCACAAACCCTGCTGCGTGTGGCTCGTAGAACATGACCGAACCCAAACCCTAACCCTAACCCTAATCACCGAACCCGAACCCTAACCCTAACCCTAATCACCGAACCAGAAACCCATCCGAACCCGAACCCTAACCCTAATCACCGAACCAGAAACCCACCCGAACCCTAACCCTAATCCCCGAACCAGAAACCCACCCGAACCCTAACCCTAACCCTAATCCCCGAACCAGAAACCCACCCGAACCCTAACCCTAATCACCGAACCCTAACCCTAACCCTAACACAAACCCTAACCCTAACACAAAACCTAACCCTAACCCTGACCCTGACCCGAAACTGAACCTCACAAAATTTGTTGAGATGTTTAAACGGGGCTAATCTTTTGAGTTTGGCAGGAAGCATTTGCAAGGTGGTTGTTATAATTTGATTGCTGCAAATGTCAAATACGTATATAATGCTTTGCTTTTTTCTGGGCATTGTTTAAGGTTGAGTATGAAAAGCCACTATTAGTACTTGTTAACAATCTATCTCTAATTGAATATGAGCTGGTGAATGTTGTGGAGGAATGACTGGGATCTTTTGGCAGATAATATATTGAGATAAAGAGTAGGGGTAGAGTTTTCAATGTTGTGATTATCTATTTTAATTTATGGTAAATGTGGTTCTATCTTATCAATTGGAGGCTTGTTCTGGTAAATGTGATTATCTGTTTTCTTAGCATTGGAGACTAATACTGGACCTGATTGGGAAGCATAAACTAGATGCTCTTATTTGGTACCATTACCCTGATATTAAGTGGAAATTCAAGTTTTTGCTTCGATTTTTTCCCACATATTTCATGATTTAACTTCCTAGTGTATTTATTAGGAAATCTAGAAGGTCTGTCACCATGTGTCTTGGTTTATGGAGTCAGGTCTATGGCTGACCTTTGACATAGTCTTCATCTGGTAGTTTGGTGATACATTATTGAGATATTAGTCTCCTTTATCTCTCTGGAACTGTTGTTTATCTAGCTTTGATCTTTGCTTTATGTTATTTGTATATGTGTTAGCATTAGATTTCTTTTTAGCTTTATCTCAATATGTTGAATGATTTGCACCTGTGATGTCCTACTTGACCTTGAAGTCATAACTCCATTTAATTAGATTCTCTAAGCAAGTTGGTGAAGGTACGACTGTATAATTTGCTGGTTTAGATTTATTGATTTGTTAAAGTTGTTTTCCTGGCTTTGTTTAGACCTTTGGCTATATTCTAGTGTGGCTGATTGCATTGTTATTATTTGCTTCTTATTTTTACATGTTATTTAATACTATGTTATGATTTCTGCATGCATGTTATCACAAAGAATTTATACAGATCATTTAAACAGAAATACCCCTCCAGAACTTCTTATATTACAAAAATGTCTTGCTTATTTTGTCTTGGATGGCTTTACTTACCAATTTTCCCTTCATGGTTTGACTAATACAAGGGATCCATAATTGTAAATTTTTGTCATTCACCCATGGCATCATCCCAATTATCATCTTTGGTTAATGATGATGTCATGGAATCACCGGTTTGTTGGTGTGGTTTGGAAACACCACTAAAGACGTCCTTTACTAAGAAAAATCCAGAAGGAGATTCTTTGCCTGCCCAAACTATAATACGGTAAAGCCTTTCATAATTTGTCTTTCATGCATATCAATTTCCTCGTTGCGGGGTATAATGTATCATGTTAATTGGGAGTTTGTACTATGTGCAGGGAGATTCAAGGTGTGAATTTTTTATTTGGGCAGATATACTGCAGTTGATAGAGGAAAACATTTTATCAAGAAAGTCTAAGGGTTGGAAGAGGTGGGATGATATATTGCAGCGCGAGTATGCGGTTCGGAAAAGGGAAGATAAAGCGAGAGAGATGGCGAAGCATCTAAAAAGGAAAAAGCGAAAGTTATTGTGTTTCTACTGGGTTATTGTATTTGTTATTTTGTTAGCTTGGTTTGGATAAATTCCATGTAAAAAGTTATTAGGTTTAGTGGATTCTGAGTTGCTGAAATGTGTATTCTGAGTTATTGAGATGTGTATTCTGAGTTGCTGTAAACAGTCATTAAGTCAGTGGATTCTGAGTTACAGTTATTTTGTGGTTTGATGGGGCAGTGGATTTGAAGATTTCCTGTAATTCACAAATGCGTTGTACTACTTATATGAATTGAATGTTGTATTGCTTATATGAATTGAAATGTTGGTGGAAATGTTAACTGCAACTGTTAGGTGTTAGAATTGATTACATTTTCTTCTATTAGGTTGGAACAGAAACTGAAATGTACAAAATTCCAGTTGGATTGTACACTGAAATGTACAGAAACTGCAATTCTGGTTTGCAATTCTGGACAGATTTTGGTTTGGGCAGATTTTTGTTTGCAATTCTAGGCAGATTTTGGTTTGCAATTGTGGGCAGATTTTTGTTCTCAATTGTGGGCAGATTTTGGTTTGGGTTGATTTTTGTTTGCAATTCTGGGCAGATTTTGGTTTGTAATTCTGGGCAGATTTTTGTTTGCAATTCTGGGCAGATTTTTGTAAAACTGATATGCCCTGCCCAGAATTGATCTGCTCAGAGAAGTGTAATAACATCCGAACATATATGTAAAACTGATCTGCCCTGCCTAGAATTTGACTACTCAGACAAGTGTATTTTGAGTCCGAACATGACTATAAACTGATCTGCCTTGCCCAGAATTTGACAACTCAGACAAGTGTAATAACATTCAAACTTTATTGTGATATACATGTTTGCCATAATTCATATACATGATTGCCATAACTTCCATATACATCAGAATAATCGTAAATACATATAAGACTGCCACTATCCCCTCCAGTTGTCTCCAATCAATACCACCCGTAAATTACAAATGTGCTCAATAAAACAAAAAAACATCCAAATGTTGGCACATTAGGCAGCACGGTAATTCCAAAAAGAATGTCTCTTGTTCCCCATTAGGCAGCACGACACGACAAATCTGATTCTCTTGTATTATAACCTCTAAAAATCTGCATTTCAAACTTCCTCTATAAGGTCACTTTCTTAGTACCAATACAAATAATGAAATAAAATAAAAGACATGAGAGAAAACATTCGGATAATCCTCAGTACTCTATACTACTAGCAGAAACAATAACCTCCATTGGTTTCACAGCCATGATAGCAAATGCAAGGAGCAAAGACAATGCCGGATTGCAAAAATACATCAGTTACAAAAATACTTCAGGAATCTTATTTTACTATAGCCAAATATATATATATATATATATATATATATATATTTCTTAGAATATATTTATATTCATATATATATATTTATATTCATCTAAAGGGGACTTTCCAAAAAAAATATATATATATAGACTTTGAATTACCCCACAACATACCCACGATAATCATATCATTGCCGTGGTTGTGATCCATCAAAATCAACGTGCAATGGTTGTGACCCATCCAACCCAAGATGTATCTGTAAAAAAATACTAACTCATATTAGCATGATATCGACTAATGTCATTAAAATAACCCTGCAAAGTTGGATCTACTTACGCTTTCTTGACTTTGAATTATTGTTTCTCGAGGCTGCCTTCCACTCATGTCAACAGTTGGTAATATTTCTGGATTACCCTGATGTAAATACGTGTAAAAAATATAGCAATAAATCATAACTCAAATGTAAATATATTCTTATAAGCTTACCTGCAAGTGTCCAACATTGGAGACGTCCAAATCGGAAGGCCCAAATAGTCTCTTGCAAGTGCTCACGACTGGTGTATTTTCTTCATCTCGCTAATAAAATAGTAAAGAATTTGTCAGATAACATTTAAAAAATTTAAATAAAGAAGGTAATATTACAAATCATTACCTGATTATGTTTTCCCTTTCCCTGCGCTTTCTTCGTCTTCTCCTTAACTTTCCGCAGGTCTCTCTCCATCCTGGATGCTCTCCTCAGAGATGAGGGTCTGCCTTTCCCTCGCACAACACATGGACTAAGTACTTGGGTTGAACTACCAATTGTAGTTGTGTCCTTTGTCGATGGGGGTTCTTGAGTCATTGATGGGGGTTCTTGATCCGCATTATAAAGGTCAATCATTGCAAGCAACTTAGTTGTTGCATCCTCAGTATGCTTTTTGGAACTTGCAGCACAAGTAATCATTTTATAACAAATATTCAACAGACTTGAATATCTATTAGCATCTTCCCGCTGATCCCCTGCATCATAACTGGTGTGGATTAACGTGTATCTTCTTTTGATATCCTTCCTCCATCGATCCAAAATGTATCTATCTGGTATGATCTTAATCCCGTTACATTTAAAAAGGGCGAAGATGTGCCGGCATACTATCCCCCTCATTTCAAATAAACCACAAGAACACTTGGCGACTACATCTTCCTCACTAAAATCCACTAAATGTGTAATCAACTTAGTGAACTCTTCGACACGGACTTCATCCTCTACCAAATAGATCTTTAATGTACCGTCCGTCTTATGTAAAACTGGGTCCAAGTCAATAATGCCGGTAAGTTAGTGCTGAACTTTCCTAAATTTAGCATTTGTATATAAATCTTGATATCTCTTTTCAATTGGAGACCGAGAGATGCAGGGAATGGTGACATTAAACGAGTGGAAGTCAGCGCAATTTTCGTTCTCGATTTTTTTTTTCAAGGCATTATCATATTGATCGACAAACTCTTTCAAGTTTGTCTTAGCATGAACATAACCATCAAAAAATGCATTCATGCTCTCGCTACGCTGCGTTGTACTCATTCCAGCCCAAAAAACCTTTTTCAAGAAGGCCGGTACCCAGTACTCACGCTCAGTGTACAAACTCTGCAACCATAAATTCTCATGCAAGTTGTACGTGCTGATCAATTGATCCCAACATTTTTCAAACTCTTCCGGTGTTTGGGTATCATACACACATTTCATCAGTGCAGCTTTCATTCCACTTTTGTAGGAAGCATAGCTGCCAAGCTTTTCAGGGACTTTCTTGAGGATATGCCACAGGCAAAATCTATGTCGACTTTCTGGGAAAACAATTGCAATTGCATTTTTCATGGCTCTGTCTTGATCGGTGATAATAGCCTTCGGCGCAATACCATCCATACACTGCAACCAGGTCTGAAATAACCACACGAAAGTCTGAGTATCCTCAGAGGAAATCAAGCAAGCCCCCAACAAAATAGACTGCCCATGGTGGTTTACACCAACAAATGGTGCAAAAGGCATGCCATATCGGTTCGTCAAGTATGTGGTGTCGAAGGTTACCACATCACCAAAATACTGGTAGGCTGCTCTACTACGGGGATCTGCCCAGAATACATTCTTTAACCTCCCGTCATCATCCAAGTCCATTAGTGCAAAGAACTCCGGATTTTTGTACCGCATCCGTAAAAAGTAGTCTCGCAGAGCTCCAGCACCACCTGCGCCTAGTCGTAGATGTCGTGCCTTGTCTATGTAGTTACGGCAATCTTTTTCCAAAAATGGGAGGTTCTCAAAACCTCCGGCGCCAACAACAAGAGAGCCGAAACTCTTATTCATTCGGATTCCAGCCGCATCATTTGTATCTAGGATTCTTTTAACTGATTCACTCACTTCTCTATTACATCGAAAGAAGCGAGATTTCTTTGGACTGAATCCGTGGTTGTGGATATTGTGAACCGTAGTCAGCCGAAACTTTCCATCATAACCTTTTAAGGCATTAATCTTTGCCTTACACTCTGTTTTCCTGTTGGGCGTGGGTTGGTGACATTCAAACTTTTATTCCGAGCCTTCCCACCACGAGCACAGGCAAGGGTGATATATCTGACAGTTTCATCCTCCCCCCTCTCACTCCTTTTTGTCATCACCCCAAACCCGTTCTTCTTACCATGTTCTTTATAATAATTCATTAAATCTTCTAGGGAATTAAACTCCATCCCTGACTTTGGCTCATCATCACCATCCATTTGCACTTTCTCAGATGTTGCGGCTATACCACACTCAGTTTCTTGTGCATCTGGTTTGTCAAGATCAATTTCTTCAACTCTAGAAGATGTACATGGTGATTCAGTGTCCCCAACATCAGGTCTATTATCCTCAGTACCAATAAATTTGCTCGTAACGGAGCTTGTAAAGCTAAGAGATAATTGGCCTTCCATGCAATGTTCAAATGGGTAATTAGCATCCTGGCAAACAAAATGAAAAAATTACAATTAAACTCTTGAAAATACCTACTTATTAGAATTAACCTCAAATAACCATGTTATTGATATATTAAATAAAATAACATACCGTCGATGGGGGATTTGAGCTAGATGATCTTAGAGTAGATGGATGTTCATTTCCTTTTTCCATGCTGAGAGGGAGACAAATGCAGGTTGTCAATAGTACTATTGTATAACTCAACCCGCATTAAAATCTATGTAACAACACCAACATATAACAATTTTGGGCCACAATAACCCAAAATAAAATCTAGAATGATAAGAGTTAAAAAAAATATATACATATTTTTTAAACATCTTTAAATATATACATTTAAAAAAAAGAATTAACTAATAAACACTTTCTTAACCACTAAGTTTATTTTTTTTTAAAAAAAAAAAAATACAAGTATCAGTCAATTTGGGAATTGGTCATTGCTTCCCCAACATTTTACTTCTTCTAACCTCATTAGGTATAATTCTTTTTAAAAAATAAGATAAAAGAAATAGTTAACATTTTCCATTTTTCTGGACTAAACTTGTTGCCATTACCATATTGATCCAAGTCATAGTTTTGATAACCAATATCATCCCATTCAACTTGCCATTTTAAATAAGTTAGAAGCCTAAGAACATACAATGTGGCATTCTTTCAGTTTCAATTTCCAAATGCGATGAAAAAAATATGTTAACAGTATTTCTTAATAGAATTAACAGCATGTTCTAATAAAATTAACAGTATTATATTAATCTAGATAAGTTTTTAGGAATTAAATTTACTTCTATTTATTTCACTAGCAATGTTTATCTTACCTGCCCAGAACTGTGTTCTAATAATGCGTAATTTAAGAGCTATAACTAATTATAATAACATAGTAGTTTGAAAGAAAACTTTGTCATTTTGAATTAGTTGCATGCTGAGATGTTATTACCAGAAATATATATATATATATATATATATATATATATATATTTGAAGAAATTTTACCAGAATTAATATTTGCTAGCTGTCATATATGTTATTTTTGGGTTCAAATAATGGAAAGTACTACTTCAAATATAATCCACTAATTTGAAGCAAACATCGATCCTGGTCCACTTTGAATAATATTGATGGTGGGTTCCAAAACAAATGTGGAAACCGAATATATAGTAATTAATGTGCTTAATTAATTAAGAACCTCTCTTTGCGTCAAAAAGACAAGCATTTAGTGGGTGGGAGGGACCACATTCTTAATGGTTTCCTATCTTTATTCAACATTTTCCCTAATATGCTCCCTGTCTCCCTTTTCCTCTCGGACTCTCTTGACTAATGATGCAATCCAAGGTAATTTGCACACCTCCTCCCTCCATCTTCTTTATTTTACAGCGCCACATCACTCCCATTTTAATTCAACCCATTAAATCCATTTCCTCACCGAATGCGCTTCTCACTGAAGTTCTAGACAACTACCACTTAAAAGGAATAGCTCAGATTATTTAATACTGTAACATATACCCAAAGCTAGTGTATCTCATCGTCTGGTACAGGATTTGTCAAGAAGTTCGTTGGATTTTACTCACCGATAATGGACTGCTACATGAGAATGTGTACAAATCAACAGATGGCAAAAACTAAAAGAAGAGAAATAAATACTCAACGTTGCAGTGGAAGGATCAGATCTGGAAATCAAGATCTACCCACGTCGACGGCAGCTCAACTACAGAATGTGTGACGAACGAAGACTGCAACAACCAGTTCTTCAGTCCACGGCAGCGACCAGCGGCGAGCAAGGACAGAATCGTTCCGAGATGGGAGGATGGGTTGGTTCAACTCAGTTTCATTCCAGGAGCATTCTTCATTCTACGCACATTTCAGTTTCCCTCGCATATTTCATTCTCTTTCTTTTTTTTTTTTTTTTTTAATTTTAAAATATGCTGACGTGTCAGCCGGTTACGCGCGCCGATTACACCCAGACGGTTGTATATAGAAGTATTGTTTAAAAATAAATTAACTTTTTATCAATCTTTCAATTTTATCCATTTAATACTTTTCAAGAGGGTTTGGCTTACATCCTATTAAACATATGATCTTGTCCATTCGTAAATTCATGATCACCTACTGTTTCATTCCCGACATCTTATGGAAAAAGTTTGAAGGAAAAATAGATGAAAAAAAAAGATAGTACCGAGGAATATATAATGATATATCTCTATTGAGTAGGACATTGAGCATAAATCGCGGCTGAGCGAGACATAACAATGTAATGTGATATCTTTATTAAAACAAAAATCTTCACAACTTCTTACTATTCATCTACACTCCACATTCTACTTTTTTTTTTAATTTTATTAAAAAACTCCTGTAAATCGTGCCTGAGAGAGACACATACACAACAAGCTGTGTGATGATAGCCTAGCTACCTAGCCTAGATTGTAATGGGGTTTTGCTACACAACCTCCTACTATTCATCCACACTCCACACTCCACATTTTTAAATATTTTTTAATATTTTTTTAAAATTTTTTTTGAATTTATTTTTTTTAAACTATTTCAAATTTTTTATTCACTATTCATATAAAAATTATTTAATAAAAAAAATTAAAATTTTTTTTTAAAAAAGATGGAATGTGAAGTGTTGGGAGGTTGGAAAGATTTATTGATATATATATATATATATAGGTCTTTGACAAATAATATTACTCCTATATGTAATTCACGTGACGTCGTTAAATTTGAATTTACTATAAAATAAATAAAATAAAAAATCATTTTTTTAAATATATAGTTTTGATCTTGATGTGTGTCCTCGGAATTCACTACCATATATAATATGTATATATATATATATATATATATATGTATGTATATATATATGTATGTATATATATATGTATGTATATATATATGTATGTATATATATATGTATATATGTATATATATATGTATATATATATATATGTATATATATATATATGTATATATATATGTATATATATATATATATATATATACATATATATATACATACATATATATATATATATATATATATATATATATATATATGTATATATATACATCTAGAGTTTACTGCTTGATGATGTCAAAAAAAATAAAAAAAAATACTGTTTTATGACACCTTTTACGTGGCATGGTTTATTAAAATAATAAAAATAAATTTAATAAAATATATGGCAGTTTCATTTAAGCGGTAAGTTTCATCCAAATCACATCAACATTCATCTAAAACAATTGCAAATTTTAGTAGTATTTTAAAAAAAATAATATTTACAATCTTAGAAGATACAAATTCGGCGGATTCATTTAAAAAAATTTAAAACAAAATAGGCATAAAAAAATTTGTTATTTTTAACTATAGACTATTTTTTTTTCCAAAAAAAATTAAGTTTTAAAATTGTAAGCAGCATTAGGTCTCATTTAAATAGTGAGATGTGATAAGATAATCTGTGAATAGTAGTGAAATAGTTTTAGTTAAATTTTTTATGGCGTTTTGAGAAACGAGAGAAAAAAAAGTTAAATAAAATATTATAAAGTTAAAATAATATTAGAATATAATTTTTATTTTTGTATTTGAAAATTTTGGATTATTTTTTATGTTTTTTTTGTAAGATTGAAAAAATTATAATAATTAGATAATGATTAGATTAAAAAATTGAAGATTTAGGTTTGGTTACCAAGATGAGCTCATTACAATTTTTTCAAACTCTCACACAAAATATAATAACAAATTTATTTTTTTCAAGTTTTAAAATAAAAATAATATTACAAAAGTATATTATAATAATATTTTATTCAACTTTCAATTTTTACCTATCTCATCCAATCTTATCTGTATAACCAAACGAGATCTTAAAATTAAAAAATATTTATATTTATAATGTTTGAATATAAAGATGAGATGAAATGAAATAAAAGTATCTTACAATCCAAACTATACCTTTTTTTTTAATATAGAGAAAATATATTTTTAATCGTGAATTGTACAATTGTCGCGTAATCATTTTGAAAAAAATGAATAAAACATGCGATTTATATGAAAACAATTAATTTTTTAATAGTAATCTCTACTAGTTTTTAAAACGATTACGCGATATTTATGCACTTCATAGTTGTATGTAGAATTAATCTGAGAGTGAGAAGCTTCGAACTCATATTTTTTATTTAAAATATCGAGGCATATGCGATCAGGGGTCATGGCAAACTAGGGGTGAAAATTGAAGTACTCGGTGTGGTTTTGGTCCAAAACTGAAATCACATTGATACACTGAAAAAAGGGATATCTCGACCGAAATTGGCCGATGAAGGGGAAGAAAACCGTCAACGTCAGTCTCCATTTTCTTCCGGTCGATTCGCTGGCATCGTCGGTGGCGCGGAGAGAGAGATAGAGAGGAATGAAAAACACAGAAACAGATTCACAAAATTACACGTAAACTCGGACTCCATCATCACAGATTCACAAAATTACAAAATTCACAATAAATATCAAATGATTCACGACAAATATCACATTATCACAACACTATCGGTACCCTCTTTGGGAAAAATAAAAGAACCTTGGTCCCATCAACAAACCTCAACGAATCGAAGATGGGAGATTGAAACAATGCAAATGGATGAAATGTTGTAAATGGATGGAGGGAGAGAGGGACAACATCGGAGAGAGAGAGAGAGAGGTGAGAGGGAGATGAGAGAATCTGAGAGAGAGAGCTAAGATTGAGAGAATGGTGCAAAGAAATGAGAATGAGAAGGGAGAAGGGAGAAGGGAGAAGGGGGATCTTAACCTAATCATGAAACGACGCCGTTTGCTTCTTTTTTTTCAACTAGGGGCTTAAAATTATGTCGTTATTTAAGTGATTTATTTATTTAAGTGAAATGACGTTGTTTTTATATAGGTATAAAATGAAAAAAAATATGGCAGAACCGGTCGGCCGGTTCATCGATTTTTCACTGGGTCGAACCGGGATTGAATCGGCAAATTTCGATTTGAGCAAATATCTACCGCACGCCAACCAATTCTTCATTGGTTCTGGCCGATTCTTGACTCTGATAGCCGGTTTGGTCAAGTCTTGTACACCCATATGGCGAACCATACCCATCTTTCTTTAAAGGGAAATAATTAGGAAAAAAAAAATGCTAGGTAGACTGATGACCTACCGAACATTTGCACCAATATGTGCATTTTTATTTTTTATTTCTTTTTTTCAAAATGCTAAAAGATGTATTGAATTAATTTTTTGTATTTTTTATTTTATTTTCTTAAATATTAAAAATATTTCTTACTGTTTAAAAAAAAAAAATCATCGGTCAGCTATCGGTAGACCATCGGTCTCCGTAGCATGACCAAAAAAAATCTATTCTCGTTCTTGATCCGCAATAATTTCCGATCTTTTCGTGATGTACCGTTAAATCATTTATATGGTTATTATAGTAAGTACGTGGCCTCTGATTGGTGGATTTCAGTTCCCTTCAAGGATTATAAAAGGTCGGAATATTATGCCCACCCAATGTCACAGACATCATCGAGAATCACGTTGATGCTGGTAGCACTGCATCTCAGTTGTACGCAGTCGTCTTTTCGTGAATCTTGTGGCGGGGAGTCTCTTAAAATTACGGCTCAAAATTACCGTTTAATTATTTCATTTTTTTAATTTAATAATTAAAAAATGATTATTAATAAAATTATGTATGTTCTTATTAATGATTAAAGATATTAAAAAATTAAAAAAAAAAAAAAACTAGTGGTATGCCTGGTGGTAACCTTTCCGCTAGCGCTGTCTCTTGTCGGGAGCTAGAAAACAGTAATTTGTAAGAAATTTAATTTAATTTTTTTATAAGTCCAAGTATTATTATATTAGTATGAATGTTATAAGTATAAAAATAAATTTGTAAAAAATAAATTTATAAATTAATATATTTTTATGTGATATGTTCAATCGATTTTATAATAAAAATAAATTTATAATTTTATATATCATATCAAATTACTTAAATTTATAAATTTATTTTTAGAAAAAGAATTTGTGACCAAAATATTTTTCTATTAGTATATAGTTTAAAGGTTACGCTCTCCGTACCAGCGCCAAGAAGAATTTTCTCACAGATGAATTGCAATGACACAATATGTAAACGAGGCATGTCATTCGAGCAGAGGTTAGCTTTCAAGTTTTGTTAGAACATAAATTAAATGAAAAAAAATACTTTTTCTTATGATATAAAATTTTAAAAATAATTAATGATTTAAATAATGGTATCAAAGTAGATGGCTGAGTACTTCTAATTTGAAAAATTTTACTCCTCACACATTATGCTTATTTTTAATTTTGATTTTTTCTCTTATTAAAAACGTGGTGTATGAATAATGAGTAGAATAATTCAATTAGTTTAAGAAGAATAACATAAAAATAAATTAAAAAAATATATATATATAGTATGCGGAGATAATAAGTAGAAAAGCTTAATTAATTTTCTTGACTTTACACTTTTGGAATAGATAACTTGAGTGTCTTTATGATCACCATCTATTTTAATTTTTCTTCTCTCCATTGACCAGCCCCTAGTGCTTATTAACGTTTGTATATAGCAAAATGCTAAATGTACTTAAGTTACATAAAATTTACTTCTCCACATATCAGTTATTGATATGCTGAAAATGATGAATTTTAAAATTTAAAATTTAAATTTCAAAGAAAACTTAAAAATGAGTGTTCTAAGTAAAATTATAAATACATATAGCACTACTCTTAGATATATATATGTGTGTGTATATATATAACACCCATGACCTTCGGTTAATATTGGGTTCTTATCGCATGTAATAGAGGTAATTTTGTGATCAAAACAGGTGAAAATAGTTACTTTCTTTGGTAGTTAGAGGACAGGTAACCTAAGTTTTGGGAGAACTCGATTTTTTTTTTAGAAATGATATTTACAATCTTAGAATGTGCAAGTTTCGCGTAACTTTTTTTAAAAATGAATTAATAATAAATATGAGATTTATATGAAAAAATAAATACGTCATGAAACTTGAACGCCATATAACTGTATCTAACTTTATTATTATTTTTTTTATCAAGTGTTGGGAGAAAACAAATATCATGTAATAGGGGTGCATAGGAACCAGTTGGGAACAGATCAGACTGGCCATCAGAGCTCGGAATCGGCCGGAACCGATCGGCAAGCGAGAGCATTTGAGGGAAAACCGATATCGGCGGTTCGTCGCCGATTTGAACCCCTAGAAAGCCGTTGAACCGGCCAATCCGGTCTATTTATTTATTTTTTGAATATATGCATATAAAATGGTGTCGTTTCGCTTAAATGATTGAAACGACGTCGTTTTAGGGCCTGGAAGTTAAAATATATATATAATATAACAAAGTCAAATGACGTCGTTTCAAAATGGATTAATAACCCCCCCATTCTTCTTTCTTGCGTTGTCTTATTCTTCTATGCAACTTTCTTCTACTCCCATGGCAGACGACGGTGTGGTGCGTCTTCTTCTTCTTCAGTTCCTCCTCCTTCAGAGAAGACACCAACGGTGGACCGAAGACAGCACTGACGCACGTCGAGACCGACATGATCGGTTTTCTCTCCCTACTCGACCGATTTAAGTCGGTTCAATAGACTCATGCCACACGTCGATGGGGTCTTAGTTTGTTACCAAAACCGACGCCAAACCCATTGGTGTACAACCCTATCATGTAACATTGTGTGATCAGTCCATTGGAAGCAAAAAAAATATCAGCGCGACTTTGTCACGAAACCTTGTGTATGATCACTTGTGTATGATCAGTCGGTCGGTGTCTGATCTGGATATTTAAAAACCAAACAACTTGTTTAAAACAAGTGTAAATACTTGGATGGAAAATTCTTATTGCAGTCCCCATTCAGGGATTGCAATTCAATTGCCTATTAAAACAAAAGTTTGAGGCTGAAAAATTGGTCTCTTTACTCATCCAAGAAATGGTTGTTTCATTTCTCACTATTCCATGCCGATGATATGGTGATCTTTGCTAATGGCAGTAAAAAGTCAGTTAAGGAGATAAAAGGCACTCTTGGTCTTTATGCGCAATGGTTGGGTCAGTAGGTGAATAAGGCTAAGTCATCCATTTTTTTCTCAACGAAAATTTTTGCTCATAGGTGCCATGTGCTATTATCGCTTAATGGGTTTTCAAAAGGAAAATTTCCAGTGAAGTACTTAGGGGTGTCTATCATTACTGGAAGAATGAAAGGGATTTATTTTGAGGAATTGGTTCAAAAATTCGTCAGAAGATTGAAGGCTGGAAAGTAAAGTTCCTATCGTGGGTGCTTGACTTATTTTACAGAAACATGTTCTTTCTAGCGTGCTGGTGCATTTGTTGGTTGTCCTTCAGGTTCCTAAGTCAGTTATTAACAATTTACACAAGTTATCTAGTTCATTTTTCTATGGCTCGGTCAATGAAAAATCTAACAAAAAATTGGTGAATTGGGACAAGCTTTGTAGACCAGTTGATGAGGGAGGAGTTGGGTTGCGTAATTTGTATGATGTTCAAAGATCCTTGCATCTCAAGTTTGCATGGAATTTGTTATGCTCGGATTCTTTGTGGACGAGATTTTTTCACTCTAAGAATATTAAAGATCAGCATCTTTCGGTAGTCCCAAAGACTAGAGACACATGTTTTTGGAAAATGATAATTCGTGAAATTTCCACTGTTATGAAGTATTCTAGGTGGCTGGATAGAGAAGGTAATGTATCATTTTGGAAGGACAAATGGATGGATTCAGGTCCTTTATGTTTGCAACATCAGATAGTTCATGATCCGAACTTAGCTGTGAAACAATGTATGGTGGAAAACAATTGGGTGTGGATCAATTAGTGCAGCTAGTGGGACAAGAACAAGTAGATTTAATTGTTTCTAAGATAGGTGGCATAGAGGTGGCTCAGATCAACTGGTTTGGTTGGGTATTTTGGAGGGTTCCTTTACGACCAAGAGTGCATGGAATTTTTTACGTGTAATAGCTCCAAAAGTACAATGGTCAGAGTGGATATGGCATGCTGCATTGCTAAAGAAATTTTCAGTTTTGATGTGGAAAGCCTTATCACAATGTTTAAGTGTTGATGAACGTATTAGGAGAATTGGAATTCCACTGGTCTCTAAATGCGAATGCTGTTTGGAGGATGATTTTGTAGACTTAAACCATGTACTATATAGGGGTAAAATTGCTATAGCTATATGGAAATTCAACTCTTTTACTTTGGATATTCTATATGTGGCTAATCGGTCATGGAGAGAAACAATTGTGGCATAGTTTCGGCGTGCTTCCAGATCATTACAGGTTGGCAATTTGCTTGTTTTAATTCCAATTATCATCACTTGGAATTTGCAGTGTTGGAGATGTTCGACACGAATGGAAGGAAAAAAGGAGTCCATTGACTCGTTGTGGCATTATGTTAAATACTGGATTAATTGGCTTGGTATTAAGTTGAAGGCTAGTTCTCAGTTGGGGCGAAGAGATGCTAAGGTGCTGAATTTGCTGCATTACAAGTAAATACAAGAAGTAAAGAAAAGATCATTACTGTTTCCTAGCAAAGACCACATCCTGGGTGGTTCAAATTAAATGTGGATGGTAGTAGCCTACACAATCCAAGTGAGTTGGGTGCTTGTGGAGTGATTGAACTGCATTATTGCATTTTGTATACATTTAAAACCAATATAATTTTAATTGTTTTATTATTGGTTTTAGATAGAAAAATTGATTACGAGGCATAAATCTAAGTTATGATTTAAATTGATTAAAAGCATAGTTTATGTTTAATTTTATAACTTGTGATTTAATTTTGTAATGTTTCCTCCATGCACAACACATTTTTAATATTTAGTCTAGTTTTATTTTATTTTTAATTATTTATTTATTTTATTTTCTTTGTCTAATTTTATTTTTGTTTCTTTGATTATTTATTATTTATTTTGCTTGTTTAAGTTTTACTTTTACTTTTATTTATTTTTATGTTATTATTTATTTTTTTTGTTTTTACAGGTCCTCTAAACGACATGTCGTTTTTCTCTACGGAAAAACGACTTCTCGTTTTCCATAGGAAGATAAAACATTTGTTGCCTAAACGACATGTCGTTTTTGTCTTTTGACAAAAAAGACATGTCGTTTGCGTCATCTTCAACCTTCAACCACATGCACAGTGCATCACTTCATCCACCATCTGAAGCCTCAGCAGCACCGCAGTACTCCTCCGCACGTCCCATGCACACGTCCAACTGCCCCTCCGCCCAGCCACCATTCGAAGCCAACTTGCATCACCAAGAACCATCGTTTAGGCCGTTCATCTTCAACCTCCAGCGTAGCCTCACCGTGCTCCATCTCCACCTCTGTACAGGCCACCACCCATGCTCATCCGCTGCCACTACATCACTACTGCCCAGCAACACGGCAGCACCAACCCCATGCATGCTGTAACCTTCTCCTGCGCAGCCATGGCAGCACCATCTCTCTTTCTCTCAGTAAATGTTGCACTGCTTCTCCGTCGACGTCCAGCTTTGAGTTCCTGTTGCAGGTGATCCAACTCTCTCACGAAGATACACGGGTCACGCAGCAGTTGTGTGTTGAAGACCTGCAAGAAGAAAAAGAAGATATATCTTTCGGTTTTAATCCAAGACGAAGATAGAATGGTGAGCAGCAAAACGAAAAAAATAAAATGGAAATAAGAGAAGAGAGAATGGTCACGGGATGGAGAAGTAGACGAAACCAAAAGCACATGAAGAAACACGAGAAGCCAACTGGGCGACGGACACAAGAAAAAATAAATAAATAAAGAACTTACCCACTCACGTGGACAGCTTTCCGTAATAGCTGGGTGGAGAACATAAGAAATAGGACAACAACAAAGAAGACGCTGGGCAGTGGTAGAAAGAATAAAAAAAAGTAGGCAAAGGGAATGAAGAAGAAAAATAAATAAAAGATGGAAAGGAAATGAACTCACGAACGAAGTCTAAAAAGTAGGGGACATGGACAGCACGGGCGCATGCAAATCAGAGCCTTTTGAAGCCTATCTAAGAGCTTGTAAATGGACAGAAAAACTGGTCAAGAGTTAGAATAGAATTTAGTGTCAAGTAAGAGTTAGATGTTAGAGTGAGAATCTAGAGTCATCAGTAGAGAATAAAACAGTCAATGAGTTTGTAGTCAGTCTTTATTTTTTGTTCAGTTTTTTGTTATATGTAATTCATTCATCAGTTTTAGTCCGTTTTAGTTTATGGCTCAGTAAACTTTATTTTTGTTAGTCTTCATTTCCAGTTTTGAGTTTGTTTAGTGAGTAAATTTTCAGTCCTCTATGATAAATGTTGAGAGTCTATTTTATTTTTGAGAGTTTATTTTAATTGGAAGTTCAGATTTTTGGGTTGGAGAACGCAGTCTCCATTTCCAAACATCAAGTTTATTCCTTACAATTCCTGTTCTTATTTAATTTCAAATTTATGTCATTTAATTTCCTTGCACTTTTAATTTCTTGCAATTTAAATTACTGTCATTTAATTTTCTCACACTTTTAATTTCCTGCAATTTAAATTACTGTCATTTAATTTTCCTGCACCTTTAATTTTTGCAATTTACTTTTATGTCATTTAATTTTATTGTTCCTTTACATTTTTGTTATTTAATTTTCAGCAATTTTAATTTACTGTCTTGCATTTTAATTTCTTACTTTTCATCATCCACTCAAAACCAACAAACATGATTCTAGTCCATGACTAGTAAATTTTCATTTCCATTGCACTCCCACATTCATTGTACATATCATCACTTTTAATTTTATTCTCTCATTGTAACTATTTCCACAATTTTACACGAGTTTGATTTTTAAGCACTTTCTCTGAGAAGACGATTTAGGAATTTATTCCTAATTATTACACGACACACTCCTGCACTTGGGATAGCCTTTGTGCTGCTCATTTTTGAGTGAGTCATGGGGTCCTACGGGATGCATATGGAAACATGAAATTTGCATTTGCTACTAGCAAGGGTAGGGGCACTAATAATCCGGCGAAGTTGATGACTTTTTTTTTTTATGGGAATTCAAAAATGTAAGAATATGGGTTTTGATAATATTATTATTGAAATGGACTCGATGTTGGTAGTCAACTGGTTTAAGAAAGGAAAATGTAGTTTATGGTATTTGGTGGATTTTTGGAAAATCAGCCGTTTGTTATCAAGGATGAATTTTCAGATTTAACATGTTTTTTGGGAAGGAAATATGACAACAGATTTTCTTGCTCGAATGGAAAGTAATGGTTGCACTAACGATTGGTTTAGACCAAAAGACATACCTTTCATGCTTAATGGTAATATGCAATGTTTTGAATACCGTTTCGGTCGAGGCATTGAAACGAGATATTTCGGTACCGGTATCGTTTCGGATACCGTTTCGGAATAGTCGACATATGAATAAATTATATATATATATAAATTATATTCTAAAATAATAGTATATATATATATGAATAAATTAGATATATGTATATAAATTATAAATAGTCGAGTCTGAATTGAGGGGATCCAAAAATGAGCCTGCAGTTTGAAGAAATGAAAAAAATAATAAAAAAATGTAAAGGCCGAAATATGTATATAGGTCGAAATCCGATATATCGGCCGGTACAGGCTGATATATCGGCCGAAACAGATCGGTACAGGCCGATATGGCCTAAATTTTGGCCGGTATGAAACACCATACTTGTCTGTACCGGCTACCCGGCCGGTATGAAACGAAATTTAAAACTTTGGTAATATGCGCATTGATTGAAGTGGTTTAGGTCAGTTACATAAGGTCCATTGATGGTTTTCATCTAAGCTGTGGATGCTTCGGTCTTAATTCTGGGTGCTCGTTGTCCTTGTTACACGGTTTCTCAATTTTTTTCTGCACATAATTTCATTTGTTTACAAGAAGACGTTGGCTTGGTCTTTAAGTCCTTTTGGTTGTTTATTTGGAATTGTAACAACGGTATTCCTCTGTCACAAGTGAGGATTTTTCAATAAAGATTTGGAGATACTGTCATCCTTCCCAAAAAAAAAAAAAAAATTATAGAAATTTTCATTATTTAAAACAAAGATGCTTAGAGAATTCTTACACCTTTTGGTTTTTTATTTTGAGATATCTAATATTTTTTATTATTAAAGATTTGCTCTAAAAGGACACGCGAAGCTCACGAAGCTATCGACCAGGTGGAGGTATGTCTTTAGCTCATGACAGGTGGCGATGTTGAAGCTGCTGAGGTAAAGGGAGTCTTTATTGCTCAGCCATAGCTCCCGCTCAACCTCCGCTTACATCAACTGCATCTCTTCCACAAGCTTTTCATGCCTCTAAGAAATTTGTAATGTTATTTTATTTTATTTATTGTATATAGTTTGTTATTTAGAGATATTCTAATGATTTTATATCTCAACAAATGTCTCTTGTAGCAAGAGTCAGATGCCAATTATGATCTGACAGAATTATATGCTGTATAACATACTAATTGTAAAGGAGAGGACTCATCTCGATGCTCATGTGAATTATGTAAGTATTATAATATATTCTAATTCAACATATTTAAATATTTGTGACGATATTAATTCTTTCTGTTGTGTGTAGGATGAAATAATTGCTCTATGTGCTGAATATGTATCAGATCAAAATTCCTCAACAGGTGATGTTTAGATTTTTACATAAGTTCTGGGTCAACTTTCAGGATATTTGAGGGGTTTTGATCGTTGTGTAAAGCCTCCTAACTTTTCCTCATCATCTGAGTTTGCCTCTAACACCTATATACCGTTAGAGAAAGTGAATTCAATGATCAAAGAATTGACTACAAGGTAACATAAGTTAGAGGCTCAATTGGCGAAACAAGCAGACGTTGAGATGCGCATGAAACAACAAGAAGAGTTCAGGAGAGACGTGCAACTCCAAATGCAGATACTTATGCAACAGTTCAGGCCTCCAAGCAACTGATTTACATTATACGTATAGATTTTGGGATCTATTTATGTATGAAGAATGCTAGTACTACTGTTTTATTTATTTAACTCGCACTTATTAGACTATTTTTATGGTATTGAACAAATTGTAATATATTTTTTTAAATATTATGTGCATCTATTTGGTTTTTCATTATTTGGTAAAATAAAATAAAATAGTTATCGTTTGAACGACTAAAAACTGTTTGAACAAAATAAGTAAAACCATTCGAACATTGATATAGAACATATGAATATAAACGTTCGAACAATACTTAAAACAGTTCGAACGTCATTTTATAACAAATCGTTCGGTCCTATCATGGTCCGATCAAACGTCTTACTCAATACGTTCAAATATAATTTATTGTTCGACCATCACATTGTTTGTTCAAATGGACGATCGACCATTCACGAAGGACGCATTTGAACATATTTGGCGTTTGAACGGTGAACATGAAGTTTGTACCGTTCGAACTTAATTCTGGGACAAAATTCAGTCATCCCAAAAAAAATATTCTGTTTGAACACAATCGAACAGCTTTGCTCAAGTTTGTTCTAAAAGATATTTTTGGGACAAAATTGATATTTTCGTCCTAAATATCTTTTAGGACACTGTTATTAAAACGAGCCTGGAATGATTTTTTTTCATCCCAAGAAATATTTTGAATTGAAATCACAGTTTTTTTTAATGAAATTTTTTATCCTAAAAAACCACTTCTGTTGTAGATATAGGTCTTTGCCTACGGATCTAAAGAATATGCTATTTTTCATAATTACCTAGAAAGTTAAAATTTTGGGAAGAGTAGGAAGAAATTAACATGGAGACATGTTATTCACAAGATCTTGGAAAAATAATTAATTCTTGAAGTTTGTCAAAAAGCTGATGGTAGCTAGAAATGCAAGAGGCCAGCCATGCAGGACAGATTTCAACGTTCAACTACCTTGTACGTACTAGTATTATTTGTTTGTTTTCTTACATGAAGAAATTAACTTCAAACTATAGATTCAAAAGGTGCAAGCAAATCTAGCATACGACTTTGGCATTTGCGTACCATTTGGTACATATGATGATGATCTGCAATTAAACCATCTCATTAAATAAAGCAAAGTTGTATGTACATCCACCAATGTTGTTATGAATAGATAGCTAATACGTTCCAGTTATTGAATAGGGGTTCTATATATAGTCGAACTGCGATTTACTTTTGAATGTGAAAAGTGTATATATACATAATTTTTTTTATATAATTATGTCTTAAATTGATGATAATTATGTTATTTTATTAAAATAACCTTCATTTAAAATAATATTGTATAAATAATTTAATGTATATATATATATTATTTTGTTTCAAGAAAAAGACAATGAAGTTCATTAAATTAACTATATATATATATATATTATAAGTATTAGGTACATCATTGAGTTGTATTGTTCTTTTATATATATATATATATATTGATATATAATATAAGATCACCCTGAACCCAATAAAACAAAAAATAGGGGTATTTTCTAGTAATTAAACACACCCTAATTATGTGGTAGATCTTCTCACAAAAATGTCGATCAGTCAAGTCACTTCCAGTATTTAATTAGGATTTGGACTCAATTTCTTAGTCCCTAGGAACAAGGAATTACAAGGCACTGGACCCTTTGTTTTGTGGCCCTTTTTTATAGAAGACCACAGACGTGGGACCATACATAGAATTCTGAGCACCATTTTGCACCAGAGGCCACGTCCTAGCAAGCAGCTAGCTATAATCTATATAGCTTCCCAGCCACAGCCTTTGTCATACTAAAAAATGCGTGTATATATTATTATATATACCTCTTTATGAATATTATTAGTGATTTGTTTGCTTTGTCTGCTTACATTTTTATCCTTTTACCTTTACAATGGTTTAGGTGGGGAGACATTGGTAGCCCTATAATTTATGGGTGTCTGTTTTACTTTGTCTAATGGTATCTCTATTATTAGAAATAGCCATGTTCACACTTTAATTAATTTCTATTGGTTGTAATGTGCTTAGTTTTAGTAACTATAAATGCTCTGCTTTACTATAAATACTTTACATGTATTTCCGTAACTGAAAGAAAAAATATTCAGATTCAATACAAGCAAAGTCCAAATTTTCTCTCTCTTCTACATTCATCTCTCTTTCCTCTTCCTTTGACTCTTTCTTCCAGAAATTTTCATGATAGAATTCAGATTTTGTCATGGTATCATAGAAATCTGATTAGTTATTCCTGAATTCTTTGTAGAATTAATGATGATGAATTAACGATGACTTCCTCTTCTAATTCTTCTCAAAATAATCGTGACGATCCATCGAATCCTTATTTTCTCCATCATGGAGAAAATCTTGGAATTATGCTAGTGACAGATTGATTAAATGGAGATAACAATCACTCTTGGGCAAGATCAATGTCTAAAGCTCTTAGTGCGAAGAACAAGATGGGATTTGTCAATAGAATTCTCAAGAAACCCTCAGATGAAGCAGATCCTGTTTGTCAAGCATGGATTCGATGTAATGATATGGTAGTTTCGTGGATTATCAATTCTAATGCCAAGAATATTGCATCTAGCATTTTGTACATTGATGTAGCGACTGATATGTGGAGAGATCTCAAAGAACGATTTTCACAAGGAAATCAACCAAGAATTTTTCAACTAACGAAACAATCAGCTCTCGAAAGCAAGAATAGAAATCGGTTAGTGATTATTACATAGAGCTGAAATCATATTTGGATGAATTGGCTAATTTCAAGAAAAATCCACTGTCATGTTCCAATAAAACCCTAAATGTTTTTGAAGAATCACAACAAGAGGAATATGTGATGCAGTTTCTGATGAGTTTGAGTGATTCTTTCAATAATATGAGAAGTCAGATTCTGTTAATCGAACCATTTCCCTCCATTACCAAGCTTATTGCACTTGTGCTTCAAGAAGAAAAACAAAAAGAGGTGCTTACTGATTCTGCACCTAACTTTGAATTAATTGCTGCATTACTGACAAAACAAGCACCTAATCTTGAGTCAATTGTTGCATTGATGGCTAAATCTGAAAAACCTGGCAACTCATCTTTCAAGCAATCTGGCTTTCGCAAAGATCATCCTGTGTGCAGTCATTGTGGATACACAGGACATACCTCTGGTAAGTGCGACAAAATCCATGGTATTCCACCTGGATTCAAGTTTAAAAGAGCAACAACCAAAGTTTTGAATACTGTACCGAAAGCCGTACTAGTCAAGGCACTGGAATGAAATATTTCGGTATCAGTTCCGTTTCGTATACAGTTTTGGAATAATATTTCAGTACCAGTAACGTTTCGTTTCAGAATAGTTTATACCTGGATAAATTATATATATATATACAAGCATTAACTGTCTCTCAAAATAACAACAAAATAAGTCATAAACTCAATACTTCTCAATACAAGTCTTAAGTTTTAAGTTACAACTAACATAAACACCAACCATTATCATGATAAAATCATTAACGTCACCACCGTCATAAAAAATCACTCATCCTCATCAAAAAGATAATAAAGATCAGGATTCGACATGTTAATCAAAATATTTTCATCAACGTCAATACTGTCATCAACATCAACACCAACATTATCATCGTCTTCATCATTTAATGAGGCTAATGGCTCCTCAATACTTGCCAAATCCAAATCTTCTCCATCAAGAAGCTCAGATTCTTCACCCACTCATTCTTCCATCAAGTCAATGTTTTCAAGATTGATTAGATTTAAAGCATCTCTTCTATTTTTTATGCTCCAGTCAAAATAAAATCAAATATAAGTGAAAATATTATATATTTTTCAACAGTGAAAAACATTAGCATTAAAAAAATTTACCTCTCTCGCAGCTTCAAGTTATAACGAACAAATACTAAGTCATTCAAACGTTTATGCACTAATCTATTTCTCTTCTTCGAATTAATAAAATCAAATGTGCTATAGTTTCTTTCACGTCCAGTTGCACTACAACATTGTAACACCCCCTTCCCGTAGGTTAGGAGTGTCACGTGTTTTTCATAAAATAAACCCGGCAAGAGATCTCATATTTAAGAAAACAATTTTAGGATTAATTTCATAAAACTTTGTCTGATAAAAATGTTTTCAAAAATATTAATGAGTAAGCTTAATAAATGCCATGACATAAAAGCAATAAAATAAATTTCTTCTAAAAGGTCTGAAATTAAAATAAATGCTCTTTCTAATCCTGGCCTGTCTGCTCGTAATCATCATCCTCACCTGGGTGGTTAAAAACATGAAAACAAATTAAAATGAGTCGAATACTCAGTAAGAAATCCATCACAACGTTAACATACTAAACATAAGGTTTTCATAAAAGTTTTCATGCTGAGAACTTAAAATTCAGGACTGTTCATACTGCTATTTATGCTATGCATGACTGATTTATCTGAATTAACTGACTGTTCTGATTTAACTGATTGTTCTGATTACTGACTGAACTGACTGGCCAACACACTTAACCCTGTGTGCGAGGTTGTGCACCGGCCCCACGTCCCGCGGCCGCGAGGGGAGCCGCTGATAGTATTCTGGCATACTATGGTGGACCACGCTTGAGTCCGTGGCTTGCACATCCACCCTGAACTGAACTGCAATGGTACCATGCATCTGAATGGCCATAACTGAACTGATTTTATCTTGTACTTGAACTTAAGATAGCTTACGTGTCTTATGACCATGAGATGCACGACATAATACATATATAATTATAATTTCTGAACTGAACATGATGCGGAATGACATGATCGTATGCTATGCTGGATGACATGTTTGCATATAACATGAGTGGTACATAAAAATGGCTGTCAAATAACTGGCTTGAATAATACATATATAAGCTGATCTGTGATGATCCTAATTTGTGATCAAATTACTTACCTTGCTGCGCTTTTTCTTGAATCTCACTTCATAACTCGTCACCGAAGGGTACGTGACGGGGGTTGGCTAGACGAGACGACGGTGGCTCTGGGTGGCCAGGAGTGAGGCGACGCGGCTGGTTTACTGGGCTGGGTGGTGCGACGCCGAGAGAGGGAGAGATAGTACCGAGAGAGAGTTCTGTTGCCGAAGGCAACCGAGAGAGAGAGAGAGAGAGAGAGGAGGCTGGCGGTGGTTGTGGTTTCTTATGTTTTCTTCTGGAGGTCTCGGCTAGGGGTGGGTTTTATAGGCAAGGAAAAGGGTATTGTGACCATAAGGAGATGGGATAGGATTTGGAGTTGAGAGTTTGGTTTCCTACTAGGATTTGGAGTTGAGAGTTTGGTTTCCTAATAGGATTTGGAGTTGAGAGCTTGGTTTCCTAATAGGATTTGGAGTTATTAATAAGAGGATAAGGATGAGGCTTATGGGTGGAGATAGGGAGAAATAATGTTTAAATTCAAATTAAACTCTAGGCTATTGTAAAAAATCGGGTTATAATAAAATAATAAAAATAAAATGATAATAATCTTATTAAAAGAACAAATGTAAAATCTGATGATGATAATAATAATAATAATAATAATAATAATAATAATAATAATAATATAGCTATAAGAAAATACATAAAATGTATCTATAGCCTAATATTAGGGTCGGGTTGTTACAAACATTGACTTAGTACTCGAATAGCAAACCTTTAAAGCGTTGTAACCTCGCAATCAAATTGGGTCCACCATGTAACTATAACAATAATGCAATTATAAATTATTAATTAAATGCAAGTAAAAATAAAATAAGATAAAATTTAAAATACAAAGTCACACTATTTAACAAATGATATTTATAAATGATAATACTTGGATTAATCTTATCACACTGACAGATTGCTAAAGAATGTCCAAACTCACCTACTGCAATCTTATACAAGTCAAGTTTTGCAATGATCTTGTTTTGATTATCGGGATCAAGTTCCATCTTCATAACACAGCTATTGAAGTCTCTTACAACATCATTTTTACTTTAAAAGTTGGGGCTATAGTAAATTTCAAGGTTAAGAAAACAACCCGTCGCATGTAATGGACTGTGAATTTGCTTATCCCATCTAGAATCAATGATCCTGGTGAATAGACTAAATACACTAACTTTGTTATTGCATCTTGTTTTTATGTTCTCTTTGGCTCTTTCCATTGTATCATACAAATATCTCATTGCAGGCTTTTCATCCCCATCAACAAGTCGTAGAACACGAACCAAAGGCTCACTAACTTTAACAATAAATTGACATTGAGACCAAAACTCTTTATCTTCTAAAACGATCCTAACGATCTCATTCTCTATGTTGCTCTTAGAATGACTTGATGTAATCCATTTATCACAAGTAAACATTTGTCTGAGTTCTTTCTTAAATAAGAGCAAGCATTCGATACTTCAAAAATTTGTTGTAAACCTTGTAATTGCAAGACGACACAAATCATGACCTTTGGTAAAAAAATTTCTCATCAATGCTAAAACCCAACCATGGTTATAGATGAACTTTGTTATCTTTTTTACTTTTTTTTATAGTATCATCAATAAGAGGAAAATATCTTGGACTAGAAAAATTCTTCAACATTAAGTCTATGCAATGAGCTGCACATGAGGACTAGTAGAAAGAGCCATACTTCTGTTGTAACTTCTTTCCTGCAGCTTTATAACTTGCATCATTGTCCGTTATGAACTGTACAAAATTCTCAGCTCCAATTTCATGAACAACCTCATCAAAGATATTAAACAATGTTTCAGCATCTTTTCTAAGGCCAGATGTATCAATAGACTTTAAGAACATTGTACCGTTCGGATAATAAACTAGAAAGTTGATTATTGATTGTTGCTTCTGGTTTGTCCAACCATCTGCCATTAGTGAACAACCGGTCTCATTCCAAACATTTTTAATTTGTTGCAAATAATATTGAACCTCATCAACAACCATCTTTAACAAATTTCCTCTCAACTCATATAAAGAAGGACCCTTGAATCCTGGCCCAATTACAGTCATGGCATCGATAGCTGGTTGATAAAATTTGAGTTGAGCTGCATTGAAAGGCAGATTAGAATCATACAACCAGCATGCTATAGCCATCTTTGCTTTTACAATCATTTCATTTGAACATATAGAACTCTTAATTAAAGGTTGGGCCCCAGAAGTTGTTCTTGGAGCAAACAATTTACTCAATCCCCCCACTGACTTTTTAGTTCTAAATTTTTTCGACTTCCCCTTGCCTTTTGAAAGCTGAGACTGTCCCTCTATACTATTACTATTATCAATATCATCAGATGTTATATCTATATCGCCTCCAATCTCTGACCTTAATTTTCTTTTCTTTTCTTTGTTTTTTTTTATTTCATCAAGCAACTATTTCATTTGCTATTTTACATCTTCAGAGACCTTTTTACATGCTTCTACATCGCCTGGAATCCCAGCTAGATGATGCTTCAACCAAGTGATCCCGCCACCTCTAATTACTTTATTACAATATAAACCTTCAGTATTATTTCTTGTCCCTGGCACTGCACGTGCATGGGCCCATGCTGGATCTTTTGATCTTACTGGAACAAGTGTTGGAGTTGAACTCATACCACCAGTTGATTGACAACTAGACATTTTTAACTATTAAAATATAAAAAATTAACACTTATAAGTAAGCAAAATTAAAAAAAAAAATCAAAAGAAGTAAGAAACTTAAAAAGATAAACAACAACATTCAACATTTGAACTAAAATAATTAAAAGCGAAATGAACAAAGGCCAGGTTTAAAAATTATAAGATTAGAGATTAGTTAATGATTAGAGATTATTTATTATATTTTACTTGTGGATTAATTATTTAATATTACATAAAGAAATATTGAAGGATGATAGAAAACAGTGATGAGAAATATATTTTTTAAAAATTATTTTTGGAATGATACAATATCATTTTGTAAATTTGTAAAAAGATTTTTGAATTTCTTATTTTTCACCCTCCTTAATTTCACAGATTTTTTATAATTAAACATGACCATCAATTTCATTAGATTTCTTAACATCATATATGGACAATTGACATTAATGCCATGTAAGATCAAATAAAATCTAAGAAGAAAAAAATAGTAATTGAGAGTGTGAAGATTGAATCATTAATCTAAAAGTCTGTATGATCACATGTTGATGACTGTTACAAACTGTCTAGTGTCTACACCCATGGGAACTTTGGCACTTTGGTTTTTACAAATTCAGAGTCATGCGGACAATTACCCATTTGGGGATGTTAACTTTTATTAAGGAATAGAAACAGTAAATAATTAGGCTTAATGCATGACAAAAAAAGTTTAAAGTAGACAAAAAAAAGAGGAAATTTAATCATCCACGCTCAATACTTTTTTTTTTTTTTTAGAATAAAATACTTCTACATTTATGCATAGAGAAAGTAATCAAATACATAATTGATAATACACCAACATGGTGAAAATAACAGACAAATAATAAACAGCAACTAGCATTTTTGAGCCGTTCAAGTCTACTTAGAAGAAAATAATTGCATCCACTTCAAGTCTATTTCGAAGAAAATCTGGAGGTTCACCGTTCTTCATGTTCAATACTTGAACAGGGATTAGTATTTTTTTTTTTAATCATAGATTTTGCTTATAAAACACCAAGCTATAGATACAATGTAGAACTTAAAAACAAACAAACACTATAAAAATATAATCTAATAGATCTTTATGATTAAAGAAAAAATCAAATTAATAAAAAAATTACTCAAAGGCTCAAAGCTCATACCATCGACGAAGACGACGGCGGATGGCGACGTGCAACCAAACGACGGAGACGACGGCACGAACTGACTGTTGGGACTCAGGCTACCGTGCTCACTGCTGCCAGCTGAAGGAAGTTGGAGTCTCGGATGAGGAAGGCTGAGCTAAAATCGATTTGGAGAAAAAAAAAAAAAAAAGAGAGATAGAAAGAAAGTAAACCTAAGTTATAATACACGTGAAAGTCTGAAAATGCCCCTAAGTATTTGCTTAAATTTCGAAACTGCCATCCAATTAGCTTGCAAAATTTCATACCGGCCAAAATATATGTTTTGGCAGAAAAATAAAATACTAGCCAATACACACGGTATTTTGGGCGGTACAAAATGAATTATTTCGTGTATCGGCCCAGTGGCTGGTACGAAAAATACCGGCCGGTACAATATGGTATTAAAAAAACTGGCAACAACTCATTCAGCAAATCTAACATCTTCTTTTGCTACAGGTCAAGAAAGGAATGAAGTTCCACAATTAACAATTATTTAAGAGCACTGTTAGTGATTGCTTGCAATTCTTAAGGCTTCTACTTCCACTCCTCACACTGGAAATTAGATCACCTTTTTTCCAGAAGACTCAAATTCTACATCTCTATTAGCTGGTATTCTTCCAACTCCACTATCTTCTCCCTGTGAGAATTTCTCAGGTAAATCCATATCCCAAGCATCTGCAATTCATTCAAACCATACACCTTGGATAATTGACACAGGGCAACAAACCACATGGTCAACTCCATTCATGTTTTTTCTTCTATTACCTCTGAAATTAAATCTTCAATAAAATTACCAAATGGTAATCTAGTTGAAGTAACTCATGTTGCAACAGTTTCTCTTTTTGAGAAATTAGTTTTACACAATGTCCTTTGTGTGCCATCTTTCTCATTTAACCTTATATCAGCTAGTAAGTTAACTCATGATTCTTTTTGTTGTCTTATTTTCATTTCTAATCTTTGTTTTCTTCAGGACCTGTCTACTTGGACAATGATTAGGATGGGTGAGGAAAGAGCTAGTCTATATCATTTCTTGCCACAACCTTTGGTTGGTTTATCTATTGCTTCCTCCTCAGTTCATCAAGATTTGATTTGTGGCATGATAGACTAGGTCACATTTCTTATTCTAGATTGAAATTTCTTAATACATCTGTATTAGATATATACATATCATATTCATTCCCTTGTACAATCTGCTCATTGGCTAAACAAAAGTGCTTGTCCTTTCCACCTAGTGATAGTATCTCTACATCTCCTTTTGCTCTTATCCATTGTGACATATGTGGTCCATTTTCTGTTTCTGCACTTGATGACTCTAAATATTTCGTAACCATTGTAGATGATTATTCAAAATCTACTTGGGGTTTATCTCATGCAAAACAAATCCCAAACGAAGACCTATTCGCAATCATTCTTCAGTTTAGTAGAAACACAATTTCAAACTCAGATTAAACAGATTAGAATAGATAATGGAGTTGAATTTCATTTACCTAAATATTTCTCAGTCAAGGGTGTAATTTATCATAGAAGTTGTGGAAAAACCTCGACAAAATAGTACAATTGGGAGAAAAGACCAACATCTTTTGAATGTTGCCCGCTCCTTGCGTTTTCAAGCTTGTCTACTATTAGAATTTTGGGGTGATTGTGTACTAACTGCAACCCACTTGATTAACCTAACTCCAACTCCTTTGATGTCAAACAAATCACCCTATGAAGTTTAAATTCCACTCCTCCTTCATATAATCATCTTAGAGTGCTTGGTTGTCTTTGTTTTGCATCCACCTTAACCATAAATTAAACCAAATTTGATCCTCGAGCCAGAAAATGCATCTTTATTGGATTTCCATTTGTTGTCAAAGGATATAAATTTTTTGATATTGAGACTCATATTTTTTCATCTCTCGGAATCTTGTTTTTCATGAAACAATTTCCCCTTTTTCTTCTCCCACTTCCCATCCTTCTTTTCCCCAACAATCTTCATTTCTTTTACCCAGATTTGTCCCAAACATTGCAAATTCTATTTTCTATAATTCTTCTTCTACTACTTCAGACATTGCTAATTCTTCATTCCATAATTCCTTTTCACCAAATACAAATACTTTCTTTCCTACTACTTCACCTACTTCTCCTTCCATTAGACAGTCAGCTAGGCCACGGAAACAACCAAGTTACTTGTAATCTATGTTAATAACGTGTTTCATACCATCAACTGCACAGATATCCTGCAACATATGATATGGCAGCACGGGGTGTCAGGTGGAACTCCAATGCCTAAGGTAGAGAGAAGAGTTGTCAATGTAAGTGTATGAATGAATGAATGAACAATATGTCACCTTTAGGTGTTATTTATATTAGTATAAAGATGTTGATAACGGCTAGGTCCAGAGTTCATCTTGGATAACCCTCGAATAAATTAGTAGGATAACTTTTCTGATCCATCGGAGACGTTATCTATTCTCTATGTTATTCACCACGTGGTCATAGGTCCAATCTCTGGACTATGGGAGATTCAACTTCTTAATAATAATAATAATAATGATAAAAAACTATAGTACACTACACTACATTATAGTATAGTATTAGTATTAGTTTAGTACATTTGTCATAAAAAAAGTATTAGTTTGTATAGTATAGTATAATTAACTAGTTATAGTATTAACAAGTTATATTATAGTATTATAAGTTATAGTATTAAGAAGTTATAGTAGTATAGTTTTGTATATTATTATATGATAGTGTTATATAACTATACTATACTAATAATAATAGTATAATACTGTATACTATAATACTATATATAGATAACTTGTTACAATAACATTTTTTTGTCGTAATAAGTTAAAAAATGTTAGGTTCGGGTTAAATATTGCAGATCACTCCTAGCGCCGCACACTCTTCATTTCATATTTTTTCTTCGAATCCTAGAGAGTACTGAGATATTTGAGTGACTTTTTTCTTCAAAAATTCAAAGAAAGAAATACTCACACTTGGATTTAGAGAGAGACAAAGAGTGAGAGAGATAGAGATTGAGTGAGTAGGATTTAGGGAGAGTTTTGAGAAAGAGTTGCACACAAATTTTTTCAAGAGTTCAGCTTTGGTAAATATCTATGTACCCTAATTCACATTCTTCACTGTAAATTTTAGATGTTAACTAATTTTGTTGTATCTCCTAAATGTGGTGTGGGTCTTTTGTATTTATTGGATTGTTTGGAATTGCATTGAAGCAAAAATCTATGATTTCAACTTATTATAATCTACATCTATGTTTGTCCATGATACTTGATTTGTGTTTGTGAATAATCACTGGGTTGTTTTACGTTTGTTTGTCTATGTGTTATTTATCGATTTTGTTTTGCGTTTGAGTTTGGAAACTGGGTTGAAACTGTTTGAATAGTATTTGTTACCATTCGAACAGTATCTATTACATTTGAACGGTTATTCTACGTTCAAACATACACTTTATACGTTCGAGCGGGAATTTCCATTATAGATTGCACATAACTCTAATTAAATTACTAATTAAATTCTAAAATTGTATTTTAAATTATCACACAATAGAACATCATAATAATAAACATAACGAGAGTATAATCAATACTTAAAAACATAATAGACAATATGATGTTAAATAACATAATAGGACAACATAATAACACAATAGAACAACATAGTAATATACTAATAAATATACTAATAAGAAATATTTTGTCAAAATTAGTTAACATAAATAACCCAATAGAATACCATAATAATAAACTATAATTAATACTTAAAAACATACACCCAAGTGAATAAATATACTAATAAAAAATACTTGGTCAAAAGTAGTAAACATAATAACACAATAGAATAACATGATAATAAACTATAATTAACACTTAAAAACATGAACCTAAGTGAATAAATATACTAATAAGAAATATTTTGTCAAAAGTAGTTAACATAAATAACCCAATAGAATAACATAATAATAAACTATAATTAATACTTAAAAACATACACCCAAGTGAATAAATATACTAATAAAAAATAATTGATCAAACGTAGTTAACATAAATAACACAATAGAACAATACATAAATATACTAATATTTTATTTTATAGAGTTAATAGTACAATCTTGACAAGGTCGAGCCATTACTAGAGGCGTGGTGTTAAAAAAATATCGTAAAGTGAGTAAAATTAAATTTAACATTTCTGACGACCATACCGGAGGCAAATGACAACTAGCAGCTTGGCCTGCATTGCATGTGGGTTCTCTTACACGAACTTATACACCTTTGACTACAAGTTCATTGCAGAAAATCCCTTAAGAAATGAAAGAGCTTATCGAGAAGCGTTGTTTGGTAATATTTAAATAATTAATTTATATTAATATTGTTTAATGTGTATGCAAAATTTAAAATATTCTGGGTGATAATATCTTTGTGTATATATTTTTTGAAGGATAACTTCGAACTAAATTTTGGTTGAACAGAGGATTGCAAGACTATCGATGAGCTTATGTGTAATACATTTCGCAAGTATAAGGCGATGTGTCATGAGTATTATAATAAGTTCGAGAACAAGGAAGATGCACGCCGACATCCTTTTCAAGATATCCGACCTTTCGATTGGAAAAAATTTCACAACATGTTAGAGGATCTATCATATAAGGTAAATAAAATGAATTTTCTTTACATGTCCTATTTATCATTTTTACTTCTTAATATTTACAACTTCTATGTGGGAGAGAAATTCTATAAAAAAAACAAATAGATCAAAGTTAAAAATTCACCGACATGTAGGCTCAAGATCTTTTCATCGCCTCTCTTAGAAATTGGTAATACTCTTTTATTTTTTTATTGTATATAGTTTGTTATTTGGAAATATTCTAATGATTTTATATCTCAACAAATGTCTCTTGTGGCAAGAGTCAGTTACTAATTATGATTTGACAAAATTATATATTGTATCACATACTGAGTGTAATGGAGAGTGGACTCATCCTAATGTCCTTGAAAATTATGTAAGTATTATATTATGTTTAATTAAATATATATGAATATTTGTGACGATGTAAATTCTTTTTTTTGTGTGTAAGATAAGATGCTTGCTCTATGTGTTGAATCTGTGTCAGATCAAAATTTCTCAACAAGTGATGTTGAAATTTTTACACAAGTTCTGGGTCAACTTTCAGGATATTTGAGGGCTTTGGGTCATTGTGTAAAGCCTTCTAGCTATTCCTCATCGTCCGCGTTTACCACTAACACCTCTATAGCGTTAGAGAAAGCAAATTCTATGATCGAAAAATTGGCTATAAGGTAGCATGAGTTAGAGGCTCAATTGGCGAAACATGCAAACATGTAGATGTGCATGAAAATCTAAGAAGAGTTTAGGAGAGATGTGCAATTCCAAATGCAGATGCTTATGCAACAGTTCAGACCTCCAACCAACTGATTTACATTATACGTATAAATTTTGGGATCTATTTATGTACAAAGAATGCTAGTACTACTGTTCTATTTATTTAGTTCGCACTTATTAGACTACTTTTATGGGTACTGAACAAATTGTAATATATTTTTTTAAATATTATATATATATCTATATGGATTTCATTGTTGGGTAAAATAAAATAGTTATTGTTCTAACGATCAAAAACCGTTTGAATAAAATAAGTAAAATCATTCGAACATCGATACAGATCATTCGATTGTAAACGTTCGAGCAGTACTTAAAACCATTCGAACGAAATCATCGAAGATGAAATCAAAGTTCGAACGTCATCTCATAACAAATCGTTCGATTCTATCATGGTCCGATCAAACTTCTTACTCAATACAATCAAACATATTTTATTGTTCGACCATCAAATTGTTTGTACGAACATTTCCTCATGCCTTTTGGTCAACGGACTGGTATTGATCGACCACTCACGGAGGAAGCGTTCGAACATATTTGGCGTTCGAACATCAAATTTGTACCATTCGAATGTGATTTTAGGACGAAATTCAATCGTCTCAAAAATAAATATTTCGTTCAAACGCGATCAAACGGTTTTGCTCAAGTTTGTCCCAAAAATAAAAGATATTTTTGGGATGAAATTGATATTTCCTTCCTAAAATATCTTTTGAGATACTGTTATTGAAACAACCTTAGAATGCTTTTTTTATATCTCAAGAAATATTTTGGGATGAAATTACAATTTTTTGGGATGAAAATTTTCGTCCCAAAAAACCACTCCTATTGTAGATATAAGCATTTGCCCCAAAAGAATATGCTATTTTTCATAATGACCTAGAAAGTCCAAAATTCGCTAAGAGTAGGAAGGAATTAACATTGAGACATGTTATTCACAAGATCTTGGAAAAATAATTAATTCTTGAAGTTTGTCAAAAAGGTGATGGTAGCTAGAAATTAATGCTAGAGGCCAGCCATGCACGACAGATTTCAACGTTCAACTACCTTGTACGTACTACTATTATTTGTTTGTTATCTTGCAAGCAAATCTAGCATACAAGTTTGACATTTCGTGTACCATTTGGTACATATGATGACGATCTCCAATTAAACCATCTAAATAAAGCAAAGTTGTGCGTACCTCCACCAATGTTGTCATGAACAGATAGTTAATACGTTCCAGTTATTGAACAGGGGTTCTATACATAGTCGATCTGCGACTGACTTCTGAATGTTAAAAGCGTATATATTTTGTTTGGATAATGATATACATAATTTGTTTTATAATTATGTCTTAAACTGAAGATATTTATGTTATTTTATAAAAATATTCTTCATTTAAAATAATATTGTATGAATAATTGCATGTATAAATTTTTTATTTTGTTAATTTCAAGAAAAGAGACTATGAATTAGTTCATTAAATTAACTATATATATATATATATATTATAAGTATTAGGTACATGATTGAGATGTATTGTTCTTTTCTATGTATATACACATATTTAATATAAGATCACCCTAAAACCCATAAAACAAAAAATAGGGGTATTTTCTAGTAATTAAACACACCCTAATTATGTGGTAGATCTCGTCACAAAAATGTCGATCAGTCACTTCCATTATTTAATTAGGATTTGGACTCAATTTCTTAGTCCCTAGGAATGAGGAATTAAAAGGCATGGACCCTTTGTTTTGTGGCCCTTTTTTTTTTATAGAAAACCACCGACGTGGGACCATTCATAGAATTATGAGCACCATTTTGCACCAGAGGCCACGTCCTAGCGGCTAGCTGTATAGCTTCCCAGCCACGAGCCTTGGTCATCCTAAAAAACGTGTGTATATATACCTCTTCATGAATGCTATAAGTGATTTGTTTGCTTTGTCTTACATTTTTATCATTTAACTTTACAATGGTTTAGGTTCTATTCTGGGGGAGACATTGGTAGCCCTATAATGTATGCGTGTCTGTTTTACTTTGTCTAATGGTATCTTTATGTTAATAACGTGTTTCACATCACTAACTGCACGAATGACCTACAACATATGAGATAGGGGCATGTGGTGCTTGGTGGAACTCTAATGCCTGAATTAGAGAGAAGTGTTCTCAATATAAGTGCATGAATGAATGGACAAAACATAACCTTTATGTGCTATCTATAGGAGTATGAAAATGTTGATAACAACTAATTCCAGAGTTTATCTTAAATAACTTGAATAAATTGGTAGGATAACTTTTCTAATCCATCGGAGACGTTATCTATTCTCTATGTTATTCGCCATGTGGTCATAGGTCCAATCTCTGGGCTTTGGGAGATTCAACTTTCCATTATGTTAAAGATGTGGCCCACGTCATTCATGATTGTTCTCACGTTTTTATTCATTATTTCTTCTTTTATTCAAAAGTGGTGACTTACGGCATTGTAAACCTTTCGCCTTCCCAAGAATCCCTCATGATTCCTTCTTTTCTCAATTTCACTTCTTTTATCTTCCTGCGTCATTTCCTCTTCCCGTTTCATTTCTTTCCTTTCCTCTCTTCTCAAGTTTCAAGAAAACACTCGCCACCCTTTAGCATTTTGATCTGGTTTCTTCCAGTTCATACAACACTGGCTCAACATGGTTCTTCCCGTCTTCCCAGCCGTGCTTCTGCCCAAGCCCCATTTAGGGTTTCCTCCCATTCTGCGCCTTAATCCTTTGAAGGTCAAACTTTACATTTCTTTAAGGGGTTTACGTGGCGCTCCACCCGTATCGTGGTGTTCGATCAATTTGGGCATAGGGATACTATCTCTAGAGGCTCATTTGTCTTTGCCTGCATTAGGCTATTCTCATCCCTTGCTTCCATGTCCTGGCTGGCTGTGATTAATGGTGGGGGCGGCGACTTCCCTTCCAAACTTTCCGCGACACAGACGCCTGGCGCTCTTGCTCTGAGCTCTTGCACATAGCATTCTCGTGCTAGGATTTGCTCTCCCCGAACCACACCAACCCTTGTCTTCGTTGGGAACTTCATTTTTAGGTGGTAGGTAGAAGTGACGACCTTCAGATTATTCAAAGTTGGGCGTCTCAATATGGCGTTGTAGGCTGATGGGGCTTTGACTTCAAAGAAGTCTGTCATTATCGTAGCCATGTGTGAACCCTGGCCGACTGTGACTGGTAGTGTGATGGCGCCCATTGGTTAAATAGCCTCGCCAGAGAATCCCTTGAGGGGGATTGGTGATAAGCGTTGCCTATTGGGCCTAATGCCCATCTTGGAAAATCCCTTTAGGGGGTTGGTGATGAGTGTAGCCTATCAGCTAAGCTCTGCCTGGTCGTGTAGTTTGCGATTAACAAGGTGACTATCAGGGGTTCATCATGTGGCTTCAAGACCCCTTGACAGTCTTCATCTCCAAAAGAGATAGTAGGCGTGATTCCCAGTCTGGGGTTTTTAAAGGGTTTATCCGCCATGTACACCTTGTGGTACCTTACTTTACAGGCGTGAGCCTTTATACTAGAAGCCATCTCACCACTACCGACAAATCCTCCTGCTATGGTGCGGATTTCTCCTAAGGGAGCTTGGTATTGGTCACGTGGAGTGTCATGTCTCTATTCCCTTTCATGTCTTTGTCTTTTTGGACTACTGCTCCATCTAGGCTCAAGCCCCCGGCCTTCTTCTCTCCTTGGTTTGATGTGTCCGACCAGTATTCGCTTGAGTTCCCCATTTCTTGCCAATCTGGCTACTCTGTTCTTCATGGTTGAGCAGTCTTTTGTCCAGTGGGTGTCAGATTTGTGGTATTTGCAATAGCGATGGCCCCTTGTGGGCGGCGTGCTTCTTTCCTTATGGTTTCTGCATTTTCTTGTACATTCAGATTGTTGTGGATGAGGCGAGTTCCTTAGTCTCGCTGGGTGGGGTACTTTTCTCGTCGCCATTCTTGATGATTGGGCTCGATCGTATTGCTCGAGTTCTTGGTTTCTGACTTCACTTCTTGCTTCCTATGTTCTAAGAGGGCTTGTAGCGTGTCCTCCGCGTTAACATAATCATCATCCCTGTCCATGAATTCCCTTAGGGTCGAGAGAGTTTTCCTAGCCAACTCGGTCATGAATGGACTTCGAAGCCATATGCCACCCAAAAAGGCGGCTAGTGTGATCTTCTCACCTTGATCGCCCGTGGTATGTTTCTCCTTGTTGAATCGGGTCAGATACGCTTTCAAACTCTCCTCTTTCCTTTGCTTAATGTTGAGACGATAAGTAGCGGGTCGTCGATGTCTCCTACTTGGCATGAATTATGTTAAGAATTTCTTAGCCAACCTTTCAAAACTGTTAATGGATACTAGTCGTAAAGTTTCAAACCAGTCTCGTGCTATTCCTTTTTATGTTAACAAGAAAGCACGGCAAGATACCTTTCATGGGAAGCTGTGGAGAGTCATGTGTGCTTTAAAGTTTTCCAAGTGATTTACAAGGTCTCGGGACCCATCATACATGTCGATCTGGGGAACTTTAAATTTAGGTGGGAGTGGTACTGCCATCACTTCCTCATTGTAGGGAAGATCAGTCTAGTTCAGCAGCTAGTCTACAGTGGAAGATCCTCCCATTTTTTCTTGCCATATGCTCGTATTTATCCACGAGGCTACGCAGCTCGTTGTGTAATCTCTTCTTTTCTAACTCCTTGGTATTCATGCCTCATGCGCTATGTGCGTCTCCTTCTATTTGTCCGCTGTGGACTGGTGGTGTAGCATCATTCTATCATTTCAGCTCCCCATTCTCCTTTCGCAACTATACAACCACTGTTGTCGCATTTTTCAACTTTTCTTTAGCTTCTGCCAACCTTGCTTCTATGTTTGTCATATTCATCTCTTAGTCACGGGTTGTTTGAGATCGCACAACCGTTGGCATATGAAAGTCACAATAAGGTCTGTAGAGACCCCGCAGACGGCGCCATTGTTAATGACGTGTTTCACACCATTAATTATATAGATGACCTACAATAGATGAAATGGCGGCACGAGGTACCTGGTGGAACTCCGATGCCTAAGTTAAAGAGAAGTATTCTCGATATAAGTGTATGAATGAATGAATGAATGATATGTCACCTTTAGGTGTTATTTGTAGGAGTATAAATGTGTCGATAACGACTAGTCCCAGAGTTTATCTTAGACAACTGTCGAATAAATTGGTAGAATAACTTTACTAATCCATTGGAGGCGTTATCTAATCTCTATATTATTCACCACGTGATCATAGGTCCAATCTATGGCTTGAAAAACTTATTCACTAAGGGCCCTCCAACACATGGACTTATCCCCAAGGTTCTAAATATCCCTTCTACTCTATGACTGTAAATTTGAAATTGCTTGCAAATTATATATATCTATAAGCTATAGAAAAAACATGCGGCTTTTATTTAAAATATATCTGATTGTACAGCGAGAAATCCTCATTGTCATCTTGTCCAAATTAAAAAGAAATGCTACACGTATATGGATGTATATATATATATATAGATTATATTGCGCTTATAATTCAGTTGTCTATTTGGCACAGGTGGAGCTATATTATATTCAAAAATTCTACTCAACCTCTTACTATTCACACCACACTTCACATTTCATTTTTTTTTAATTTTTTTTATCAAATATATTTTTATATGAATAGTGAATAAAAAATTATAAATAGTTTAAAAAAATAAATTCAAAAAAAAATTTTAAAAAATATTAAAAAATATTGAAAAGTATGGAGTGTGGGGAGGATGAATAGCAAAACCCTATTATATTAGGGCTTGAGTGATCATGGCCCATACAATTTTGAAATTCCCTCTAAATGGATAGCTGTGTCTATTGCCTAGAACATATATATATATATATTGGTGGGTCTCTTGGGTCTCGTTTGGTTACACATGTGAGATGAAAAATTTATAAATAATAATGAAATAGTTTATGAATAATCATGAAATTATTTAAGTTAAATTGTTTTATAGAGTTTTGAGAATTAATAGGAGAAAAAAATTGAATAAAAATATTATAAACTTAAAATATTGTTAGAATATAATATTTGTTTTAAACTTTTAAAAAATTAAATTGCTACTTGTGTTTTATTTTGAAGTTTGAAAAAATTATAATAATGATAAAAAAATTTAAAAATTTAAAATTTAAAATTTAAAATTTAAAATCTAAAATTAAAATATATTTATATTTGAATGAATTTAAATATTAAAATGGGATGGGTTCTTTAAAACCAAACGGTACCTAAATCGTGGCTGAGAGAGACATAACATGTAAAACTCTTGTAAACCGTGCCTGAGAGTGACACATACACGACAAGCTGTGTGATGATAGCCTAGCCTAGCCTAGCCTAGATTGTAATGTGTGAGAACTCCATCCAACAGTGATTGTTGGGTAAAATTCATTTTTCTAATTTATTTTTATTTTTCTTATTCATATATTTTTAATCTCTTTAAATATTTTTAAAAAATATAAAAAACAATAATTATACACTAATAATCACTTTTTTAATTAATAAATAAAAAAAATTAAATCTATAAACGATGAAAATAAAAAAATAAAAAAAGGTCATATTAACATTATTAGGAGGCATTAGTACTTTATTTTTTTTACTTTTTTAATTTTTAGAAGGGAAGGGAGTTGTTTTTAGAAAGGAAGGGAGTAAATACAGCTTGTTTCATAGCGTCGGGTTGTGGTCCAGGAAGGAACATTAATTGGGTAAATATTTACATGTTTTGGAACATAGGAATACTGAAAGAGGACCTTAATTAATTGATATACGCGTGCATGCCTGGAGCGTGCGCCAGTTGAGTGTTACGTTCGTACGTACATCATGAGCTTGTCATGACGGAGGTTTTTTCTTCCCCTTTTTATTAATTGAATGATGATTTATATATATATACACATTTATATACTCGGTCATTTTAAAGTTTGGATGGCTCTTTTTACGTCGCATGGTTTACAACATTCACATTGGTTTATGCATATCTATATATAAAGTCATATTTAAATAATATGAGGCTAATTTTATCTATATTGAATTATGCATTTCTAAATATTTACATAGCTATGAACATGATCTATATAAATTTGGAAATCAACCATTCACTCTCCAAAACATATTTTACTCATTTTTTCCCTCTTCTCCCTTTTTCTCTCTCTCTCCAACCCCCCACAACGGGATTATTTTCATCCCGATTTCCACTTCCACCCAACACGATTTCCTCTTCTCCATCCCTCTCTCGACTTGAACAACCGTAACGGAATATCAAATCTGTGCACCTTTCTCTCACGACGACTGTCGACAGAGCTTGCGACAGCTCTGGACTTGTCACGGTTGCATAAATTTATGTCGGTTCTCTCAATTTCAGGTATGAAAGCATTCCTCTGTTTCTTCATAGTTCTGATGCTGCATTCCTTCACGGTTTCTTGGTTTCAGATTAGGGTTTCAATGATGCTGGTTTTAGATTAGGGTTTCTTCATTTTAGGACTCATGGACTAGATTTTCTATTCTTGCTTTTAGATTCTGGTTTCAATGATGCTTGATTTTCTGTTCGTGTGCATGATTCTGGTTTCAATGATTCTGACTTAACATTTCGCGTGATTTTCTATTATTCCTCGCTAGATTCTGGTTTCTAATTTTCTATTCTTGTTCGCGCGCATCTGGTTTCGATGATGCTTGATTTTCTATTCTTGAGGATGATTTTGGTTTCGATGATTCTGGCTTTGCATTTCCCGTGATTTTCTGTTCTTGCTCACTAGATTATGGTTTCTGATTCTCTGTTCTTGCTCGCGTGCATCTAGTTTCAATGATGCTTTTAGATCCTAGTGAGAAATTGGGATTCAAAGACAGTGGGTTTCTCTGTTTACATCCCAGTGAGAAATTGGGAATCAAAGCCTGTGAGAAAATTGTTGTTTTCATCTATATTCTACATGAGAAATGCTTAGTACAAGCGGCACATGCAAGCGGCTTGCAAACGGCTGCTGATGTGGAAAATTAAAAACGACACCGTTTTTGAGTTTATTAAATTTGCCTCGTTTCAGACTTCATCTTTCTATCCAAGTTTTGAATCGTTTCTTCTTCTCCGAAGACCTCTCTGTTTTCTCCCCCTTCCTCTCCCAAATGGCAACCCTTCCGTCCCTCCTCATTGCTTCGTATCAAGACCAACCATTACGAAGACCCACGAAACCTTCCCTTTGTCTCCACCTTTCCTCCCCCTCCCTCCTATGAAGACCTCCCTTCGTCTGCATATATATAAATCTTACCAGCCTTTGAGAAGACCGGACAGCCGAGTTCTTGCTCTTGGACGAATCTTTGTGTCTCAGTGAAGCAACACGCGTAGCTGGCGGAGTGGCCATGAATGGTGACGGCGTGAACCATGTCGTCGCGGTCGAAGAAGTGGTTGCCAGCGATAGGTTCAAACGGAGGGTTGGCTCAGTTTCGGAGGTAAACGTCGTTGATGCAGCCGGTGATCGGAAGTGACATAGCAGGTTGTTTGGGTACGGGAGCGAAATTTCCGACAATATGAACTCTTGGGTCCGAGGTTTAGGGAAGTGGGTGTTGGCACTCGAGCTAGAGCAACACGCCTTCGGCCATGGCAGCAGCTTTTTGTAGCAAATTCCACTGAGGAGCTTGATGGGTGGAGGAGCTTGATGGGTATTGAGTTGAACACAGCTCTCAGGTTTCGAAATTAATGAGCTTGATGGGATTCTCTGTAGGCTTATGTGAAGACGAAAACCACATGAGTTTTTCTCAAAATGGGTTTCTCTGAAGATAACATACAAAGTCGAAATGAGCTTTTCTGAAAATGAAATATGAAATGGCTTTTGAGATGGCTTTCTCTGGCTTTTTGACGAAGCTTGAAGACGACAAAATGGAGGGACAAGATGCGAAGTTGAAATGGGTTTTTCTGACATTTTTACGAAGCTTGAAGACGACGAACTGTAGCATATATATTTTTTTATTGTTATCTATCGAAACAGATTTCTCCATTTTCGTAAAAATAATACTCTTGAATAATATATATATTTTTTAATGTGACGTGGCCTGCCCGACTGCACGGTGCCTGTATAAGGCGACTGTGTATAGCAGGGCTCATTCTACATATGAACAAGGGCTGGTGCATTCCAAAGGCCCTGTTTTGCTTAATAGTTGTAATGATTTTGGAGAAATTTGTATTGTATTGATCGTAGAGAAATTTGTATTGTAATGAATTTGTTGTATTAAGTTGACATTACAAACTGTTTTTGAGCACAAAATTATCAAGTTGATATTATTGCATGGTCTTCCTTCAATTATTTTTTTACCACAGAATTACAAACTGGATGGACAAAATAATTATTGCTTGCTCTTATTTTAATTATTCCTCTAATTGCAAAGTCTATAAAAAAATTAGGAAAAAATTAATAATAAAAAATAATAATATTTTATTATTATTATATTTCAAATATGCATAAGTCAATGTGTGAGTTTTACTTGAATAGCAAAGTGGATCTCTAAAAGTAGTGATTTTTCATATGCCTATGTATAAACCAATGTGAATCACTGAATGCTCTTATTAAAATAATATATATATATATATATATATATATATATATATATATATATTCAAAACAAAAGAACGGTAAAAAAGTTCGACAAGAAAAAAAAATTAAATCCTACTTAAACCTTAGGGTAGGCTTGAGGTCTAAGATGAGATGCAAAATTTTCATCTGATTTCATTTCATCTCACCTCATCTTATTCTCAAATATAATCCAAATATAAAATTTTCATACTAATTATTACAACTTTTTCAAACTAATCATTACAATTTTTTCAAATTTTTAAATAAAAATAATTCCAATTTTTCCAAATTCATAAACAAAAATAATATTATAAAACTATATTCTTACAATATTTTAACTTCATAATATTTTTTATTTAACTTTTTCTCAATCCTTTTCCAAAACTCAAAAAGTATTCAACTCAAATGATTTTACTACTATTCACAAACTATCTTATAACTATTGACAAAATTCTCATATCATCTCACTCCCCAAACTAGAGTTTCATCTATCATTTTTGTATTTGTATTTTTTTAATAAAATACGTGGTACGTAAAAAAGAGCATTTAAGCAGTAAGTTTCAGATGATCAAATAGCATTATTTGATAGCACAAATATAGACATATGTATATGTATATCGGAATCATAGCACAAATATAGACTATTTTTTTTCAAAAATATTAAGTTTTAAATTTGCATTAGGCCTCATTTGGATAGTGAGATGCGACGAGATAATATGTGAATAATAGTGAAATGGTTTGAGTTAAGATATTTATCAGATTTTAGAAAATGAGAGAGAAAATTGAATAAAATATTATAAAATTAAAATAATGTTAAAATATAATTTTCTAATATAATTTTTATTTCTGTATTTGAAAAAATAGAATTATTTTTTATGTTTTGTTTGGAGGAATGAAAAGTTATAATAATTAAATAATGATTATATGAAAAAATTGAAGATTTAGGTTTGGTTACCAAGATGAACTCATATAATCATTACAACTTTTTCAAACTCTCACACAAAATATAATAAACAAAAAAATTATATTCTAACAATATTTTATTTAACTTTCAACTTTTATCTAATCTTATATCATCTCATCTCATATTGTAACAAAATGAGGCCTTAAAATGAAAAAATATTTGTATTTATAATATTTGAAAATAAAGATAAGATGAGATTAAAGTATCCGATTATATAAACTAAACCTGTCTTTTCTTTTTCTTTTTTATACAAGATAGTGAGAAGCTTCTAACTAAGATTTTTCATTTAAAAAATAGTATTGATATTAGATATATGAGTAATTTTATATATAATTATTGTGAAGTGCGTAAATATTGCGAAATACTTTTAAAAGAGATTGAGGTTTACTATTTAGTTTTATTCACTTTTTTTAAAATAATTACGCGACAGTTTAAAATTCACGATTACAAATATCTTTTCTCTTAATGCATACACAACACATTTTCATAACATATTTAACCACAATGTTATAAGATAAAGATATTTTTGTAAAGTAATATTACTTTTATAAAGTGTCTTATAAAATTATTTTTTATTTAATATATTATTGTGAAATATATTATAAAAAATGTCGTATATAAATAATAATAAAAAAATCTATTGTCGCCTTTGATCCGCAATAATTTCCGATCTTTTCGTGATGTACCGTCAAATCTTGTATATGGTTATAACAGTTTCGTACGGAGTCTCTAATCCACTGATTGGTGGATTTCAGCTTCCTTCAAAGATTATGAATCACGTTGATGCTGGTTGTACCGCATCTGAGCTGTTTGCAGTCGTCTTTTCGTGAATCTTTTCCGGAGGTAGAATTCAATATAGTAATTTGTTTTTTTAAATCTAAGTATTATTACATTAGTATGAATGTTATAAGCATAAAAATAAAATTTTAAATTAATATATTTTTATATGACATATTAAATCAATTTTATAATAAAAATAAATTTACTATCTAGATATCACATCAAATTATGTTAATTTATAAATTTATTTTTATAAAAAAAAACTTGTAATCAAAATATTTTTTCTATTGATATATAGTATAAAGGTAACGCTCTCCATACCAGCGTCAAAAGAATTTTCTCACGAATAATGTTATACACCACACCATCTTATTTTTATCATACTATATAAGATGTGGTATATTTATCATTATTGAATGATAAAAAATATTCTAATAAATGATCATTCAATGATGATAAATGTGCTACATCATGTATAGTGGAATAAAAGTGAGATGTTGGTATGGTGTATAAAATTTTTCTTTTCTCACAGATGAATTGCAATGACACAATATATAAATGAGGCATGTCATTCGAAATACTACAGGTTAGCTTTCAAGTTTTGTTAGAATATAGATTAAATGATAAAATTAAAATTTTCTTATGCTTTAAAATTTTAAAAATAATTAATGATTTAAATAATGGTATCAAAGTAGATGGTTGACTATTTGTAATATAAAAAATTCTTCTTATCATTTCCATATATTACACATTATATTTATTTTTATATTTATTTTTATTTTTTTCTCTTACTAAATGTGTGGTTTATGGATGATGAGTAGAAGAATTTAACTAGTTTAAAAAGAATAAAAAAAAAAAAATAAGTGTGGTGTGTGGATCAAATGATAAGTAGCTCAATTAATTTTCCCGATCGACTTCACACTTTTGGAATAGATAACTTGAGTGTCGTTATGATCACCTTCTATTTTAATTTTTCTTCTCTCCATTGACCAGCCCCTAGTGCTTATTAACATTTGTATATTGCAAAATGCTAAATGTACTTAAGAAAACTTAGAAAAAACTTACACCTCCACATGTCAGTTATTGATATGCTGAAAATCATGAAATTTAAAATTTAAAATTTGAATTTCAAAAGAAAACTAAAAAATAAGTGTTATAAGTAAAACTGTAAGTAAAAGTATAAGCACATGTAATACTAAATGCTAAATGTATTTAATGAAAATTTACAAAAAACTTACTTCTCCACATGTCAGCTATTGATATGCTGAAAATTCATAAATTTAAAATTTAAAATTTGAATTTCAAAAGAAAACTAATAAAATGAGTGTTGTAAGTAAAATTATAAGTAAAATTATAAGTACATATAACACTACTCTTGTGTATATATATAACTCCTTTGACCTTCAGTTAATATTGGGTTCTTATCGCGTGCAATAGAGGTAATTTTGTGATCAAAATAGGTGAAAGTAGTTGCTTTCTTTGGTAGTTATAGGACAAGTAACAGTTCCTCTTCGAGCAGGTGGCACCTATAAATGGCATTTGTCGGAGACGAATTGTGAGCTGCCATGTAGGTGTTCCTCACTGCACCGTGTAACACGCATAGCAGGGGATCACTCTGCTCTCTCTCTTTCCCACTCGAGCTCTAGACCAAATGTCTCCCTCCCCAGTCAAACACCATAACCAATCTCTCTCTCACCTTACTTGATCTCTCTTCTTCCCTCTCCGAACACCATAACCGATTCTCTCTCTCTCTCCTTCGATCTCTGATATGCTCATTTGATTCTTGCAACGTGTTATCTAAGTCTTGTGTCTGACTCCTAATAGTCTCACAACCCTGATTTCGTTGCAGCGAATACGGTGAATTCAATAGTGAGAATACGCAGTCTAGGACTGATTTCAATGCCTTTGGCAATAAGAGGTTGACTCCGATGGCCTATGTTAGTCACAGTTCAGGGCTAAAGGGGCTATGATGTGAAGAGGGGCGATTGAAAATGGGGAGAAGGGACGAGTGATTAGCGTGGCGACTGGCGTGTAGGTGCAACCTGGAGAGGGTGAAAATGATGGGGAACATGGCACAGCTAAACAAAACGGAGGACAAACAACAACGGCCTACGGCTTGGTGGCGCATGACAACGGCATCGACAAACCAAAAGAGGGAGGCGGCATCACACAGTCGGCGTCGTAGTGGAGGGCTTGTCCAACGGTGGTGGGTGGCGGTTACAATAATAAGGAGATGCAGAGAGAGTGGCGGGATTGAAGGGAGAAGATGAAAAAAAATGGAGAGAGGCCGATAGGAAGAAACAAAGGAGTGAGAGGGAGGTGGGGGTGGATCTGAAGTGATGATTCTCTGTTTCCGCATCTCTATCTCAACTTCTTCTACTGCACACATGGCGAGTTGCTATTGGCTTCCGATAAATACAAGTTGTAGGAGACACCAACAGAAAGGTTTTCTTGACAAGTAACCTAAGTTTTGGGAGAATTCGAACTTTTTTTTTTATTCTTTAGAGATGATATTTGAAATTTTAGAATATACAAATTTTGCATAATTTTTTTGAAAAAAAAATGAATTAATAAATATGAGATTTATATAAAAAAAGATGAATACGTCATGAAACTTGAACGCCATATAATTATATCTAACTTTACTATTTTTTTATGAAAGTGTTGGGAGAAAACAGATATCATGTAACATTGTGATCAGTCCATTGGAAGCAGAAAAAATATCGGCGTGACGAAGTCCCGAAACCCTGTGTTTGATCGGCCGATCGGTGTCGGATCTGGATATTTCACAGCCATACAGCCTGTTTAAAACAGATGTTATAAATACTAGATACGGTCGGCAAGAAAAAGAGACGCATGTGTCGTACTCTAGCTCTGTCAAGCCGCAACGTTTGCCTTTTTCATGAGTACGTATCAAAATTTATTTTCTCATAGTCGTCAATTATTATTTGCTTCTCAAAAACAATATCACAACTCTCACAATTTCTAAATTTGATCTTTTTATATTGTATAAAATAAATTTATAATTTGATATATTTTGATATAAATAATATGTAAGATCATAATTTTTTTTTATAAAAAAAATTTAACAAATTATATAAAATTATGTCAATATATAGATTTACTTTTATGAAATTTTTTTATAATTATAATTTTACTGTTTTATAAAAAAAAATATATTTTTAATTTATGTACAATACTAATTTACTGGTAGTGTCGTGAAAGTGCGCATCTATTTTTTTGCGAGATTCTAGGGAAGTTGCTATTAATGTCAAGTACTATGCGATCCAAATTGTTAAATCATCTGAAAAAGTATCCCAAAGATTTGTCTCGATGTAAAAAAAAAACAAAAAAAAATTTAATAATTAACGAAATAATTTTTAATAAAATTATGATTTTTTTTTTAAATATTTAAGAATATATAAATGAATGAAAACAAATAAAAAAAATTTGTTGTTTGTCGGGACCAACTCCTCCTATTAGATTACCCACTCAGACCTCATCCATGCATGCAGCATGCAACACGTGATCAGTCTATAAAACGACAAGCATTGATCATAGAGTACTTATCCATATATAAGAACATTAATATTGGACTTATCAAATGATTCTAATTTTTAAAATTTGATAAATTTCACTTTAAAATCTTAGTATTAGATTCATCTTCTACTCAAATGTGAAGCTTTTAGCTAGAAGAAATTCCCTTCTATTTTTAAATTTGAAGAACTACTATTAAATAGCTATCCCATTATTTTATTATTAAAATTACATATTCGTTGGCGGTAAATGCTTGGAGTGAAATATTACATTTTGATTAGCAGAAGCCAAATTATGATTTAATTAATGTTTTTATAAATTGAATAATAATATTATATTATTATTTTGATGAATCAAATGACTAATCTAATGTGGGATTATGGATAAGAAGGTTTTACATTTATGAAAAATATGTACTTTTTATCAAATTTTGAAAATGAATTTGATGAGTTCAATACTAGTGCTTTAAGAGAGATATTAATACAACTGTTTTATTATTTATTGATCATATATATAAGTGATCATGGCTTTTCTCTCTATTCAAAATATTGCTATGAAAAGTTGTATAGGCTCAGTTTGGTTACACGATATATCTCGTATGTACCGTACACTAGTTTTTCCTATCTAAGCATACTATATTTCATCTCTAAATTTTAAAAACATCAACTTAAATAAACAGTAATGAACCGTGAACAATATGTGAACATTAACTGAACAGTGTGTAAACAGTAATGAAACAGTAAGTAAACAGTGTGTAAACAGTAATGAAACAGTAAGTAAACAGTGTGTGATCAGTGAAAACTGACAGTGAATAGTGTGTGAACATTGACATTTCGGCTCTCTAATTAATAGTAAGATCCACACATTTTTCAAATCTCAAAAATTAAAAACTATCTCATCTCATCTCACTATCTAAACACACTTTTTTTTGTAAACTATTTTATGTCATCTTAACTCAAAAATTTCATTATTATTCAAAATCTTTTATCTCATCTGAACTGCGTAATCAAACGAAACTTAAGAGTTTGTGTATATATATATATATGTATGGGTACTACTAGGGTGTGGTCCAGCAGTGACTACGCGCTGGGCATGCCCTTAGGCTAAATCACACTTCTTCTTTTTTCATATTTTAAAAATATCTTTAAATATTTGTTTTTTAAAAATATCATTATACTAATAGTCACTTTTTTAATAAATAAAATAATAAATAAATGAGTAGTAAAAATGAGTATGCTATCATTTTCCTATATGTATTATTACCGTCGTGACAAATATTTCAAAAGGACAAAAGGTACATGTCGGGACACCTTTTTAATCTAAAAGTATCATCAGTTTAGATTCAATTACTAGTTATTTTACCACCAAGGTGGTAGCCTAGTTGGTACGGGCTGGTATTCTATAGCCTCGAGGTTAGGAGTTCGAGTAAGACATAAGTCGAAACCGCTTGCGGTTGTAGTGCCTGATCAAGGGTCTATAGGATGGATCTTGGACTAGCTGGCATCTTGGTGAGGCTGTGGTGACGGGCTCACCCTTCTGAAAAGTAGCTATGGCTCAAACCGGACATTCCACAGCGGGGAGGGGCTCTTATGGTTACGCCCAGGGAGGGTAGCTACACAGGTCGCCCCCATCTCCCCTTTTTGCTCAAAAAAAAAAAATACTAGTTATTTTAGTTTATTTATTATTATTATTATTATTTAAGGAGAATGGATATAAATGCATACGTTACTACAATATTTATATACAAAATTAAAAATTTGAGATCAGTAATATACACGGGTAATATTTTTTACAATCTTTTATATAACATGTTTTAAATTGAGTATATTTCTATGTTATTTTTACAAATCATTTTATAGAAATTTCCATTATTTAAAACAAAGTTACTTAGAGAATTCTTACAGAGGTTACAAACTTACATGTATATGGTTTTTTATTTCAAGACATCTAATAATTTTTTTATTAAAGATCTGCTCTGGAAGGACACGCGGAGCTCACGAAGCTTTCGACCAGGTGGAGGTATGTCTTAAGCTCGTGACAGGTGGCGACGTTGAAGCCGCTGAGGTAAGGGGAGTCTCTACTGCTCAGCCGTAGCTCCCGCCCAACCTCCGCGTACATCAACTGCGTCTCCTCCACACGCTTTTGGATCCAGCTCGGCAGGCCAGCTGCCACGTGGATGCTATGATTGTACGGCACGTCGTCATTGCTGTCATTGATAACGAAGCCTGGTAGTTTGGTTATTAGGTCTTCCGAGTTCACGATACGTAGAACTTTGGTGCCTTGTTTTTCTAGGAGTTGCCTGAATCTCAAGTTCCCGACGCGTGGCCCGCCGAAGGAGATGACTGTGACGAGCTCCGGTGCCCGTTCCAAGGTGGTCTTGATGTCGTACGCGGTGAGAGTCGCTAGGGCAGCGCCAAGGCTGTGCCCGGTGATGGTCAAGCTCAGGGGCTCGTCGCCGTACGATTGGATGAGCCGGGAGATTTCTTGTCGCACCATGTGTTGGAGGCTGGGTGAGCTGGCGGTTCCGGAGGTATAGAGGCTTAGGAAACCGCTCTCCACCATTGGTCGGCATGACCCGACGTCGTCTGAACCAGCACCGGGAAGGTGGGTCAGGGTGGCGCGGAGATTCTCCAGCCACTCCAAGCACGTGGTAGTGCCTCTGTAAGCAATCACCACGTCTCGACGTCCTAGCCTCGAGATTTCACCTTTGTCTTGACAGACTGCCACGTAGCCAATCCAACTGGACTGGGTCGCAACCCAGTTGGGTGCCCTTTCCATCCAACGTGGTAGCTGAATACCGGAGGTCACACGTAGATTTCTGGTCAAACGATAACCGGTCTCGGGTAAGCCCGCTCGTTCTAACAGTGAGCTTTTGGGGAACATGCAGGTGCCGTATGAAGGCGAGGAAGGGTCGAAGTCGAAGGATTTATACGTAGCTTCCACGAACTGGCCGTACCGGAGAATCTCTCGGCGCAAATTGTCGTCCAGAGGGTCGAGCAAGCCGTCCCAGTTTCTAACACCTTGGTACTCCATCCATTTCTTCCCAAGCTTGGCCGGTCTGGCCGGCATGAACCGGTACGGGAAGGATGAGGCACTGGTGTCGTGAATGGGGTCGAGTAAGCGCTCCAGGTGCTTCACTGTTTGAACATTCTCGGCCAACTTCTTGCTGTCGTGCCTCGCTGATTGTGTAGTACTATTGACGGTACTGCAGCAGAAGCGTACTGGAACGCGTTTTGGGGCTACTGCTGCTGCTGCAGCAGGGACCTGTGTGCATGGCCGTACGGCTGATATCATTGAAAACCTCGATGAAAGAAAAAGATCAGGCTTTCTGATTCTATGCATAATTTAAATGCTTTTGTCACAGTTCTCGTTCTCGGTCGGTGGCTCGAACTCGAAGGGTTTAAAAGATCAGAGAAAAGGAGAAAAGTGTTTCACTGCCGCTAATACTCAATCAGTTGCACTGAGCTGCTCTCACATACGGTCCCTTTAAGTAGAAAAAGTGCATTGTGGGGGAAAGAGGGTACTGTTCCTGTAAAGAGACACAGAGAGAGAGAGAGAGAGATGGTTGGTCGAAACTCATTGGACCAGTATCCAACTATCCATCGTCGTAGAGCTTTCTTCCTTCTTTTTTTTTTTTTTGCTTGGCAGAACTTAATAATTTCTTCCATCAAAAGTGCAAGTTATGATAGTACTACAACATATATGTCTATTTCCAAATTACGAATTGAGAAACGAATATGTTTAGGATGGAATATTATTAATTCTAGACTGTAACAAACAGATATAACTGGCAATCTATACGTCAATCAAAACCAGTACTACTTTGGCTAGGTATTAACCATGGCATGCATGATGTGCTAGCTACCTAGCCAGCCAGTTTGACCATTCATATATCGGTGAGATCCAGTGGCTAACATGCATACACGTACGATCGATGATCAGACCTTACATGACTCATGAGTTTATGTACATTTGGACACTCTTGTAATTTAATAAACAGTAGTTTGAATTAATATATTTTATTGAGTTTTAAAAAATATGAGAGAAAAAGTTGAATAAAGATATTAAAAAATTAAGAAATTGTTTGAATACTATTTTTTAATATTATTTTATTTTTAAAGTTTGAAAAAGATGTATTAATTTTTGTATTTTGTTTTGAAGTTTGTAAAACTTGTAATAATTAGGTAATAATCATTAGATAAAAATGTTGAAAACTAAGTATTTAAAAAGAAATTATGAAAAGTTTTAAGAATTTCTCGTATCATATCATCTCGTTTATTAAAGGTATCCATGTATATATGTATATACATATATATATATAATAGTACTTGATTCGTATCATTACGAAAAGAACGAGTATTTATGATAAATTATAAATTGTGTTGAGAATGACTATTTGGGAAGAGAATAATCAATAAATCCATTTTGATAAGAAATGATAATCAGCCTCTTAACATGATATATAGACTGACTACATGAAATACACATTTTTTTCGTAACGTACGTACGTACGTGCTCCGTGCTGATGATACTCAGTTGCTGGAGTTAGCTGGCCGAAGGATCAGAGATCAGTGCATGGGAAAATCCAACCAAAATAGAAGAAACGTGATCTAGGTGAAGGAGAAGAATTTCAAGCTACTGTGTACGCGTACGTACATGAATATTAGAGTGTACGTATATACCTTCGTACGTAGGTGTAGAAATCAGACTAGCTAGAGAGAGTTAGTCTATATGTACGTATATATGTATGGTTGGCACGACAGCCACTGGCTGTTGGGGCCTAACGAGGTAGCAAATAATGCTGTGTAGAAGTACACGGTATAGATAACAATATGTTTGACAGCTAGCTTACCTAAACACGTGACTCCATGAACAAGTGGATATTTTTCTTCAGTTTATTTTTTGGACTTTTTTTTTGTCAGATCACTTGGATAAGTTTGGCAATCAAGATGATATAAAATTTTCATCTCATCTCATATCATTATTATAATTTTTTTAAATTTTTATATAAAATATAATAAATAATTTAAAATTTTCAAATTTCAAAACAATAATAATATTAAAAAATAATATTTTAAAATTTCATCTAAAATTAAAAATTTTCATCTCACTATCTAAACCTATGTGTGTGTGCGCATGCGCGTAAGTCTGCATGGGAGAATTTCGAACAACATGAAACATAAATATATTTTACATGTATGGTTTGGAACACAATGTGTTTAATTCCTTAATTTTTATGTTTCGGGCCAAAATATTTGGAGATTATACTATTGATTGTCACCCTCAAATGGGTATTTGGCCAATTGCTTAATTGATTATGCACATGACTTTTTTTTTATTGCCACATGACTATTAATATCGTGATAATTTGATTTTCCATTTCCTATTTATTTTAGGTTAAATTAAACAAGGAGATAAGACAAATGATAACATAGTCAATATATATATATATATATATATATGTATATATATGTTATTCTATTCTCAATTCAGTGCGTTTAGAAATTTCATTTTTTGGAGAAATATATATAGGTTAATTAATAAATAATTTACCTCTTAAATATTCACTGTATGATTGGAGAATGAAGTGCCGATTAATGAAGTACATGTACAATAGGAAATATACACTTTTAGGTTATACTTGGTAGATGAGATAAGATGAGAATTTCTAAAAATTTTGTGAATAGTGTTAAGATAAAAGTTTAAAATATTAATTTAAAATATTATTATTATTTTGAGACTTGAAAAAGTTGAATTGTTTATTATATTTTGTATGAAAATTTAAAAAAATTGTAATGATGAAATAAGATAGAGATTAGAAATCTCATCTTATCTTTACCCTCAAACCTAATATAATATTAGCTAATTCCTTAATTAATAACTTATTTTAAAAAAAATTATTTAATTATTTTTGTTCCATTTTCTAAACATGCATGGTAATTGTATTACAAGAACTTATAAATTAGAGATCATTAAGGTAATTTCTCATCGATCCACATAATATATATCAAATTAAGAAGATCATGATCTATAATATACCCTCCAAGTCAAATCATGCCCATTCCTAACCCACTCTGCATTGATCGTACCGGCCTCGAACCCATGTTTCAAACTAGCTAGCTACGTACGTACATACTTATTATAATAATTAATAATGGTGTTACACGCGAACAAAGGAATATTGGAAATGGATGGCAAAGTGGGGTATCACTCGTCGTGATGCATGTGTGGCGAATGCATGCGAAAGCTGGATTTCTAGCTAGCTTCACAAAAATGTATATTTTGGAAGAAAGAGAACTTGAGAAGAGAGAGCTTGATGAGAGAAAGAGGGGGTTCGATGAGAGAGAAAGTTTCAGGAGAGAGTTCGAAGAGAGAGCTTGATGAGAGAGAGGTCGAAGAGAGTGCTTGATGAGAGAGAGGTCGAAGAGAAAAAGAACTTGAGGAGAGAGAGATCACTGAGAGAGATGGGTCTGACGTTAAAAAAATAAATCTATATGTCAGATGTGGAGTGAATGAATAGTGATTGATGTGAAACATATATATCTAAAAAAAGAATGACCACAATTAATTGTTAAAATTCTTTCTCTTGATCTCTTTTTATTGACTTTCAACAGCAGCTTAAAATGTATCAGCACATAGCACATGCAACAAGCTGCGCTGAAAAGATAAACAACTATTAACAGTTCGACTCTTATGATGATCTGATCCTAACAACAACAAAACTCCAAACTCTTTGTATCAATCAAAGGAAATACAAAGAATATCGAGGATAAAACAACCGACCTTAATTATTTTAACTAACATGTACGCATGATCACAAACATTAATTAACCTAACTAGCTTAGGTCCTCATTTCATTTCAAGACTTCTTATAATTTCTTTTTCTCTATTCTATTAAAAATTATATTCAAATATTAAAAAAAATTATAATATTATTATTCAACTTTTTCTTTATTCTTTTTCAAAACTCAAGAATTAAAACATTTTAATTTAAATTATTTCACTATTATTTACAAACTATTTTACTATTATTTATAAAATTTTCATCTCATCTTACTTTTCAAATATTCCCGAAATTTAAATAATTATACAGACAATTATTTATGGATGATCGAGTACTTTTAATATATAAATCAGATCGTGACTGCAAGGTCACACACGTTATCCATGCAACAGGCAAGTTTTGGGCATGTTTTGAAAGTGAATTAATTAAGGATGGAAAAATCTATTTACCAAGTTTTTATTGACCTATTAAGCACATGATTACACTTGTGTGAAAGTTTTTAACATTAATTAATCTAAAAAATTATTTTATTTTTAAATCTCTTATAACTTCATGATTAAGTGATATATTTATGCACCGATTTATTAATTAACACAACATATTTAAGATAAGAAATATTTTAGTTACAAAAGAATTTTATAAAAATAAACTTACAAATTAAAATAGTTTGATATGGTACGTGAAATAATTATAAATTTATTATTATATAAAATAAATTTAATATCAGATAAAATTATATCATTATTTTTATAAAGAACAGTGATACCTAAATAATATATTTCACAATACATATTTTAAAGTGAGAGTATTTGTATAAAATAATATTATTTTTATAAAATATTTTACTAAAATATTTTTCATTTTTTAAAACATAATTATATAATATATTGTAGAACAATAAATCTTCCCAACTTCCCAACACTTCACACTTCATCTTTTTTAAAAAAAATTTTTAATTTTTTTTATTAAATAATTTTTATATGAATAGTAAATAAAAAATTTGAAATATTTAAAAAAAAATAAATTCAAAAAAAAATTTAAAAAAAATATTAAAAAATGATGTGTGTTTATCTTTTATAAAACCTACCCGCGTCTTTTCATCCATTGAAAACAACTCATAGTAATAGTACGTGCAGGGGTTCTGGAGCAATCCATTTGGCAAGATTATAAGGTTAAGTCAGAGTGAAAGGACCTTCGATAGGTCCAAGCCGACAAATCTTTTGGCAGAATGTGGTTGGTTCTCCTTAGGTTTTGACATTTTACTGAATTTTTAGTTGTGTGGGTGTGGTGGAGATCAAATCAATGCTGTCGAAAGTTCTAGAGCAATCGTTTGTTTGTCGAGATTAAAATTAAAAAAAATTATTAAAATATATATTTTTTAATAATATTTTTTTTAAGATTTAAAAAAGTTGAATTACTTATTTTATTTTGTATAAAAATTTAGAAAAGTTGTAATAATTAGATAAAATAAGATAAAATAAGTTAATAGAAATTGTAAAAATAAAGGAGACCATCAAACCTAAGATTTGAGTTTCAAAAAGTAGAGGTGATAATATGTGACACGACCCATTAATCCAATAGGAACACAACACGATAAAATCGGATTAGGGTTTAACCTTAACGGGTTCGGGTTAAAACGGGTTGACCCGTTAAAACACGATTGCTTAACGGGTTGATAATGGGTCAACCCGTTTTGACCCGTTAAAAAGTTGAAATTACAATTATACCCTTATATCTAAAAATAAAATTGTTGGGATTTTAATTTCGATATTATTTTTATTTAGAATTGTAATTTTGGACTTGTAGTTAGTTTTATATATTTTTTTATAAATATTGTGATTTTTATATTTATATAAAATTATACTAAACTTGATTAGGTCAAATGGGTTAATTTCGAGTTTGTTCAAACCATTTACATAAACGGGTCAAAACGGGTTGACACGACACGACCCATTATATTAATGGGTTGGTTAGGGTTTGAGATTTTGATACGATAAGTTTAATGGATTGGGTTAAGGTTGACCTATATAATATAATATACATGTTTTGATACGACACGAACACGATCCGTTAACACGATTTGACACCCCTACCAAAAAGTATGATAATTGGTTGCCATATAAATTCGCCACCAATACAAATATTCAGAATTAAGCGAAAAAATATAAACGGGGATTGAAATATTATTTATTTTATTGTATTATCTAAATTCAAAGGTCCAATTCAAAGGTTACAATGGATAGTAAGATACATAGAAAAACATAATTCTTATTTCTTTCTTTCTAGCTGCCCATTTTCCCTTTTACCTCTAGAGGTTCGGGCTGTGCATCTTTTCCTTGAAACGTGAAAATTAGTAATGAAAATGAATAAAAACAAAAGGAGATCAAATACAATAACCATATAACTGATCACTCTGCTGTAGTATCATCTTTTCTGATCCACTGCTTGACTGGTTTTCTTGTGTTCCGATGCCTGTGCTTCCTGAAGTCGGAGATCCTGTGCTCACTGGTGCTAGGTCTATCTGTGGAAACCATAGAACGTGTTTCCGAGTTGCCTGTGGGATCACTTCTTTGTTGCTCTGCAGTATCTTTGGTCGACATGGTTATAGGCAGTGCAGCTGTCTGTTTGACTTGTTTTCTTGAATTCGCTCCTCTGTGCTTCCTCATGCCAGTGCGTCTTTGCACATTGGTGGTTGCATGCGTTGAGGATTCACCGGAATGCGTTTCCGAGTTGACTGGCGGGTCTGTTTGTTGTTGCTCACTGGATTCTTTGGCTGACATAGTGGCAGCAGATGCAACCGGTTGGGGAAGAAACATACCAGGCAAGACAACTAGATCTCTTTTGGGTTCAATTAAGCCACCATTGTTTTGCTGTAGTCTTTGTATGGTCTCAAATTTTTGTCTTCTCATGTTCTCGGAATCAGACTCGAGCAGCATCTCACTGTGATCTACTTCGGTATCAACAGCATTCTGGAATCGAAGAAAAATAATAACAACTTCACCAGCACTTGATATAAATGAACAATTGAATAATTTAACATGACTGATCCAACAAATACTAACACAGCCAAATTAGAAAACTGATGAGACTAAGGCTTGTTTGGAAATAGATCTCATCCCAAAATTCTCATCTTGTCTCATCTCATATCCTTCTCAAACATAATTCAAATACAAAATTTTCAAACTAATCATTATAACTTTTCAAACTAATCATTACAACTTTCCCAAACTTTCAAAACAAAAATTCAATTTTTTCAAATCCCCAAACAAAAATAATATTATAAAACTATATTCTAATAATATTTTAACTTTATAATATTTTTTATTCAACTTTTTCTCTCTTTTCCCAAAACCCAAAAAATTCTAAACTCAAATTATTTCACTACTATTCAAAAACTATCTTACTACTATTCACAAAATTCTCATCCCATCTCACTCCACAAACTATAGGATGACAATGCTGCAAAACTGGCACTTGGGTTGGAGAGTTTAGGAGGCAAGATATTAAAAAAAGTAGATACTTATTGCAGTCTTCCTCTCGGTATCATTTGGAACCTGACTCCACTCTGCCCTTTTCAATAGAATAACAACATGCGTTTGATTCGAAAACCTTCAGTCCAAACAACATAGCCTAAAATAAAGGAGTACTGTAAATTATTTCCATGAGTTTTCAGTATAAGAGGTTGCTGCTGCTTGGTCCTACAGTAAGTGAGCAGAGTATTTTTTTCTATTCTTCTTGCATGGTCTATCATGGAAGTTTGTATTTCAATGCAGACCAAAAATAAAACTTATATAGTGAGGAGACATACCAATTGAGAAGAATGAGAGCCAACCAAACAAAGCACATGCTCAATATCCTTGGAATGAAAAACCTTCCGGCAAACTGGGCAGATTCCCATATTCTCTCCCATTGCTCCATGTGGGTCTAAAAAAAAATCAGATCAGTTAAAATAGATAAAAAAGATGGCAGAAAATTAAAAGATAATCAGATAGTGCATGATCAATCATCAATAGAAAGATCCGCTAACCATCAATCTGACCCCAGTATACCTCTTCGATTATCCATGTAATGTATAGGATGGACAATTGCACTAGATGAATCACTAGCATTGGTTTCTTTTTCAGTGTGGAGCCAATTCCACCACCTAATAATGCATTCACTTCCATAGTTGAAAACAAATAAACAAGAAAATTAGCTACAAAACCTGTATTTGGTATTAGCCATGATAAAAGAAAACATTTAAAGGAGAGAGAGAGGCTACCTGTGGAAACAATGAAAACAAGACATTAACTTCATGAATGGCAAATTTTCATTCTGCCCATCTCCTGGAACCAAAGGATACAAACACAATGGACAATCTCCATCAGGGTGATTCATAATAGTGAGCTTCTCCATCGCTTCCTAAGACATATTTCAGCGCATTAATGTTTGTGTGCACACAGCCATACATGCACACATACATATCAATGTATATTCAAACTAGATAAAATTTGCAGTTTTACAATTTAGTATCATATACAGTGTAAACTTTTCAACCATACATTCAGGAAGGATATATGTTCAATTAACACATGCAAATAAAATCAAAGATTTAAGGAGATAAGTCTTGATGAATTTCTCTTCCATGCCTATGAGAAACCACATCCTGCAATATGCATCACCAGTCTTATAGTTACCTATATATCCTAAGGCAAGAAAAAGTCTCTAGTTACATTGTTCTTAAAGTTTTAAAAAGGTCTCGAATTACAATGCTAAGGAAAAGAAATAAGACTTTGCAACCACATAAGCTTAGCAAACATTTTGATTTCTATATCCTTTCACATCATTCTTGCAATATGGGATTTTGTGCATGGAGGACAACTTGGAGTAATTCATTAGAACATTCTTTTTATATCGTCACAAGTGTCCGAGGTAGAACAAATCACATTTCAAGGAGGACAGATTTGAACCTGCCTAGAACTAGTTATGTGGACAGTTAAAAAAATGAAATAACATTTCCCCCCAACAAAGTGAGGCACAGGTGAGTTATCAAGAATTAATATGTTCGTCATCTTCTAAGCAAAATGAGGGTAGTAAACAGAGTTAGAGGAAATTGGGTGCGCACTTTGTGTTCACAGGTAGATGTAACCCTCAGAAATATTGGCCCAATAAATAAGATATTGAACTACTATTTGACCCCTAGAGAATGCAGAAATGATACAAGGACGTGAAAGCATCCCAAACGTATGATGCACACATCTGACTCTGCATATATGTGTACTTATCACCATAAATACTATGATCCCATATATTTACCCCTGTTAAATTACATCCATGAGTTTACTTATAAAAAAAAAAAAAAAAAGTAACATCCATTAGTGGCTCATGAGTGTATTACCAATATGGAGTAACTATACAATTCTTCATATCCTGAACAATGTTTCTAGCCGTGTAGGGCAATGGTTACCTCACAAAGTGCTACAAGCATCAAATAAGAGGAGAGTTCACATGCTTTGTCTCGTATACAAGTCACCAAATCCTTTTGCCTTTTTTCATCAAGACCCTTGGAATCAATTAGATCAATATGAGGTGGCTCCTTTGGATACTACCATGATACAGAAATAGTTAGCGCAGTCTCTATAAGATGACATGCAATAATCACTTGCTAGATTATTAGAACATAATCACAAAAATGTCAAAGCAAGTAATCACCGGTTGGAAAAATATATTTTGTATTCTAGTGTACTGAAGTAGGAGTCATGACCCTGAACCCCCCCCCCCCCCCCCAAAAAAAATAAAAAACCCAACAAAATATATATCATCGTATTTCTTTATCACTAAACAAAGCCCTATGTTTTCATAGATCATCATACTGTAGAAAAAAAGTAACCAGAGATCATGTCCACAAGACATCTATACATAAAATCATACTCAAGCACACAACCTTGGTATACTTACTAACCACTGCATCTATTTAATTATGCAAACATATATGCATCAATATGAGTGTGTATATGCTTTGATATACCTGGGAACCTCCTTGTATGCCAAGAAGTGCCTCCACAAACTACAAAGAGAAAAGTTCAATAAAAATAAATGGTATTGTATTATAAAGTTGATTACACCAATAAACCGTCCAAGGAAGAAGTTGCAATATTGCAATCAATAATGCACAATTATATGTAAACTTCCTCTCCTAGAGAAACGAATTGTAAGATATAGGATCAAAGCAAAGAGGCCTCGGGTACATATCTTAATACATACCATCAGGTTTCAAATTCACATGAAAGATGAATGCAAATGCGAGTTTTGAAGATACAGATGAAATGGACTGGATTACTAAGCATTACCTACCTAAGATCATTTAAGTTGTTAAACAAACCGGTTGTTTTAGCAGTCAAAACAGTATACTAGAACATCACTATGTGCATATGTACAATCGAATATAATATACACAAGCACAATGAGATGCAAACTATAGAGTTCTAACGATTTCAATTCAACGGCATAAATCATAAAATTAATCCCGTGAAAAACGATTAAAAAAGAAAAGCTTCTAGTAATCTCGCTCTTCATGCTGCTAATAAATCTGGATCTCATCAACTTCAAAAGCTTTAAGAAGAATAGTTCATAAACCAGTATCAAGTCCAAGAATCCATGAATCTAAAGCTTCGAAATTTTTTCCTAGAGGATTCCGAATCCATAAATTTCAATCTCAAGCCAAACAATTTCTTTTTCAGTTTCAATTATTGCATCGGCAACCAAACGGAACTCAATCCGGACTCGGAGAAGTGAATAAAGCAAAGTGACCTGTTGGGAAGTGACATCGGCGGTGCGAGGCTTGATGTGGACGTGGAGGTGCGGAGGGTAAGAATCCATAACCACGCAATCGTCTCCGTATACACTGCTTGCACGGCTTCAACTTCTGCCACCACTTCCGCTTCTTCGGCGGTGGCCATTGTTCTCACGACAATAGAGAATTCTGTTCCTCAGTAAAAGAAAGAGGGAATATTCTCTCTCTCTCTCTCTACGCAAGTATGCATAATTTTCCCTTTTAAATTATTCGGTTGTTTAGAGTCGATCTGTTTATGCAATAATATTCGACCCAAAA